>ML791200.1:241645-271488 GCA_009831015.1 Picea engelmannii
TGTGAACTGAGCAAAATAATGTGAGCTTGATGTTGAGGAGGCATCTTAAAAACCTCACAGAGACCGTGAAAGAGAAGGAATCCTTAAGAAACTGTGAAATTTCCCTAGTGATATCATGGCTTGGCATGGAGGTGGCCAAAGTGATAAGAGTGAATGCCTCTGAGCCTATGGTTGGGTGGAAAGGTGTACACCCACATTATGTTCGTTGGCTACAATCTGAAATAGATAAGTATTCTCATACCCTCTATATTTAAGTTGTAACTGTAAAATAAAGTTGGATATCCTGTGAATGTTTCAAGGATGTGCATGTTACTTGAGGGTTAGACTGTGTTCCCTATCTTTTGCTTTATTGTGTATTTAAGGAAGTAAGGAACTATATGGTTTGTACATGTAAATGCTCGAGCCCTGTAGTGGATCAAGTTTAAGAAAATGAACTATGAGTTCATCGACCTTGGGCATAGTTTCCTGTATGTTTTTCAACACTCCCAGCCGTGTTGACTCTCCTAGGAGAAGGACTTTGTTAAGCCCAGAAGAAAGAGAACAAAGCACACGCCAATGCCTAAGTCTCTCAGAACTGATGAAGCTCGGGAAGGATATCAAGATTTAAGTCTCGAAAGGGATGATCCTTTCGTTTGGAAGATGAGTGGATGAGATCCATTCGAGAGGATCCAAGTTATGTCATGAACATTGGATTTTGGGAAGGAGCACAGGTGTTAACTCCTCGACTCCTTCAGTATTCGCAAGTTCGGTAAATTTTGGTATTCATCATAAGGGATATGGATCCCCTGAAGTTTCGGAGCCCGAAGTTAATCTAGGTCGTAGATTTGAGGATGCTAGGGAGATTTTCCAACCATCGGATCTATGACATAGTCAGTCTGGCATTGACCACTTTGAGAGTTCGGAGTATTTGGAGCATAGCGGCGTAGAGGGACTTTCAACATAGAACGTCGAACGTTGAACGTTGAACGTTGATGTTCAATGTAGAACGTCGAACGTTCAAATGCCAAACGCCAAACCCAGAATGGTAGAGGCTACGTGGAGATATTTCGGGACTTCGGGGAGTATGTGTGCATTAAGGAAAAAGGGAGGGGTGGTGTGGACCCACGATCAACATACCACATGTCACTTGGATTCAGGCATATTGCATACGATATAGACCCAATAACACGTGACATGTGTCACCCTCTGAAGGGCCATGTGTCATCACTACCTCATCTTCATATCACACATGGCACTCACTGCTTTGTCCATATGGTAGGAAGAGCACGAGGGACCCACATGTATTTTCCCTCGTATCCAGTACGATTCTACGTGCGAGAGTGAGCCCTCCTGGAGTCCAACACTTTAGGACTCTGGAGGTTTGGAGTGTGGTGTTGAGGATAAGTTTAAAGGGTCGAAGGCCAGAGTTATGTGGAAGCATTTCGAAATTCTGGCAGTTCAGGACTCCGGAGGATTTGTGCACAGAGCGGAAAAGAGGAGTTCAGCGCCGAAGTGTCGAACGTCGAACTCTCTGCCTTCTTAAGTGTGCGATGGGGAACGATCCCCACCGTTGGATTGGGAAGTGGGTGGACTTTCCATTGTGGATGTAGGAACTTGAAGACTGTATGTGTGAGGTGGATCCATGTGGGCGCCACATGGCATTTTCCCAATGAAATTCGCAAAACTTCAGATGGGCGTAACTTTGGATCTAGAGCTCGGATATGGGTGTGGCGATAGTGGTTGGAAATATCTTGACGAGTAGAAGAGAATGATACCTCGAATAGGGATCCAGGATGTTTGAGGAATGCAATATTTTGATTCCCCATTCCTTAAAAATCCAATTAAGGGGTTGGTTGTGTTACACTCCAACCCCCTTGTTTACAGGATCCAACCTAAAGGAAGCTAGGAATCTCTATATTCTCCAACACCAACTGGAAGGAGGCTCCCACCCCCTTTCCTTGCCCCTTCCTTCATCCCTAAAATATAAATGGAGACTCAACCTATCATTGCCATTGTCACTGTCAGTAATACCGATACATCATCATCAAAATTTCATTGTTACTCTCACTAATATTGATACATCATCATCATCAAAATTGGATACACCATAATCGATACATCATCATCATCAAAAACTAGATCCACCACAATTGATATATCATCATCATCAAAATTGGATCCACTACAACTTATACATCAACATAATAAACATGGGTCCACTTAGAGAATGGATCCACATAACGATCCTAGGCCCACATGGGTCCACATATAAACCCCAACATCACTTCTTAAATTTATCTTGAACACATGTTTGGGACTATTTTTTGGATTAGTCACATACCCTAACTTCCAACAAGTATAACTTTGTACCTGTAATGAATCAAGGTCTGAAACTTGTACAAAATATTCTTCAATATATTCTCTAAAATAATTCCAAGTTTCTCTCCTTGACTCAACACTGAAAGAGATATATAGCGAATATGGAAAACCTTTCCCAATTCTAGCCTATCCTGGAGAGCGAATTTGTACATAATTCCACGTGCTCAATATTTTGTATCTGATTCTGAAAATCACAAACAAAATACTAAAGATTGTACTCTTTCCAATGAAATTGGTCTCATATAATTTGTATCCTATATTAAGAATTTATGATTGTTTTACTAGGAACACATGTTTGAGACTAGATACAAGACTAATCCAAAACCCTATCTTCCACAGAGTGTATCTCAAAAATTGAAATGACCTAGAAGCTTAAATGTGCATCACGGGTACCTTGATGTGTCTTCTCAATAGCCTCCAATTTTCACTATCTGAATCATTCTATAAAAAAACTTTATAGAAAAAATGGCAAGATGACCTTTAAAAAACATACCTTAGAGCACATCATCACAAGACTTCATCTTCACTTGGAATTTCACCCTTCTTCACTTCATCTTCCTTCTGAAAATTCGTTGCCAATATTGTGCTAAGATATAACAAGATTGAATAATGAAAATTAGAGGTTCTTAATGTGTATTTACACCCTTCCAAGCACCTTCTTTACTTGACCTTCAGTCGACTTGTAACTTCTTATTTGCAACAAATTGTTCTCCTTTACTTGACTTTAGGGCCAACTTATAACTTCTTGACCTTAGATCCGGGGCCTCATTATAACTTCTTGACCTTAGATCCAGGGCTTCATTATAACTTCTTGACCTTAGATCCACGTATTATTGACCATACTTCAGGGCTTCATCTTTAAGAGGGCATAACTCATCAACCATGAGGAACCACGTGGTGTGCCACCTACTATTGGTGACATCTTGATGAGGACTATCAATCAATGGATGTTTTGCATGCATTTTCAATTTTCTTCATATTATTTTTCTTCAATCAATTATGGGCTTCATGAACACACCTTTGGGGATTCTTAACCACTTGGCCATATTTCCAGGGCTTCTTGTAGACTTATTCAAAGTGTATTCCCATGAGGGCCATGCTTAAAGCTACGCCATAAGGGGACCACTTTGGAGACTTCTCCAAATACACCCATCATTTATAGATGCTTCCAAACTTGTTTCACGGCTTCTTCTAGGGTTGACATCAATCACAACCAATTTTCCAACAATTAATCCACATAGAAAAAATTTGAACAGGCTCCATTTCCACCAAATGTGATTCCTTAAAGAAATGTATAAAAAACTCTGCCAAGTTATCAGGATGAGCAGATTCACCCCAGACTTCATGTGCGGATAGAGTAAGATTAAAGTCCCCTCCCATGATGGTGTATTCATGTTGTCACTGGTACAACCCCCCTCCCCCCCCATTATTAAAATTTCTATAATAGAGATAATGGATTCCTTTCGAAATTTTGCTTTACCACTAGATTATCAATTAATTCCTATATTCTTAATTAATTTTAACCTTTACATCTAGTTAAATACAAACAAAATTTAAGTTTTAGTAATTTAATTAGTGCAAATAAAGAAAATTAGTGCATGTTGTGTTGAAAGTAGTCTTTAAATTACTTCGAAATTGATGCCAATTTAGAAATTACAAGATTTGATGAAATCTTGTAATTGTTGAAAACAAAGAAAATAAAGCCATATTTTCAAGCTTATAAATGCCTTATTTATGCATAAATTTTCTTTTATGATTCTTATCTTACAAATCATTGTTTGATTATAAGTTCTTCGGGGAGTGGAACCATCAAATTCAAACAGAAAGGTTATACATATTGATCTGACTAAGGAGAAGGATCAGTTGCATCAAACTACAAGAGGAGGCATTCATGAGCAAAGCATAGAAGGTTAAAGTAAACATGTGATATAAGGCTGATATTTTCATTTGTTAAAAGAATAAATTAAAATATTAAATAGTCACTTTATGGTTTATAAGATGTCATTATCATGAAATATTTCCTTGCCATAAACATTCACCTAGATTCTACATGACCGATTTATCAATTTCAAAGTATGAATACCCTCTATTTTCCATAATAATACATATTGTGTCGCTCGAATGGTTATGACTCATAATCCCACACAAATTTCCCGTTACACTTGGCTTAACAATTTTAAAATATAAGTCTCCCCTATCTCGTCTTGTTGATATGTGCCACAAAGTCAGTGATTGGGAAGAGAAGTAAGCAATTCCAAACATAACAGGATTTTCAGAGACAGAGTATACAAGATTCTTGACGATAGAGCTGACTAAAACAAAGTATATTAAAGAGGAATATTATAGGAGTGGATGGTTTTCAGGTTTGAGCCTTTTGGAATGGAGCTAGTTGGCATACATCCCGAGTGCAATGTAATTCTGGAGAGAATAGGGTGGAAACAGTTCTTCAAGAAGTTTGAAGGGAACAATAAATAAGTGACAAAGGATTACGCTCAGACTTTTGATGGGGAGTGTGCCCAGGTTGGTAACCTAACCATTCATATCTCAAATAATTCTCTTTCTCAAAACTTAGGGGTTCCTAGGGTTTGATTAAAACATCTTTGGAAAGATTAAGTCCTTCTGATTCAAGAGTATATCACATGTGAATGGCGTTTTAGCCTAATGTTCCTCTCTCATGTTCGAATTTTGTTGCATTTGAAGAATGAAAAAATCTTGAACATGCCTTACTTCTTGTTGAGATCATTAACTAAAATGTATAAATCCATTCAAAATAAAACCAAGAATGTGGAAAGGTATTTATACCATCATGGCTTTATTAAGATTATTGTGAAATATGAGCTTCAAAAACAAGGAATTGAATGGTCACAGTTTCTGTTAGACAATGGATTTGAGGATCAAGTCATCACAGGAAATGTTGCAGAGAATGTGCTTCAAGATATTGCAGAAGAGAGACCTAAGAATGCAACAGTAAAAATGATAGAGCATATACTTGAAGATACAGATGAGGTTCAAGAGATTTTTGAAATCTCATGGACAAATAATAATGAACAAGGAAGAAGGGGCTTGAAAATGAATGAAGTTGTAAATATTACATATCAACCTAGAATAACCAGAGCTATGGCCAAAAGGATTGAAGTATATCAGAAAATAGGTAAGGAAGTGAGTCATGGATTTGTCAACTTCGTAAAAAAACCTAAAATACAAAACTCTAAGCCAAAATCAAGGTCAACACCTGAGCTTGATGAATCCCAACAAATGTTCTATGAGTTTTTAGAACATATAGAACTAAATAAAGGAGAACCTTCTTATTTTAACAATAAAGAATTATCCCCAACCAATAGCATCAACTATAGGGAATTATCTCCAAGTATGGATTTTAAAAGAGAGGGTTTGCCTACAGGAATCAACACTAAAAAAGAAGAACCCTCTATACCTAAAGAAGAGCAAGTAATACTTTCAACTTTGATTACAACCTCACAATTAAAGAACAAGAAGGAATAGATCAAGGCATTGAAAAGTGAGATTCAAGAGTTACAGGTCCAGGAGAGGTTTAATAAAATAGAAAATGAATCATTGAAAGAACATAGTGCCAGGGTAATGGATGAGAATGACCAGATGAAAAAAGAGGATGAGAAATTGAAAGGAGAAAATGCTCTACTGATAAAATAGGGGCTTACAAGTGGTACAAACAGAGAAAGAGTTTGAAATTGAAAAACTAAATTCTGAAGGTCAACGTTCTTATGCGTAATCCAAGAAGACAAATCAATAAAGTAGCCACATACAAAGGAGATGTATTTCCCAGAATAGAAGCATGAAATCAAAAGAGAAGCATATCAATTTTGTCAAATTTAGAAATACAAAAGTTTTCAACCTGTAGAAATAATTGGCATCTGACTACATTTTGATTCTACCTATGAAATGTACACCTCCATTTTTGGAAAGAGATATTTCATGATAATCGAGATAATCGTGTTTTATATCATACGAGGTAATAGCTATTTCATTTTAATTTTCAAATTTAGAAAATAAAATTATATGATCTTTTATCAGTATTTACAGGAAAAATTACATTTTTGTAATCACTCGTTCATTTAGATCTATGCAGATAAATCTGAGGGAAACAAACACATGGGTTTTTATCCTTATCTTCACAAGATGGCCTGTTACTCCTAGATTTAGAAGAAACAACTTAGAATCCTCCAGTCAACACATTGGTCAACACAGGTGTCAGCAGGAACTAACATAACAGCATAAATAGGAAATGGTCAAAGATTGCTCACTTAGTCGAATCAGTTATAAGTGCTAGAGAGTTACCATAGCTTAGTTAGTTTTTTTCGCTAAAGTGTTATAAATAGCTAGTAATGCAAAGCACAAGGCGAGGAATTTTGATAGCAAAAAGGAAGATTTTTCTTGCCATGAGCTTTAGTGTTTTTTTATGAACAAAGGGAATAAAAGGTTAAATATTGATTTAGTATTTCTATTCATACTTTATTTACACGCCCGTTTTTCTTTTTAGGTTTTGAAACTAATGTTGGAACTTGTTATTTCTATCTGTTCTAATAAAATCTTTTGAAACTTCAGTTTTGTCCACRTATTGTATTGAGTAAAGTTGGATKGGTGATGTTGCATTCTTGTTAAACATTTTCTAATTCTTCCACTCAAGTGTTATGTAAATTGCTTCCATGATTATGCATTATGTCAATTAATTTGACATCGAGTAAAAGAAACATTATTATTATTAAAGATTATTTTTATGATTTATAATAATTGATGTATGTGCATTGATGATGAGTATTTTATGAATTCCTTCTAAATGTTTTGTTATTTATAATTATTTCTTTTATTTGATATTCATTTTATGCTAGTTAACAGAAATAACATTCATATATGTTAAGATAATTTATTGCAGGATGTGGATGAGTAAATATCATCTTGGGAACTAACCCATGATATTGTTGTCTCTTATCTCTTTGTTTTCCATACTCTCAAACTCTTTATTGGACTTTCATTGAAGTGTAGATATAATTATTGCAATCTATTTCTAGTAACAATAGTTATTTTGCTTAATGATTCTTTGAGATAATGAATTTATTCTAGTCTTGAGAATCAATCTTTCTTATCTACATTTTTTAGTTAGCATTTTCTCTCAATTGAGGTAGGATTAATAGATTGTTTTTATTTTCTGCAAACCTAGGTTAAGTTAGATCAAATCTTAAATGATCAAGTTTCTTCTCCAAAGAGAAAATATATTGAGTAGAAAAATGAGCCCACATATCGGTTGGAAACTACCATTCCAAATGAAAACAAGTCTAATTGGGGCTTGTGATATGGTAGTTATCCCTTGTTGCAGGAGGAAAGTTTTCCACTTGTCAACAATTGGTGTCAGAAGGAGGGTTGACTGACATGCATGGCTGGTAGATCATCTCATGGTGCCAAGTCATCACAGTCATCTCGTACCAAATCACCTCTAAGGAGGACCCCTAAATCTACCTGTGGAATTCCATCGCTCAAACAAATCTTGGTGTCCAATTCATCTGAAATTATTGAAAATCCATAGGAGATGGAATCCCATTATAACCCTGATTCATCATCTCAAATTGAGACTATAGATTCTGAAATTTTTGAAGAAATTTAAATAAACAATCCATAGCCACAATTATCTAGGGTTTTGAAAAGAGCACATAGTAAGAAGATTGATTAAACACCTATCAAGTTTACGATCCCTGAAAAAAACAGACAGATCTAAGAAAGATAAAGCTAGTGAAATAACTTTCATATCTTAACCTAATCCCCTGACACAAATTTCCAAAATATTAAGAGGATTAGACAATATTAATGAACCAATGATCAATTCCCAATTATAAGTCAATTCACGTAAGCAAACATCTACACTAAAGAGTCCACCTCGCAGTCTTGTTGGACCTCAACCACCTTCTTCACAAGGAAGTCCCAAACAATCCCCTCATGGAATTCCAAGGCAACCCCAAAGGAGAAGAATTTTTGGAGTACCAAGGAGACTTTGGCTTGCCCCAGGAGTTATTGTAGTTCATGGTCCCACATGATCTTCCGAAACATCCTAAAAAATTCCTTCCCAAATTTGATCCTGATAATAGGGAATCTCTTAAAGATCATGTTAGAAAATTCATGTTAGTGGTTAATCTAATGGGTGTACAACATGAAGATTTTATATGTCGATTATTTCCATACACTTTTGAAGGAAACGCATCCATGTGGTATTTTACATTGCCACAAGGAACAATCACAGACTGGAATGATTTAGAAATTGCATTCATGTAGAAGTTTGGTGAGGATAAGACCGTAGCGACATTGGTCTTAGAATTGTCAAGAAATAAAATGACTCCTAAGGAAAATATTAAATATTTCAATCAAATATTCTTGACATTAATGAATAAAATCCCAGAAGATTCTAGGCATGTAGATAATGTTGTTGATGTTGGTGGTAGCATCGGATAGGTACTTCTGCATTTCCATGTGTCTAGCATGTGGAAGTCGTTGAAATCCTTATATCCTTAAGTTTACTTTAGTTAAAGGAAAAATTAAAGTAAAAGTGTTCTTATAAATGAATTAAGCTATTTAAGGAAATTTCTAAAATTAATTAGCATGTAACCTAAGCATGTAAATCTTGAGTGGGTGTGAGAAGTAATCTCAACCATCAATCACTTTGGAGATTAGGTTTAGATTGTAACTCATTATTATAAAATAAAGGATAGGATGAAGGAGGAAGACACTTGTGAGAGACTTTGGTGAGAGATCAAGGTCGATAATTTTGGTGAGATACCAAGGTCGAGGATAACAAAGAAGGACTTTTTCTAGTGTGAGGAGTGTAGAAGAAAAGGACTTTTTCTTACACAAGAGTGAGGAGATCTTACTAGTTGGGTTAAGATATTTATTCCAAGTGTTGATGTAGAGAGGGTTGGATCACGAAGGACTATGATTCAAGATCTTGGATAGGTGGAGACGAACTTCCATCTAGAGGTCATACACATCAAGGAGAAGAGAGAGTAGAGGCAATAGTGGGTGGGTTTCAGCTGACAGAAGCCATAGGAAAGCGTAGCGTCTTACAGAAGTTTCCATACATGTACGAGTGTTTCAGTGGAGACAATCACATATGTACGCATGTTTTCTGAAGGAAAGGCACATACACCTCGAAAAGTGTGTCGGTATAGGGTTGTACAGCACCACATGCATTACCAGGTTTGTCTGCAGTGTATATTCTCTTAGTGGGACATTTTCCCCATTACAGGAGCCCCGATTTGACTTTAATAAAAGCATATTGGAACTGGTTTTCCCTCCGAGGTTTATACCCAAAAATATTGGTGTCTTGTGTGTGATATTTTGGTTTCCTAGTTTATGCTCTCGCTGCATGTTAGTTGATTACTCCATTGTGCTTTTAGTAAATAAAGTGATTTTATTTTGAGCTAATTGTTGAGTGTTGGGTTGAAGTGGTAAAATATCAAAATGGTATCAGAGAAAGGTTTCTCTAAGAGGGAGCCTATATCAAGATGCAAAACAGCAAATCTATCAGATCTAAGTGACCAGGGGAGAGATCAAGTTCATATTTAGGGTTATAGGAGAAAATCTATGGGATCAGGAGTGTCAAGGTGGGTTCTTGAAGGACTAAGAACGGATCCACTATTTTTGAAAAAATATGTTAGATTTGTAGGATATCTTAGAATATCTATAAACCAACAGACACAAATCGAAGGACGCATTTAAGGGAAACAACAATACTGAGGCAGAATAGGGGTTTTTGTCGGTGTATGGAGGTGTATGCGGGTTGCAGTGGTGGTAGTCGCATACATCACAAGTCACAGTGGTGACAGTTGCGTGCTTATGTGGGATGTAGTGGAGACAGTCATGTATAGGGTCATACAAGAAAATACAAGGGTATTTTCAGCAGAGGGTTATCAAATCAGATCTTCGATATGGAAACTAGATTGCAATTCGAGGATAGGTTGGATGGGGTTTCCAACTACAGTCCTTGGAAGGATAGAATCGTGTTGATGTTTATGGAGAATGGGATCTGGGCATTTTCTAATACTCAAATAAATCAACCAACAGATGCAACAGATCTGGTCATCCATAATCAAAGGGATGTGAAATCCAACCGCATCATTCTATATGGAGTGAAGGATCACTTGATCCCTCATTTATCAAGGAAGAAAATAGCTTGGGACATGTGAGAGGATATGAAGATTTTATTTCAGAGAAAGAATGAGAATTTCATAATGATGCTAAGAGAGAATCTCAAGGACATGAAGATGACAAAATCTGATATGGTGACAAGTTATCTCACCTGGATCCGACAGGTTCGAGATGAACTGGCTGCAATCGGGGAAACAATGGATGATTTAGAGTTGGTGAGGACAATTCTCAAGGGATTTAAGAAGGAGTGGACAGATGTTGTTTTACTTACATATCATGTTTGAGTTCGTATTGAGTGACCTAGGGTTCATGTATGTTCAAGGTTCCAACAAAGCCTCTAAAACTATCGGCCCTCCTGGTGAACCAAAAGGCAACACGGGGCATAGGGTGCACTGCGTCGTCTCAACCGAGATAGTCTTAATGGGTGGCTGCAATACTCATTTGTTTGCAGTCTAGGATTGAGTGGAAGATTTGAGGATGGTACGCATAGAACTCTATTGTAACTTATTAATGTATTGCAATGTTATTTACGATTAGCATGAAGTATAACAACTCATTCATTTAGCATATCAATATCTACTGAAGACAATAAACAAATACATGCATTCAATCACATAACACATGTGTTACCATGGTTCACCCCCTCCTGGTCTACATCCACAAAGATCTAGCTCTTAGCTCTTTTATTCTAGTCGTTCTAAAACTCCAGCGTCAGGGCGCTTACAACTCTTCTCAGTCAAGTTAATATCTATTATGAGGTGGACTAGATCGCACCAGGATCCTCAGCCTGCAATCTAACCCTCAATATATACCCTCCTCATTCCTCTCTAGCTCAACAACTTACAAAATTAGGTCATACAACAAAATATTACATAGCATCTGCTTCTTTGTATTCGTCTCTCTATATCTCTATGTTTCCCTACCTTTCAGATCTCCCCTATGATACCTAGGTATCTCTATTTATACATTTCTGGATCTTCAGCCATTACAATATATTTCAAAAACCCTAAACCTAACGTCGTTAGGTCTTCCATGCATGCGCATGTGTTGCTTTTCCTTCCAGTTGTCGCTTTCCTTGTGCATGCCTTCTTTCCCAAAATCGCCTTGCTTTCCACTTTGGCTTGCTTCCAACAGGCCCCCAACACTGACATGTGGTCCAACCCGAGCCACCTAACCTTTGTGCGCTTTGTCTATATACTTGGTGATCGCCTGGAACTTCTCCTTGAGCTCTACTGCTTGTATTTGAGCCTGCGCGATATTCTCCTTGAGTGTGTCCATTGTCTGGACTGCAATCTCATCACTGATCAACCCTGGGCACTCTGCCTGGATCTGTGCCATATATGTCTTGGCTTCCTCTTCCTTTGCAATGACTTCTTCTACTCGTTCTTGCAACGGTTCCATTTGAGCCTGACACTCCTTTTGTGTTTGCATAATGGTGAGTTATGCATGTAGTTTCTTCATATCCTACGCCCCTTTGACGCAATTCATGATGGGCATTGTCTTCTGCCTCTTCTTGAGGTCCTAGATAGNTTGCAACGGTTCCATTTGAGCCTGACACTCCTTTTGTGTTTGCATAATGGTGAGTTATGCATGTAGTTTCTTCATATCCTACGCCCCTTTGACGCAATTCATGATGGGCATTGTCTTCTGCCTCTTCTTGAGGTCCTAGATAGATACACTTATCCTTTCTTCTTCCTTTTCCCACCACTGGACTTCCTGATCCTCTTCTAGCTTCGTCCATAGTTGTGTTGCTTTATCGAACAAGTCGGCTATTGTGATGACCTGGTTCTCTATCTCTTGTATTTGTTTTGTTTCTTCTTGCTTCCTTTTCTCCCTTAGCTCTAGTGGAGTGGTAGGTGTGATCTGATCATGAATATTCTCGATCTCCTTCTGATATTGATCGATTTCCTGTGCAATCTGATCAATATTTTCTGCGGTTGTGAGTTTGTCTCTCTGCACAGTCTTTGGAATCTTCTCATAAGTTCCGACCAATTTTTTTTCCAATCCATTCGTGCGCTTCCTCTCCTCTTGGGTCTTGAGCTTGGCATGCTCGTATATCAATTCCAATGCGTCCCGTTTATCCTTTTCCTGCTATAATTTGTCTATATTTGTGCATGCCCAAGTCTGTACTTCTTGGGTGATGCTAACATGTAATTTGTGTAGAGCTTTGGATGGTATCCACAGAAATACCAATTGGAGTTGAGCTAATTCCTTTAGCGGTGTCTGCCCCACGATATCGTCCATGTGCAGCATGCTAGGTGTAATGTGGACTGTTGCACTCGGTTGTGGTATTGTGTGGACTGTATCTCACTCACCTGCTTCTGGTTCTTCTCCTGTCTGTGATGTTGATGGCCCTTTTCCTATGTTGTTGCATGTTGCCTGTGCTTCCCCGATCTTCTTGAGGAACTATCGCATGTCTTCCAGATCCTCTTGAATTTTGTCCCTCTGGTGCATATCATTGTCAAAATCCTCGAATATACAATCCTTAACCATTCAGGCTATCATTTATGCATCATCCTTCGTGATCATGTATTTTGGAAGTGTTCTCTATGCCTTCATCTTCTTGCACGCACCTCCCGTCTGAGTGGTTGGTCTCTTAGTTAGGCCTGGTTCTTGTGGATTGGGACTCGGTGTAGTCCCCTGCGTTGCCTCAGCCTGTTTCTGTTGTTCTTGGACTGGCTGTGTATAATTCTTCTTCCCCTTCTAGGTCCCCGTCTTAGTTGTCCCTTCATTTGTCTGCTTTGTTTTTGTCTGGTTCATCCTTTGTTTCTTGGGCACTGGGACTTCCTGAGTCTGTGTTTCTTCCTGCCATGTTTCCTCTTCTGTTGTCCCTGCAGGTATGTCTTGGGTGAGGACCGGGATCTTCCAGTCATCTTCCCAATCTTTGATAACCATTGAAATGTCTCCCTTCATGATGCAGTCGTGCAATTGTAGCCATTGTTTGGTGGGGTCCTTCCATGCTTGGATCCACATCGCATGTCGAGTGGCCTTGAAATTGGCAATGTCCCAATAGTGCACGACAGCCTGTGGAATTATTCTCCATAGATTGGCGATGGTCTCATGTAGGTCACGAAGGTATCCTTTAAATATAGCTACGTTCATCTTCCTTTGCTTGGCATATGAAGCGGCACCAAGTGATAAATATATCGCTCCATGATTAGGCTTGGGTCTGGTGGCAAAAAATGTGTAGTTCGGTTCCTTCCATCCCATGATGGCTATCATCATGAGTAGCCATGAATAATGAAATTATGTTCCCGGATCCTGTGCATCCTTGCAGTCATCCAGAAACATATTCAAAAGGTAGGGGCCCCAGCTAACTGTGGTGCCCTCGGCACATTGTGCTACAACTGTGACAACCCCTGCCAGGACTTCCTCCTTACGAAATTTTCTTAGCTGCTTGCAGGCCATGATTTTTGAGGCCATTTGTGTCACGACATCATTGATCCTTTTGATGATTATTCCTCGTGTCCCCTTGTCAGTGCCAATTTTTTCTCCATATCTTCCACGAGTGCTTTCTCCTTTGCTCTGTCATCGCAAAATTGTGCGGGATGCATACTCGAGGATGGAAGCCCTATAATGTGTGCAATGAGCTCTATGTCTATCGAGATGATATTTTCCAACCATATATCCCCACCATGTGTGACCACCATCAATTGTTTGACTCAACTGTTTGTGTATTGTCCTCTGCCAAAGTGTGGTAGCTCTAGCAGACCTAAAATCCCTATTTTTTCCAATCCCACTGCCCACTGGAGTGGTTGATTAATTGGTTTTCCAGATGTATCCAGACCCACAGTCTATAGGTAGAATTTCTTTGCAAACTCTGGACTGTGTCTGTTACATCATGGTCTAGGTATTTTAGCTTCTCAACATGACCTAGCAAGTCTGATTTCACCCATACCCCATCTGGTATACACGGAAAAACAATGACCACGACAGGTTGCTTGCATGGTGACCTGGGTACCTACTACTTGTCCTTTTTCAGTAGTGGTTGGCTTGAGGTTTTTAGCCTCCGTCAGTCGTACTTTGGCATATCACTTTGGACATCCTGTGGTATCTTCCATTGTTCCTTCCAGTGGGTGGTTTGACACGGTTGTTTGAGATTTGTCTGGCTCGACTGTTGCTTCCTGACTTGTATCCATCCCATTGACTCTCTGGGATCCTTCAAGGTTCTCTATTTGTGCCTCCTTCGGGGTTCCTATGCCCTAGTTATGTTGCTCTTGTTCTTCTTCTGGAATATCCACATTCATTCCCTCAGGTGTTGGTTGTTGGGTTTCTTCTACCATGGGTGTGGGGTTTATCGGTGTTGTATATGGTGACAGGATTTTGTCGACGTTGATGACCTCTGGGGGCTACTTCTCACCCTCCTGCAATTTCACCTGTGCCCTAGTTATAACTTTGGAGTGTCTGGCAGTCTATCCTGGTTCTGCTTGCTTTGGTGGTGCCATGGTGGTGAATGTCGATCGACCACTGAACTTCACAGCTTCTGCAACCTCGATGAGTCTTCACTCAATGCTTTGTAGGCTCTATCGCTCTATGTCTTCTCTGGTCTCGCAACAATTTGTTTTCTCCCGTGTCTATGCTTTGTATGGGCATCGTATGAAACTTGTCGAAGAAGCTACCTTTATTATGTGTTCAATGAACCTCCGGATCCTTCGTACTTTCCATTACTCTCCTTCCCTGTCTCTAGTTGGCACGATTAATGCGCCGTCTCGTCAGTCCTGTCCGACATTCAATTCAACATGCCTTCATTGTTTCGTACTTCTTTTGTCATTGTTCCTTTTTCCGCTTATTTCCATTTTGATCTGGTCGTTGGTCTTGTCCTCGTCGAGTTTATATTTCAATTGTGCGTACTCCTTCTCCTTTCGGTGCACTGAACCTCTGTTGGTACCGTTTAATACCCTGGTTTTTTTTTGTTTTTTTTTACTACGCGGTGACTTTTCAAGTTGTGGGTGGTCGAATGTCCTTATACAGCTTCAATCGGCTCCCGTTGATCATCCCTCTGATTTTTGTGCATATTAAGTCTTTCGGTTGTACATCTCCCCCATCTGTGAAATTTTTCACTTCGTACGGTCCTAACCAGTGCATTCTGAGTTTTCCTGGGTGTTGAATGGATTTGTTGTCGTACATAAACACTAAATATCCTTCCTTGAAAGTTTTCTTCTTGATGTGTTTGTCATGCCAAGATTTTTCTCTTTCTTTCTAAACCTATTGGTGGAAACCTACTAGGATCTGGTCTTCCTCCATGGTCATCAACTGATTTAGTCTCTCTTGTACTGCGCCTCATTCCGTCATGTGTGTAATTGTTGCTATGCGCAGTTTGGGTACTAGAAATTCTAATGGCACCAATGCTTCTTGGCCATATACTAGTTTAAATGTTGTGTGCCCTGTCGTCTTCTTGCATGTGGTCCTGTAGACCCATAGTACTGATGGTATTTTGAGGTCCCAATCATCCATGTTGACATTACATATCTTTGTCAGGGAATTCTCTAGGATTTTTTTAAATGCTTCTACTGTGCCATTTGTCTGTGGGTGATATGGTGTGCTCTTCTGATGATGGACTTCAAACTCTTCAGTCATAACGTTGATAGTGTTGTTAATGAAGTGCATGCCTTGGTCGCTCATCAAAAATCTTGGGCACCCAAATCGAGTGATTATTTGTTCAAATAGAAAGTGTGTTGTTTTTTCTGTGTTGCAATCCTTCACTGGTGCGGCTTCCGCCCATATTGTCGGGTATTATGTCACGGTGATATTGTATCTTGCTCCTATTCTTTTTGTCGGTGGGTTGATTGGTCCCACAAAGTCTATTTCCCATATATCGAATTGCAGCAATGTTACCTATGGTCGTAATGGCATCTCATCCCTTCTATTGGGTTTACCAACCCTTTGACAGACATCACATCAATGGCAGTACTCCTTCGAGTCTTTATGAATGATCGGCCACCATAGTCCTGCGCGTAATACCTTCTGCGCGGTAGATTTTCCTGAGTAATGTCCTCATGTTATTCCCTCATGGGCTTCTGCTAAAATTCTTGGTCTTTTGTGTTCTAGAACATATCTTTGAAATATGTTATCTGCACCCATTTTGTATAAGTGTCCTACGATCAGTTAATAGTTTGCAGACCGGACTACTAATTTTTTCTTCTGTGCGGTGTTATATTCCTTTGGCGCGGTACCTATGCTCAAGTACTGAATGATATCTGCAAAGTATTCATCATCAATCTAGACTGAAAATAATTTTTCGTCTAGGAAGTTGTCTTCTAAATTCGTAGGTTCTTCTCCGTTTGTGACCCTTGATAGGTGGTCAGGTCCTTCATTCAATTTTCCTAGCTTGACTATTACCTCAAAATCAAATTCTTGAAACAATAATAACCATCGATAGATTCTCCCCCCCAACACTAGCTTTTTGACTAGGTATTTAAGGGTTGAGTGATCTGTGAACATCTTAAAGTGTTTTCCCAATAAGTAATGTCTGAACTTCTGTAGCGCGTAGACCATAGCTAGGCCTTCCCACTTTGTGGTGTTATAGTTCTGTTCTGATTATGATAGCTTTCGGCTCACAAATGTTATAGGGTGATCTAAATCTCCTACTCCTGGCTGCACCAAGATAGCTCCAAGTGCTATGGTTGATGCATCTACATGTACGTGGAATGTATTCTCCCAGTCTGGCATTACTAGTTTTGGCGTGGTGACCATCTTTTCTTTCAGTGTATCTAGATCGTGTTAACAATCGTCATTCCACTAAAACTTTGTATATTTTCTTAACATTTTTTCCATTGGTGTGGTAATCTGCGCATACCCTGTGATAAAATTTATGGAGTATCCTATGTGTCCCAATGTCGTTTTGAATTGACGCACTGTTTTTGGTGGTGGTAAGTTAACAATTACTGCAATCTTTGCAGGGTCTACTAGTAAACCTTGTTTACATACTATATGGCCCAGTAGTATCCCAAACGATGTTCCGAATATACATTTTTTTATATTTAATGATATCTGGCACTTCCTACATCTTTCTAACATCATCTGTAAGACTTCTGCATGGTCTTTCAACAAACTATATATTGTCCAGTCGTCCAAGTATACCTCTCAGAACTGGCGGATGAATTCCTTGAACGCGGCGATGACTACTATGGAAAATATTGTTGGTGCATTCTTCAGTCCGAACGACGTGAATGTGTACTGGTAGGATCCCCATTTTGTAGAAAACGTGGTCTTGTGTCTGTCTTCCTGTTCTATCTTGATATGGTGGTAGCCTGAGAATCCATCAGTGAATGAGTAAACTTTGTGTCCTCCGACATTCTCCAACACTTCATCTGTGAAAGGTGTAGGGAACGGGTCATGTAGGCATGCATCGTTCAACTTCCTCAAGTCGACGCATATCCTTATCCATCCTTGTTTTTTCTCCTGAACTACCATCGAGATTATCCATTCTGATTCTTCCACTGGTTCTATGATTCCGGCTTCAAGCATCTTGTCGATCTCAGCTTTGACTTTTTTCTTATATATCGGGTTCAATCTGTATGGTCATTGTCTGCTCGATCTCGCTTCCACTCTAAGTGGTATCTTCATTTCTCCTAGCTCCCCTATTATGCCCTTCATCTTTGTAAATGTGGTGGGAAACAAGTTGTTCTACTCGCACAGTAACTTTGTTATGCTTTCTATTGTCTGCTCATCCCAGTACTCTCCAATGCTAGCCACTTTGGGATTCTCAGCCATCCCAATGTTGACTTTCTTCACCTTGATTGGCACAGAAATGACTTCTGATTCTATAGGTGGCCCCTCCACTTCTCTTTCGCCTTCCTATTCCTCGATCTGAATATCACGTGGATCGTCTTCATCTGGTGCTTCCTTCTACACATGGTAACACGACAACAGTTATTTGACTGTCTGTTTGTTCCGTTGTTGATCTTATGTTATGATTTCAACTTCTGGTTCCTTGATGAATATTGCCCCTCTTATATGTTTAATAGTTGCATCTATGTTGGGGTTCTCATGCTTGAATGAGAAATTAACTGTAAAATTCTATTGTAATACCATCTAGGCCGCATTTCCTGGTCTGTATACCATTTTGTTGGTATGCCCTATAGAGTGTGTATAAAATGATGGGGTCATTCCTCTGGGGGTGTCAGTTTCCACAGCATTCTGCACTTCTCCAAGTGTTCTGTTGGTGCCCCCTATCCATCGTACTCTTATTGCTTGTTGTTTTTATGTTCTGCGTTGAACCTTATGTGCAGTAAGCACTTACATTGGTACCAATCTGCGATTGTCTCTTTCTGTGCACCCCACCATCTTGAAAGTGTGGCCTTGAGTGCTATATCAAGTGATAAGAGTCTATGATTCTCTAAAACTTGATCTTCGTACTATGCTAAGAATACTTATAGGTCATTTACTCTGTGGAAACTGGGTGGTTCCCTTATCTTCGTGCCTACCCATCTTACTGTGTGGTCTATTCGTGCACATATTCTTGTGGAAACTTTGTGTATCATTTGTTTCCAGTTCTCTAAATCGGTATCTAATTCTCTCTCACATGAAGTAATTCTCTACCAACTGAGTATCTTGTCTGCAGTTGGGTTCACATAATCCTCATCACGCGCAGTTGTTCTATACAACTGGATGATCTCCTCTAATTCTAAGCAAGTGGGTTCTACAAAGATTTCCCCTTATGATGGGTCTAATGGCGTGATGACTCTATATTCCCCCGACTCAAATGTCATTTTTTCGTGTCTTCAAATTGATTATGGCCTGGTTGTCAAATGCCCAATCCAAGCCAAGCAACGTTGATATGGTGTTGTTTCGTCCACTATTTCAATCACTTCAAAGTATGCTTTAGTGCACACTCCATCCAAGTCTACTGTCACTTCTTTCAGTCTACCAATTGGTAGGACTCTGTGTTGGTTTTCCAGTTTTAATTGCACAGGTGAATATCCTAATGTGGGCTCTCCCACACATTGCCATGTCTTATTTGGTAATACATTAAATTCAGATCCTAGATCTAGTATGATGTCTCCCATGTTGAAATATTTGATGTTGGAATTTAGTTTGAACTCCCTACTTGTTCTTCTCCTGGTATGTAGGTGATTGACTGGTTTTTGTTCTAGTTTTATTTCCGTCTCTATACTGCATCTTTCTAATATGTTTTTCAATGTTTTGACAGATGATGGATCATTTAATACTTTTACACATGATTGCAAAAATCCTTTGATTGTACTTACTTGTCCCATGGGTTGCATTTCGTTGGTATGATCCAATAACGGAGGCATCTCGTGTTCTAGCGCTTCCTTTCTTTGTTGCACAGTTGAAGTCGATGCATTATCGTCCTTCTGAAATTCTTGTATGGATTTCTTAAATATCTCCTTTTCGTTATGTGCGTCGAACTGGTTCCTTGGTTCGGCGTTCTTCTTCACCCACTGGTGTTGTAATGGTTCTTGTCAGGCTGTGTCGTTTCTTGTTGTATCTCCTCCATGGGTAACTATGTTGATGTTTCGTCCTTTATCCCTCGCTTCGACTAAAATCCATTGAACATTCTGTTGCACGAAATTGAAAGTAGTCATCTCTCCCCGGTGTACCATGACAAGGGACTAATCACCTCTCGTGGATCCTTGAAATCTGGCGGTGGTGAGTTTACCAATCACCTGTGGGTTTTGGTGTAATGGAATTCGTACTTCCAAAAATTGGTATCAAAGCTAGAGGTCATGAGTTCAATACACACTCGACTCGCGTTGAGGGGGAGATTGTTGCATGAAATTGCAAGTAGTCATCGCTCCCCGGTGTACCGTGACAAGGGACTAATCGCCTCTCATGGATCCTTGAAATCTAGTGGTGATGAGTTTACCAATCACCTGTGGGTTTTGGTGTAATGCAAGTCGTACTTCCAGCACATTCTGGTTGTTTTGGTTCCTTTTTTCCTGGATTTTTACTAATAATGTTGGATATTCTTCCGTATCATGGTCCGATGCGCGACAATACATACAAGTTGTTGGTGGAAGGGGACATTCCCTTGCGTAATGTCCCGGTTGTTGAAAATTTTGGCATACCACTGGTCCTCTGTCTCTTCCAAAACCTCCTCATGCTCGTCCTCCACCTCTGTATCCTGCTCGATCTCCTCTCGATGTGTTAGACTGAGGCGCCTGATTATACTGCATGGTATTGTACTGCAGTTGTGTTGTGATATATGGTTGTTAGGCAGTATTATACTATTGTTGCGCAGTGTTGTATGGGTCTAGAAATGGGTTAAATTACGGTGTGGATTTCCCAGTCATAATTTCTTCCTGCACTTTATATGCATCTGATGTCCTCTCCTGCATCAAATCCATAGTTCTACAATCTTTGTCATCGTGGCCCACTGACTTGCAAAAGTTGCAATATGAACTTTTTGGGACTGTCTGGTATTTCTGCATCATTGGGCAATGATATGGATCATGATCTAGTTTCTTACAGATTTTGCACTATAGTCCTCGTGTTGGTAATGAATTTGGAATGCCTGCTACCATATATTGCGCGAATGTTGGACATTTGTTCTTGTGGTTCTCTTTCGTCCTGCATGTAGTACACCAAATAGCTTCTTGTTTGTCTTTACTTTTATTTCGGTTTAAATGGAACATTAAGTTCTTCAAATCCTCCTTTAATTCTTTGATGGTTGGATCCGTCTGTCGATATTGGTTTTCTTCCAGTTGCAGGGCTGCCTGCAGAGCCTCTACCTGCATCTGAAACTATTTTTGTCACAATGGGTATTTTAAGTGGGTTAGCAGTGAATTGACGAATAGGTGCCTATGTTGCATATCAGTAATGAGATATTTCAACTTTCCCTTCAGTCACTTGAATCTCTAGTCAATCTCCCATACAGATTCTCTCAGTTTTTGTCTAATTTCAATCATCTCGTTCATGTATTGGTCTTTTGAACTTGGCTTCTGGAACTTGTTTATCAACAGTTTCTTGATGTATGCAATTTTTCTGGTTGTCCCTGGTGGATTGTTTGTAGCTAAACTCCTATACCAGTCCAATGCGTGATCCCTTAGTGTAATCGCTAGTTGTGCCAGTTTATTATCTTCGTATGTGATCTATTTTTCTTCCCAAATCTTCTCCCAGATGAACAAATGTTTTTTCGGGTCCTCTGACGCTTCTCCTTTAAATTACGGTAATCTGATGGTGGGATCGTGTCCTACCATTATGAACGATGAACTACTACCTTTGTGCAGTGTAGATACTTGACTAGTGTTTCTTGAACTGTCTCCTCCAGTTGTTGCTCCTTCTGTAGATGTACTTCATGTTGTCTTTCTTCTCCTGAAATTTGGTTGTCTAAATGGTGGTGTTCTCTTTGGTGTATTAGTCACACATGGGTTTATGGGTTCCACACTGACATTAATATGGATAGGATTGTTGCCTTCTCTTCCTGTTCTTGGACCTCTCGTCTTCCTTTCATATGTTGCATGCAGGATTTCCTCAATATTCTCCACATCCCAGAGATCTTCTACCTCTTCTTCGTCACTTGCCAATCCTTCCCTCGCAGCTA
The DNA here is from genome assembly GCA_009831015.1 of Picea engelmannii. NCBI lineage: Eukaryota > Viridiplantae > Streptophyta > Pinopsida > Pinales > Pinaceae > Picea > Picea engelmannii. Next base: position 263,676 of record ML791200.1, read on the forward strand.
CAACTCTCTTCTTTATATTCACCTTGTATTAGTAGGGTACTCTTCTACGTGTCTTTCCATCCTTCACCATGATCCGCTTGATATGGTTGTCATCCATCGTTGTTGGGTCCAAGGGTTCCTCCTTATTTCCTTTATCCTTTCCTCCTTCCATTTCTCCTTTTTTTGTCAGTGTTTCCCCCTTTCCCCCATGCATGCAGGGAATTTTAGTTGTCCGACTCCATTGTCATTACACCTTTGTTGTATAGAAGTATCTTGATAGAAGTATACAACAATATAATGTACCTTCCTCGAGGTCCATGTAGAAATTATTTCTCTATTGTGTTGTACGAATTCGTTGTATCTACTGCAAACTTTGTTATAAAGCCTGCCACAATACTATCGAGCCAAAAATCTACTGCGCAGGTGAATTTGTTCTTCACTTATTGTAACTGCTCAATCTATACTGGAGTCCACTCTAACTGTCGAATGTGGTTCGTTGTGTGGTTATCCTTCAACCTTAGTATACACTCTTGCAATAAGTGTGGAAAATCACAAAAAAAGACTTCATGCAAATCAATAAACATGTATTTTCAAGATATTTGCAGGGTGTTACTCTAGGGTTTATGTTATCTTTCTGTGAAAACTCCAACTCTTTCATTTTTATCTAGCTTTCGATCTCTACTTTTGTGGGATTCCATGGTCTCAAAATCCCCTTCTAGTGGTTCATTGCTTTCTTCTCTGCATTAATACTCTCTTGATCTGCCTCCCACAAATCTTACGTACCTGTTTAACAAATCTTCAGCCTATCTTCTCTACTCAATCCTTTGTTGTTCTTACCAACGGAAATGGAACCATTTGTTGGTTTACTTACATATAATGTCTGAGTTCGTATTGAGTGACCCAGGGTTCATGTATGTTCGGGGTTCCAAGAAAACCTCTAAAACTATCCTCCCTCCTGGTGAACCAGAAGGCAACGCAGTGCACAGGGTGCACTGCATCATCTCACCCGAGATAGTCTTAATAGGTGGCTTCAATAATCATGTGTTTGCAGCCTAGGATTGAGTGGAATATCTGAGGAAAGTACGCAAAGAACTCTATTGTAACTTATTAGCGTACTGCAATGTTATTTACAATTAGAATAAAGTATAACATCTCATTCATTTAGCATATCAATATCTACTGAAGACAATAAATAAATACATGCATTCAATCACATAACACAAGTCTTATTGTGGTGCACCCCCTCCTGGGCTACGTCCATAAAGATATGGCTCTTAGCTCTTTTATTATAGTTGTTCTGAAACTCCAGCACCGCACTCTTACAACTCTTCTCAGTCGGGTTAAGATCTATTATGAGGTGGACTAGATCGCACCAGGCTCCTCAGCCTACAATCTAACCCTCAAGATCTACCCTCCTCAGTCCTCTCTAGCTCAACAACTTACAAAATTAGGTCATACAACAAAATATTGCATAGAATCTGCTTCTTTGTATTTGTCTCTCTATATCTCTATGTTTCCCTACCTTTCAGATCTCCCCTATGATACCTAGGTCTCTCTATTTATACGTTTCTATCTCTTCATCCATTACAATATATTGAAAAAACCCTAACCCTAAATTCATTAGGTATCCCATGCATGCGCGCGTGCTTCTTTTCCTTCCAGCTGTCATTTTCCTCGTGCATGCCTTCTTTCCCAAAATCTCCTTTCTTTCTGCTTTGGCCTTCTTCCAACAAAACCATTCATCAAAGGATTCATGGCATGAGGGAAGCTTCTGGATTGGTCAAGGTTATGTGATGACTTCGTTCAGGAGGAACTTTGAGATGAAGATATGAATGGAGGTCAACACAAGAATGATGATGAGAACCTTGTTCTTACTAGTCAGGAAAGGAAGGGAAAGTTCAAGAATATTTTCAATGGAGAGTCTACCTCTCAAGTCGACAAGAAGGACATGAGAAAATTTAAGTTATTTGCATGTCACAAGTTTGGACATTATGCAGGCCAATTACTACATAGGAAGAAGGGTGGGAACAAAATGCAACCATAGGTATCTACGTCGGCAGAGACTCAAGTGGATGGGTTTTGCAAGAAGTTTGAACATAAAAAATTCTTACTTGTCACCCAAAATTCCTTGGGAACCATATCAGATGGTGCATGGTTGATATATAGTGGAGCCACATGTTATATGATAGGAGCACGAGAGGTGTTCGAGAGCTTCACGGATTCTAAATAAAATATACATGGAGAACTTGGTATGGGGACCAAGCATGCAGTGAAGGGGTCTGGAATAGTGTCATTCCGGATGGAGTCGGGAGGCACATTGAGAATGATATATGTGTTGTGGGTGCCAGAACTCAAGAGGAGTGTGCTCGCAGTCTCAGATATTGATAAGAAAGGATATGAGGTCTTATCCGAGATGGAAAGGCGTTGATCATGTACAAAGTATCTAGCTCAGACAAAGCAGTTATCTTTGAAGTTAGAGAGAGAAACTTATATAGGTTAAAGGTCTATCTTATGCGAGCAATAACAAGAAACAAGTGATAGATAAAAAGGAGTAGGTAGCTCCAAAGTTTGAGAAGCTTAGAGGGATTCAAAATTCAGGTTTAGGTGGGAAGGAGAAACCTTCCAAATATGTCAAGAAGGATTCATGGTACAAGATTGTCATGCAGGATGCTCGGGAGCATGATCAGAGGCAATGAGTATTTGGAGACAGGTTGCAGCATGATGAGAGGGATAGTTTTTGTGTCAGAGAGAGCAGCCAATAAGGTGGATTGGAGAGAATTAATGGTAGCATATCTGGTAGTGAATATAGATCCAACTCCAACTGAAAGAAGTACCTTCCTCACTAAGAGGTAGTTTTGATGTTAGTGGTATCATCAGATAGGTACTTCCATGTTGGCATGTCTCTAGCATGTGGAAGTTGTCAAAAGCCTTTTATCTTTAAGTTTACTTTAGTTAAAGGAATAATTAAAGTAAAAGTGTTTTTATTAATGAATTTAGTTATTTAAGGAAAGTGATAAAATTAATTAGCATGTAATCTAAGCATGTAAATCTCAAGTGGGTGTGAAAAGTAATCTCAACCATCAATCGCTTTGGAGATTAGGTTTAGATTATAACTCATCATTATAAAAGAAAGGATAGGGTGAATGAGGAAGACACTTGTGTGAGATACACTTGTAAGAGACTTTGGTGAGAGATAAAGGTCAATAATTTTGGTGATATGCCAAGGTCGAGGATAGCAAAGAAGGATTTTTGTTAGTGTGAGTGTAGAAGCAAAGTATTTTTTATTACACGAGTGAGGAGATATCATTGGTTGGGTGAAGAGATTACATCAAAGTGTTGATGTTGAGAGGATTGGACCATGAAGGATTGTCATTCAAGATATTTTATAGTTGGAGATGGACTTCCATCTATGGGTCATACAAGTCAAGGAGAAGAGAGAGAAGAGGAAATCACGGGTGGGTTTCAGATGATAGAAGTCAAACGAAAGCATAGCACCGTAGGGAAGTTGTTGTAAAGAGTTTTCATACATGTATTCACATTTCAGTGGATACATTTGTGTATGTACGTGGGTTTGTAAAGGAAAGGCATGTACACAGAAAATTGTGTTGGTATAGGGTCATAAAACAACACATGCATTATCAAGTTTGTCTGCGGTGTATATTCTTTTGGTGGGCCATTTTCCCTGTTATAGGAGTCCTGATTTGACCTTGATAAAACCATCTTGGAACTAGTTTTCCCTCCATGGTTTTTCCAGGGGTTTATACCCAAAAATATTGGTGTCTTATGTGCGATATTTTGGTTTCCTAGTTTATGGTTTCGTTGCATGTTGGTTGATTACTCAATTGTGCTTTTAGTAAATAAAGTGATTTTATTTTGAGATAACTTTTGGGTGTTGGGTTGAAGTGGTAAAATATCAACATGGTATCAGAGCAAGGTTTCTCTAAGAGGGATCCTATCTCAGTATGCATAATGGCAGTTCTATGAGATCTGAGTGACCAGGTTAGAGATCAAGTTCAGATCTAGGGTTACAGGAGCATATCGATGAGATTGGGAGTGTCAAAGTGGGTGCTTGAAGGACTAAGCATAGATCCATTATTTTTGTAGCAGATCTGTTAGATTTGTAGGATATCTTAGCATATCTATAAACTAGGAGGAAGAAATTGAAGGGCATATTTCAAGGACACAATAATATTGAGGCAGAACATGGGATTTTTCAGGTGTACGAAGGTGTACGCGGGATGCATTGGTGACAGTCACATACATACGTGGGTCATAGTGGTGACATTCATGTACACACGCGAGATGTGGTGGATACAGTCGTGTACAGGGTCATACAAGACAGTATAGGGGAAGTTTCAATAGAGGTTTATTAGATCATATCTTGGAGATGGCAACTGGATCGTGATTCAAGGATAGGTTGGATGGGGTTTCCAACTACAGTCCTTGGAAGGAGAGAATAATGTTGGTGTTGATGGAGAATGGGATCTGGGAATTTTCTAATACTCAAATAAATCCACCAAAAAATGCAGTAGATCTGGTCATCCATAATTAGAGGGATGTGAAAGTCGGGTGCATCATTCTAGATGGAGTGAAGGATCACTTGATCCCTCATTTATTAGGGAAGAAAATATCCTGGGACATGTGGGAGGATCTAAATATTTTATTTCAAAGCAAGAATGAGAATCACATAATGGTGGTGAGAGAGAAGCTCAATGACACAAAGATGATAGGATCAGATACAGTGAAAAGTTATCTCACCTGTACCCGACAGGTTTGAGTTGAACTAGCTGCAATAGAGGAAACAATGGATGATTCATAGTTGGTGAGGATGGTGCTTAAGGACTTCAGGAATGAGTGGACATCGTTCATCAAAGGAATCATGGCACGAGAGAAGTTCCATATTAGTCAAGGTTATGGGATGAATTTGTTTAGGAGGAACTTCGAGATGAATATCTGAATGGAGATTGGCACAAGAATGATGATGAGAACCTTGCTCTTTCCAATCAGGAAAGGAAGGGTAAGTTAAATAAGATTTCCAGTGGAGAGTCTACCTCTCAAGTCAGCAAGAAGAAGGGCATGAGAAAAGTCAAGTTATTTGCATGTTACGAGTTTGTACATTATGTAATTCAATGTATACATAGGAATAAGGGTGGGAACAAAACGCTACCAGAGGTAGTTGCATCGGCAAAGACTCGAGTGGATGAGTTTTGCAAGAAGTTTGAACAGACAGAATTCTTACTTATTTCCTAGAATTCCTTTGGCACCATATCAGTTGGTGCAAGGTTCATAGATAGTGGAGCCACATGTCATATGACAGGAGCACAAGAGGTGTTTCAGACCTTCACAGAGTTTGAATAAAAGATGCATGTGAATCTTGGTATGGGGACTAAGAATCCAGTGAAGGGGTCTGGAAAAGTTCCATTCTGGATGGAGTCAGGAGGCACATTGAGAGTGATGGATGTGTTCTGGGTGCTATAACTCAATAAGAGTGTGCTATTAGTCTCATTGATTGAGGAGAAGGGATATGAGGTTTTATTCCAATATGGACAGGCGTTAATCATGCCTAGAGGATCAATCTCAAACAAAGCATTTGTCTTTGGATTTAGAGAGAGAAATTTATATAGGATAAAGGAATAGCCTATACGATTAGTGGCAAGCAATAGAGTGACAGAGAACAAGGAGTAGGTATATTTTAAGGTTGAGGAGCTCAGAGGGAGTTAACCTTCAGTTTAAGGTAGGAAGGAGCAATCTTCCAAGTCTTTCGAGAAGGATTCATGGTATGAGATGACCATGTAGGATGATCAGGAGCAGGAGGCTTCTAGGAGCACGAACAGAGGTAGTGAGTCTTCATAGATAGGTCATAGCATGATGACGAGGATAGTTTCTATGTCAGAGGGAGTAGTCAATCAGGTGCATTGGAGTGCACGCATGGTAGCAGATGTGGTAGTGAATATAGATCCAACTCCTGGTGGTAGAAGTACCTTCCTCGCTAAGAGAGAGTGTTGATTTTAGTGGTATAATCAGATAGGTACTTCCACATTGGCATGTGTCTAGCATGTGGAAGTCGTCGAAAGAATTTTGTCCTTAAGTTTTCTTTAGTTAAAGGAATAATTAAAGTAAAAGTGTTTTTATTAGTGAATTGAGTTATTTAAGGAAAGTGATAAAATTAATTAGCATATAAATCTTAAGTGGGTGTGAGAATTAATCTCAACCATCAATCACTTTGGAGATTATGTTTAGATTGTAACTCATGATTATAAAAATAAGGCTAGGGTGGAGGAATATACTTGTGTGAGATACACTTGTGAGAGACTTTGGTGAGAGATCAAGGTCGAGACTTTTGGTGAGATTCCAAGGTCAAGGATAGAAAAGAAGAACTTTTTCTAGTGTGAGAAGTGTAGAAGAAAAGGACTTTTTCCTACACGAGAGTGAGGAGATATCACTACTTGCGTGAAGATATTTCGTCCAAGTGTTGATGCAGAGAGGGTTGGATCACGAAGGACTGTGATTCAAGATCTTGGATAGGTGGATATGGACTTCCATCTAGAGTTCATACATGACAAGGATAAGAGAGAGCAGAGGCAGTTGTTGGTGGGTTTCAACTTATAGAAGCCAGAGGAAAGCGTAGCATCGTTCGAAAATTGTCATACAGATTTTTCATACATGTACACACATTTCAATAGAGACAATCACGTATGTATGTGGGTTTTTTGAAGGAAAGGAACGTACACCTCGAAAATCATGTTGGTATAGGGTCGTTCAGCAGCACATGCATTGTCAAGTTTGTTTGCAGTGTATATTCTCTTAGTGGATTATTTTCCCTGTTACAGGAGCCCTGATTTTACCTTAATAAAAACATCTTGGAAATGGTTTTCCCTCCGAGGTTTTTCTAGGGGTTTATGTAAGTTTTAAACTTGCGAAGTAAATCAATGCATATAGCTTCTTAAGAAAAACAGAAATTAATCAATGGCTCATTCACATAGTACACGAAGATTTATACTGGAAACCCTCAACCGAGAAAACCTTTCTTATATTCATTATATCGAATTTCACCATTCACTATACAATGTATACAATGTTTTTAGGTATTACGTAGGTACAAAAACCCTAATCCCTAAAACCGGGATTATTTTTAGTAAATCTCTAAAAATAACAAAAACGGCCCCAAAAAAAAAATTGGGGCGCTGCCCCAAACTCTGCACGTAACCAAGGGGGGGCATACCTGCCCCCCCCCTAGGACCCCCCCTAGGAAAGCGCTCGACGCACACAGCACAAACAGGGAACTAGTACGAGGGATCGTCAGACGCAGTTGTCATATCTGACGCGCCCACACACACACACACATGCAAACATTATAACACATACCCAACAATTTATACCTGAAAATGTTGGTGTCTTATATGTGAGATTTTGGTTTCCTATTTTATGCTTTAGATGCATGTTAGTTGATTAATCAGTTGTGATTTTAGTAAATAAAGTGATTTTATTTTGAGCTAACTATCAAGTGTTGGTTAGAAGTGGTAAAATATCAAAAAATGTAATTATTGAATTCTATACTATAGCCTTTCCATCTTCCATTTCCATTTTTGTTAAAAGAGCTATTAAAAACACTTTAGTAGAAACATTGGATGTAGAAAAGGAAATGATGAGTATCGCCAATAAATCACCAACCAAGGAGAAAAGAAATTTTTCATTGGCTAGGAGACAATTTAATTAAGACAACATATGAGAAGAAATACAAAGAAGCATTTTACATGGATGTTCTTCAAATAATGATTCAAAAATTGACTAATGATATCATAGATCTTAAGAAAAATTCATGTGAAATTTCATC
>ML791200.1:271588-300495 GCA_009831015.1 Picea engelmannii
TCCCTTCATGATGCAGTCGTGCAATTGTAGCCATTGTTTGGTGGGGTCCTTCCATGCTTGGATCCACATCGCATGTCGAGTGGCCTTGAAATTGGCAATGTCCCAATAGTGCACGACAGCCTGTGGAATTATTCTCCATAGATTGGCGATGGTCTCATGTAGGTCACGAAGGTATCCTTTAAATATAGCTACGTTCATCTTCCTTTGCTTGGCATATGAAGCGGCACCAAGTGATAAATATATCGCTCCATGATTAGGCTTGGGTCTGGTGGCAAAAAATGTGTAGTTCGGTTCCTTCCATCCCATGATGGCTATCATCATGAGTAGCCATGAATAATGAAATTATGTTCCCGGATCCTGTGCATCCTTGCAGTCATCCAGAAACATATTCAAAAGGTAGGGGCCCCAGCTAACTGTGGTGCCCTCGGCACATTGTGCTACAACTGTGACAACCCCTGCCAGGACTTCCTCCTTACGAAATTTTCTTAGCTGCTTGCAGGCCATGATTTTTGAGGCCATTTGTGTCACGACATCATTGATCCTTTTGATGATTATTCCTCGTGTCCCCTTGTCAGTGCCAATTTTTTCTCCATATCTTCCACGAGTGCTTTCTCCTTTGCTCTGTCATCGCAAAATTGTGCGGGATGCATACTCGAGGATGGAAGCCCTATAATGTGTGCAATGAGCTCTATGTCTATCGAGATGATATTTTCCAACCATATATCCCCACCATGTGTGACCACCATCAATTGTTTGACTCAACTGTTTGTGTATTGTCCTCTGCCAAAGTGTGGTAGCTCTAGCAGACCTAAAATCCCTATTTTTTCCAATCCCACTGCCCACTGGAGTGGTTGATTAATTGGTTTTCCAGATGTATCCAGACCCACAGTCTATAGGTAGAATTTCTTTGCAAACTCTGGACTGTGTCTGTTACATCATGGTCTAGGTATTTTAGCTTCTCAACATGACCTAGCAAGTCTGATTTCACCCATACCCCATCTGGTATACACGGAAAAACAATGACCACGACAGGTTGCTTGCATGGTGACCTGGGTACCTACTACTTGTCCTTTTTCAGTAGTGGTTGGCTTGAGGTTTTTAGCCTCCGTCAGTCGTACTTTGGCATATCACTTTGGACATCCTGTGGTATCTTCCATTGTTCCTTCCAGTGGGTGGTTTGACACGGTTGTTTGAGATTTGTCTGGCTCGACTGTTGCTTCCTGACTTGTATCCATCCCATTGACTCTCTGGGATCCTTCAAGGTTCTCTATTTGTGCCTCCTTCGGGGTTCCTATGCCCTAGTTATGTTGCTCTTGTTCTTCTTCTGGAATATCCACATTCATTCCCTCAGGTGTTGGTTGTTGGGTTTCTTCTACCATGGGTGTGGGGTTTATCGGTGTTGTATATGGTGACAGGATTTTGTCGACGTTGATGACCTCTGGGGGCTACTTCTCACCCTCCTGCAATTTCACCTGTGCCCTAGTTATAACTTTGGAGTGTCTGGCAGTCTATCCTGGTTCTGCTTGCTTTGGTGGTGCCATGGTGGTGAATGTCGATCGACCACTGAACTTCACAGCTTCTGCAACCTCGATGAGTCTTCACTCAATGCTTTGTAGGCTCTATCGCTCTATGTCTTCTCTGGTCTCGCAACAATTTGTTTTCTCCCGTGTCTATGCTTTGTATGGGCATCGTATGAAACTTGTCGAAGAAGCTACCTTTATTATGTGTTCAATGAACCTCCGGATCCTTCGTACTTTCCATTACTCTCCTTCCCTGTCTCTAGTTGGCACGATTAATGCGCCGTCTCGTCAGTCCTGTCCGACATTCAATTCAACATGCCTTCATTGTTTCGTACTTCTTTTGTCATTGTTCCTTTTTCCGCTTATTTCCATTTTGATCTGGTCGTTGGTCTTGTCCTCGTCGAGTTTATATTTCAATTGTGCGTACTCCTTCTCCTTTCGGTGCACTGAACCTCTGTTGGTACCGTTTAATACCCTGGTTTTTTTTTGTTTTTTTTTACTACGCGGTGACTTTTCAAGTTGTGGGTGGTCGAATGTCCTTATACAGCTTCAATCGGCTCCCGTTGATCATCCCTCTGATTTTTGTGCATATTAAGTCTTTCGGTTGTACATCTCCCCCATCTGTGAAATTTTTCACTTCGTACGGTCCTAACCAGTGCATTCTGAGTTTTCCTGGGTGTTGAATGGATTTGTTGTCGTACATAAACACTAAATATCCTTCCTTGAAAGTTTTCTTCTTGATGTGTTTGTCATGCCAAGATTTTTCTCTTTCTTTCTAAACCTATTGGTGGAAACCTACTAGGATCTGGTCTTCCTCCATGGTCATCAACTGATTTAGTCTCTCTTGTACTGCGCCTCATTCCGTCATGTGTGTAATTGTTGCTATGCGCAGTTTGGGTACTAGAAATTCTAATGGCACCAATGCTTCTTGGCCATATACTAGTTTAAATGTTGTGTGCCCTGTCGTCTTCTTGCATGTGGTCCTGTAGACCCATAGTACTGATGGTATTTTGAGGTCCCAATCATCCATGTTGACATTACATATCTTTGTCAGGGAATTCTCTAGGATTTTTTTAAATGCTTCTACTGTGCCATTTGTCTGTGGGTGATATGGTGTGCTCTTCTGATGATGGACTTCAAACTCTTCAGTCATAACGTTGATAGTGTTGTTAATGAAGTGCATGCCTTGGTCGCTCATCAAAAATCTTGGGCACCCAAATCGAGTGATTATTTGTTCAAATAGAAAGTGTGTTGTTTTTTCTGTGTTGCAATCCTTCACTGGTGCGGCTTCCGCCCATATTGTCGGGTATTATGTCACGGTGATATTGTATCTTGCTCCTATTCTTTTTGTCGGTGGGTTGATTGGTCCCACAAAGTCTATTTCCCATATATCGAATTGCAGCAATGTTACCTATGGTCGTAATGGCATCTCATCCCTTCTATTGGGTTTACCAACCCTTTGACAGACATCACATCAATGGCAGTACTCCTTCGAGTCTTTATGAATGATCGGCCACCATAGTCCTGCGCGTAATACCTTCTGCGCGGTAGATTTTCCTGAGTAATGTCCTCATGTTATTCCCTCATGGGCTTCTGCTAAAATTCTTGGTCTTTTGTGTTCTAGAACATATCTTTGAAATATGTTATCTGCACCCATTTTGTATAAGTGTCCTACGATCAGTTAATAGTTTGCAGACCGGACTACTAATTTTTTCTTCTGTGCGGTGTTATATTCCTTTGGCGCGGTACCTATGCTCAAGTACTGAATGATATCTGCAAAGTATTCATCATCAATCTAGACTGAAAATAATTTTTCGTCTAGGAAGTTGTCTTCTAAATTCGTAGGTTCTTCTCCGTTTGTGACCCTTGATAGGTGGTCAGGTCCTTCATTCAATTTTCCTAGCTTGACTATTACCTCAAAATCAAATTCTTGAAACAATAATAACCATCGATAGATTCTCCCCCCCAACACTAGCTTTTTGACTAGGTATTTAAGGGTTGAGTGATCTGTGAACATCTTAAAGTGTTTTCCCAATAAGTAATGTCTGAACTTCTGTAGCGCGTAGACCATAGCTAGGCCTTCCCACTTTGTGGTGTTATAGTTCTGTTCTGATTATGATAGCTTTCGGCTCACAAATGTTATAGGGTGATCTAAATCTCCTACTCCTGGCTGCACCAAGATAGCTCCAAGTGCTATGGTTGATGCATCTACATGTACGTGGAATGTATTCTCCCAGTCTGGCATTACTAGTTTTGGCGTGGTGACCATCTTTTCTTTCAGTGTATCTAGATCGTGTTAACAATCGTCATTCCACTAAAACTTTGTATATTTTCTTAACATTTTTTCCATTGGTGTGGTAATCTGCGCATACCCTGTGATAAAATTTATGGAGTATCCTATGTGTCCCAATGTCGTTTTGAATTGACGCACTGTTTTTGGTGGTGGTAAGTTAACAATTACTGCAATCTTTGCAGGGTCTACTAGTAAACCTTGTTTACATACTATATGGCCCAGTAGTATCCCAAACGATGTTCCGAATATACATTTTTTTATATTTAATGATATCTGGCACTTCCTACATCTTTCTAACATCATCTGTAAGACTTCTGCATGGTCTTTCAACAAACTATATATTGTCCAGTCGTCCAAGTATACCTCTCAGAACTGGCGGATGAATTCCTTGAACGCGGCGATGACTACTATGGAAAATATTGTTGGTGCATTCTTCAGTCCGAACGACGTGAATGTGTACTGGTAGGATCCCCATTTTGTAGAAAACGTGGTCTTGTGTCTGTCTTCCTGTTCTATCTTGATATGGTGGTAGCCTGAGAATCCATCAGTGAATGAGTAAACTTTGTGTCCTCCGACATTCTCCAACACTTCATCTGTGAAAGGTGTAGGGAACGGGTCATGTAGGCATGCATCGTTCAACTTCCTCAAGTCGACGCATATCCTTATCCATCCTTGTTTTTTCTCCTGAACTACCATCGAGATTATCCATTCTGATTCTTCCACTGGTTCTATGATTCCGGCTTCAAGCATCTTGTCGATCTCAGCTTTGACTTTTTTCTTATATATCGGGTTCAATCTGTATGGTCATTGTCTGCTCGATCTCGCTTCCACTCTAAGTGGTATCTTCATTTCTCCTAGCTCCCCTATTATGCCCTTCATCTTTGTAAATGTGGTGGGAAACAAGTTGTTCTACTCGCACAGTAACTTTGTTATGCTTTCTATTGTCTGCTCATCCCAGTACTCTCCAATGCTAGCCACTTTGGGATTCTCAGCCATCCCAATGTTGACTTTCTTCACCTTGATTGGCACAGAAATGACTTCTGATTCTATAGGTGGCCCCTCCACTTCTCTTTCGCCTTCCTATTCCTCGATCTGAATATCACGTGGATCGTCTTCATCTGGTGCTTCCTTCTACACATGGTAACACGACAACAGTTATTTGACTGTCTGTTTGTTCCGTTGTTGATCTTATGTTATGATTTCAACTTCTGGTTCCTTGATGAATATTGCCCCTCTTATATGTTTAATAGTTGCATCTATGTTGGGGTTCTCATGCTTGAATGAGAAATTAACTGTAAAATTCTATTGTAATACCATCTAGGCCGCATTTCCTGGTCTGTATACCATTTTGTTGGTATGCCCTATAGAGTGTGTATAAAATGATGGGGTCATTCCTCTGGGGGTGTCAGTTTCCACAGCATTCTGCACTTCTCCAAGTGTTCTGTTGGTGCCCCCTATCCATCGTACTCTTATTGCTTGTTGTTTTTATGTTCTGCGTTGAACCTTATGTGCAGTAAGCACTTACATTGGTACCAATCTGCGATTGTCTCTTTCTGTGCACCCCACCATCTTGAAAGTGTGGCCTTGAGTGCTATATCAAGTGATAAGAGTCTATGATTCTCTAAAACTTGATCTTCGTACTATGCTAAGAATACTTATAGGTCATTTACTCTGTGGAAACTGGGTGGTTCCCTTATCTTCGTGCCTACCCATCTTACTGTGTGGTCTATTCGTGCACATATTCTTGTGGAAACTTTGTGTATCATTTGTTTCCAGTTCTCTAAATCGGTATCTAATTCTCTCTCACATGAAGTAATTCTCTACCAACTGAGTATCTTGTCTGCAGTTGGGTTCACATAATCCTCATCACGCGCAGTTGTTCTATACAACTGGATGATCTCCTCTAATTCTAAGCAAGTGGGTTCTACAAAGATTTCCCCTTATGATGGGTCTAATGGCGTGATGACTCTATATTCCCCCGACTCAAATGTCATTTTTTCGTGTCTTCAAATTGATTATGGCCTGGTTGTCAAATGCCCAATCCAAGCCAAGCAACGTTGATATGGTGTTGTTTCGTCCACTATTTCAATCACTTCAAAGTATGCTTTAGTGCACACTCCATCCAAGTCTACTGTCACTTCTTTCAGTCTACCAATTGGTAGGACTCTGTGTTGGTTTTCCAGTTTTAATTGCACAGGTGAATATCCTAATGTGGGCTCTCCCACACATTGCCATGTCTTATTTGGTAATACATTAAATTCAGATCCTAGATCTAGTATGATGTCTCCCATGTTGAAATATTTGATGTTGGAATTTAGTTTGAACTCCCTACTTGTTCTTCTCCTGGTATGTAGGTGATTGACTGGTTTTTGTTCTAGTTTTATTTCCGTCTCTATACTGCATCTTTCTAATATGTTTTTCAATGTTTTGACAGATGATGGATCATTTAATACTTTTACACATGATTGCAAAAATCCTTTGATTGTACTTACTTGTCCCATGGGTTGCATTTCGTTGGTATGATCCAATAACGGAGGCATCTCGTGTTCTAGCGCTTCCTTTCTTTGTTGCACAGTTGAAGTCGATGCATTATCGTCCTTCTGAAATTCTTGTATGGATTTCTTAAATATCTCCTTTTCGTTATGTGCGTCGAACTGGTTCCTTGGTTCGGCGTTCTTCTTCACCCACTGGTGTTGTAATGGTTCTTGTCAGGCTGTGTCGTTTCTTGTTGTATCTCCTCCATGGGTAACTATGTTGATGTTTCGTCCTTTATCCCTCGCTTCGACTAAAATCCATTGAACATTCTGTTGCACGAAATTGAAAGTAGTCATCTCTCCCCGGTGTACCATGACAAGGGACTAATCACCTCTCGTGGATCCTTGAAATCTGGCGGTGGTGAGTTTACCAATCACCTGTGGGTTTTGGTGTAATGGAATTCGTACTTCCAAAAATTGGTATCAAAGCTAGAGGTCATGAGTTCAATACACACTCGACTCGCGTTGAGGGGGAGATTGTTGCATGAAATTGCAAGTAGTCATCGCTCCCCGGTGTACCGTGACAAGGGACTAATCGCCTCTCATGGATCCTTGAAATCTAGTGGTGATGAGTTTACCAATCACCTGTGGGTTTTGGTGTAATGCAAGTCGTACTTCCAGCACATTCTGGTTGTTTTGGTTCCTTTTTTCCTGGATTTTTACTAATAATGTTGGATATTCTTCCGTATCATGGTCCGATGCGCGACAATACATACAAGTTGTTGGTGGAAGGGGACATTCCCTTGCGTAATGTCCCGGTTGTTGAAAATTTTGGCATACCACTGGTCCTCTGTCTCTTCCAAAACCTCCTCATGCTCGTCCTCCACCTCTGTATCCTGCTCGATCTCCTCTCGATGTGTTAGACTGAGGCGCCTGATTATACTGCATGGTATTGTACTGCAGTTGTGTTGTGATATATGGTTGTTAGGCAGTATTATACTATTGTTGCGCAGTGTTGTATGGGTCTAGAAATGGGTTAAATTACGGTGTGGATTTCCCAGTCATAATTTCTTCCTGCACTTTATATGCATCTGATGTCCTCTCCTGCATCAAATCCATAGTTCTACAATCTTTGTCATCGTGGCCCACTGACTTGCAAAAGTTGCAATATGAACTTTTTGGGACTGTCTGGTATTTCTGCATCATTGGGCAATGATATGGATCATGATCTAGTTTCTTACAGATTTTGCACTATAGTCCTCGTGTTGGTAATGAATTTGGAATGCCTGCTACCATATATTGCGCGAATGTTGGACATTTGTTCTTGTGGTTCTCTTTCGTCCTGCATGTAGTACACCAAATAGCTTCTTGTTTGTCTTTACTTTTATTTCGGTTTAAATGGAACATTAAGTTCTTCAAATCCTCCTTTAATTCTTTGATGGTTGGATCCGTCTGTCGATATTGGTTTTCTTCCAGTTGCAGGGCTGCCTGCAGAGCCTCTACCTGCATCTGAAACTATTTTTGTCACAATGGGTATTTTAAGTGGGTTAGCAGTGAATTGACGAATAGGTGCCTATGTTGCATATCAGTAATGAGATATTTCAACTTTCCCTTCAGTCACTTGAATCTCTAGTCAATCTCCCATACAGATTCTCTCAGTTTTTGTCTAATTTCAATCATCTCGTTCATGTATTGGTCTTTTGAACTTGGCTTCTGGAACTTGTTTATCAACAGTTTCTTGATGTATGCAATTTTTCTGGTTGTCCCTGGTGGATTGTTTGTAGCTAAACTCCTATACCAGTCCAATGCGTGATCCCTTAGTGTAATCGCTAGTTGTGCCAGTTTATTATCTTCGTATGTGATCTATTTTTCTTCCCAAATCTTCTCCCAGATGAACAAATGTTTTTTCGGGTCCTCTGACGCTTCTCCTTTAAATTACGGTAATCTGATGGTGGGATCGTGTCCTACCATTATGAACGATGAACTACTACCTTTGTGCAGTGTAGATACTTGACTAGTGTTTCTTGAACTGTCTCCTCCAGTTGTTGCTCCTTCTGTAGATGTACTTCATGTTGTCTTTCTTCTCCTGAAATTTGGTTGTCTAAATGGTGGTGTTCTCTTTGGTGTATTAGTCACACATGGGTTTATGGGTTCCACACTGACATTAATATGGATAGGATTGTTGCCTTCTCTTCCTGTTCTTGGACCTCTCGTCTTCCTTTCATATGTTGCATGCAGGATTTCCTCAATATTCTCCACATCCCAGAGATCTTCTACCTCTTCTTCGTCACTTGCCAATCCTTCCCTCGCAGCTACAACTCTCTTCTTTATATTCACCTTGTATTAGTAGGGTACTCTTCTACGTGTCTTTCCATCCTTCACCATGATCCGCTTGATATGGTTGTCATCCATCGTTGTTGGGTCCAAGGGTTCCTCCTTATTTCCTTTATCCTTTCCTCCTTCCATTTCTCCTTTTTTTGTCAGTGTTTCCCCCTTTCCCCCATGCATGCAGGGAATTTTAGTTGTCCGACTCCATTGTCATTACACCTTTGTTGTATAGAAGTATCTTGATAGAAGTATACAACAATATAATGTACCTTCCTCGAGGTCCATGTAGAAATTATTTCTCTATTGTGTTGTACGAATTCGTTGTATCTACTGCAAACTTTGTTATAAAGCCTGCCACAATACTATCGAGCCAAAAATCTACTGCGCAGGTGAATTTGTTCTTCACTTATTGTAACTGCTCAATCTATACTGGAGTCCACTCTAACTGTCGAATGTGGTTCGTTGTGTGGTTATCCTTCAACCTTAGTATACACTCTTGCAATAAGTGTGGAAAATCACAAAAAAAGACTTCATGCAAATCAATAAACATGTATTTTCAAGATATTTGCAGGGTGTTACTCTAGGGTTTATGTTATCTTTCTGTGAAAACTCCAACTCTTTCATTTTTATCTAGCTTTCGATCTCTACTTTTGTGGGATTCCATGGTCTCAAAATCCCCTTCTAGTGGTTCATTGCTTTCTTCTCTGCATTAATACTCTCTTGATCTGCCTCCCACAAATCTTACGTACCTGTTTAACAAATCTTCAGCCTATCTTCTCTACTCAATCCTTTGTTGTTCTTACCAACGGAAATGGAACCATTTGTTGGTTTACTTACATATAATGTCTGAGTTCGTATTGAGTGACCCAGGGTTCATGTATGTTCGGGGTTCCAAGAAAACCTCTAAAACTATCCTCCCTCCTGGTGAACCAGAAGGCAACGCAGTGCACAGGGTGCACTGCATCATCTCACCCGAGATAGTCTTAATAGGTGGCTTCAATAATCATGTGTTTGCAGCCTAGGATTGAGTGGAATATCTGAGGAAAGTACGCAAAGAACTCTATTGTAACTTATTAGCGTACTGCAATGTTATTTACAATTAGAATAAAGTATAACATCTCATTCATTTAGCATATCAATATCTACTGAAGACAATAAATAAATACATGCATTCAATCACATAACACAAGTCTTATTGTGGTGCACCCCCTCCTGGGCTACGTCCATAAAGATATGGCTCTTAGCTCTTTTATTATAGTTGTTCTGAAACTCCAGCACCGCACTCTTACAACTCTTCTCAGTCGGGTTAAGATCTATTATGAGGTGGACTAGATCGCACCAGGCTCCTCAGCCTACAATCTAACCCTCAAGATCTACCCTCCTCAGTCCTCTCTAGCTCAACAACTTACAAAATTAGGTCATACAACAAAATATTGCATAGAATCTGCTTCTTTGTATTTGTCTCTCTATATCTCTATGTTTCCCTACCTTTCAGATCTCCCCTATGATACCTAGGTCTCTCTATTTATACGTTTCTATCTCTTCATCCATTACAATATATTGAAAAAACCCTAACCCTAAATTCATTAGGTATCCCATGCATGCGCGCGTGCTTCTTTTCCTTCCAGCTGTCATTTTCCTCGTGCATGCCTTCTTTCCCAAAATCTCCTTTCTTTCTGCTTTGGCCTTCTTCCAACAAAACCATTCATCAAAGGATTCATGGCATGAGGGAAGCTTCTGGATTGGTCAAGGTTATGTGATGACTTCGTTCAGGAGGAACTTTGAGATGAAGATATGAATGGAGGTCAACACAAGAATGATGATGAGAACCTTGTTCTTACTAGTCAGGAAAGGAAGGGAAAGTTCAAGAATATTTTCAATGGAGAGTCTACCTCTCAAGTCGACAAGAAGGACATGAGAAAATTTAAGTTATTTGCATGTCACAAGTTTGGACATTATGCAGGCCAATTACTACATAGGAAGAAGGGTGGGAACAAAATGCAACCATAGGTATCTACGTCGGCAGAGACTCAAGTGGATGGGTTTTGCAAGAAGTTTGAACATAAAAAATTCTTACTTGTCACCCAAAATTCCTTGGGAACCATATCAGATGGTGCATGGTTGATATATAGTGGAGCCACATGTTATATGATAGGAGCACGAGAGGTGTTCGAGAGCTTCACGGATTCTAAATAAAATATACATGGAGAACTTGGTATGGGGACCAAGCATGCAGTGAAGGGGTCTGGAATAGTGTCATTCCGGATGGAGTCGGGAGGCACATTGAGAATGATATATGTGTTGTGGGTGCCAGAACTCAAGAGGAGTGTGCTCGCAGTCTCAGATATTGATAAGAAAGGATATGAGGTCTTATCCGAGATGGAAAGGCGTTGATCATGTACAAAGTATCTAGCTCAGACAAAGCAGTTATCTTTGAAGTTAGAGAGAGAAACTTATATAGGTTAAAGGTCTATCTTATGCGAGCAATAACAAGAAACAAGTGATAGATAAAAAGGAGTAGGTAGCTCCAAAGTTTGAGAAGCTTAGAGGGATTCAAAATTCAGGTTTAGGTGGGAAGGAGAAACCTTCCAAATATGTCAAGAAGGATTCATGGTACAAGATTGTCATGCAGGATGCTCGGGAGCATGATCAGAGGCAATGAGTATTTGGAGACAGGTTGCAGCATGATGAGAGGGATAGTTTTTGTGTCAGAGAGAGCAGCCAATAAGGTGGATTGGAGAGAATTAATGGTAGCATATCTGGTAGTGAATATAGATCCAACTCCAACTGAAAGAAGTACCTTCCTCACTAAGAGGTAGTTTTGATGTTAGTGGTATCATCAGATAGGTACTTCCATGTTGGCATGTCTCTAGCATGTGGAAGTTGTCAAAAGCCTTTTATCTTTAAGTTTACTTTAGTTAAAGGAATAATTAAAGTAAAAGTGTTTTTATTAATGAATTTAGTTATTTAAGGAAAGTGATAAAATTAATTAGCATGTAATCTAAGCATGTAAATCTCAAGTGGGTGTGAAAAGTAATCTCAACCATCAATCGCTTTGGAGATTAGGTTTAGATTATAACTCATCATTATAAAAGAAAGGATAGGGTGAATGAGGAAGACACTTGTGTGAGATACACTTGTAAGAGACTTTGGTGAGAGATAAAGGTCAATAATTTTGGTGATATGCCAAGGTCGAGGATAGCAAAGAAGGATTTTTGTTAGTGTGAGTGTAGAAGCAAAGTATTTTTTATTACACGAGTGAGGAGATATCATTGGTTGGGTGAAGAGATTACATCAAAGTGTTGATGTTGAGAGGATTGGACCATGAAGGATTGTCATTCAAGATATTTTATAGTTGGAGATGGACTTCCATCTATGGGTCATACAAGTCAAGGAGAAGAGAGAGAAGAGGAAATCACGGGTGGGTTTCAGATGATAGAAGTCAAACGAAAGCATAGCACCGTAGGGAAGTTGTTGTAAAGAGTTTTCATACATGTATTCACATTTCAGTGGATACATTTGTGTATGTACGTGGGTTTGTAAAGGAAAGGCATGTACACAGAAAATTGTGTTGGTATAGGGTCATAAAACAACACATGCATTATCAAGTTTGTCTGCGGTGTATATTCTTTTGGTGGGCCATTTTCCCTGTTATAGGAGTCCTGATTTGACCTTGATAAAACCATCTTGGAACTAGTTTTCCCTCCATGGTTTTTCCAGGGGTTTATACCCAAAAATATTGGTGTCTTATGTGCGATATTTTGGTTTCCTAGTTTATGGTTTCGTTGCATGTTGGTTGATTACTCAATTGTGCTTTTAGTAAATAAAGTGATTTTATTTTGAGATAACTTTTGGGTGTTGGGTTGAAGTGGTAAAATATCAACATGGTATCAGAGCAAGGTTTCTCTAAGAGGGATCCTATCTCAGTATGCATAATGGCAGTTCTATGAGATCTGAGTGACCAGGTTAGAGATCAAGTTCAGATCTAGGGTTACAGGAGCATATCGATGAGATTGGGAGTGTCAAAGTGGGTGCTTGAAGGACTAAGCATAGATCCATTATTTTTGTAGCAGATCTGTTAGATTTGTAGGATATCTTAGCATATCTATAAACTAGGAGGAAGAAATTGAAGGGCATATTTCAAGGACACAATAATATTGAGGCAGAACATGGGATTTTTCAGGTGTACGAAGGTGTACGCGGGATGCATTGGTGACAGTCACATACATACGTGGGTCATAGTGGTGACATTCATGTACACACGCGAGATGTGGTGGATACAGTCGTGTACAGGGTCATACAAGACAGTATAGGGGAAGTTTCAATAGAGGTTTATTAGATCATATCTTGGAGATGGCAACTGGATCGTGATTCAAGGATAGGTTGGATGGGGTTTCCAACTACAGTCCTTGGAAGGAGAGAATAATGTTGGTGTTGATGGAGAATGGGATCTGGGAATTTTCTAATACTCAAATAAATCCACCAAAAAATGCAGTAGATCTGGTCATCCATAATTAGAGGGATGTGAAAGTCGGGTGCATCATTCTAGATGGAGTGAAGGATCACTTGATCCCTCATTTATTAGGGAAGAAAATATCCTGGGACATGTGGGAGGATCTAAATATTTTATTTCAAAGCAAGAATGAGAATCACATAATGGTGGTGAGAGAGAAGCTCAATGACACAAAGATGATAGGATCAGATACAGTGAAAAGTTATCTCACCTGTACCCGACAGGTTTGAGTTGAACTAGCTGCAATAGAGGAAACAATGGATGATTCATAGTTGGTGAGGATGGTGCTTAAGGACTTCAGGAATGAGTGGACATCGTTCATCAAAGGAATCATGGCACGAGAGAAGTTCCATATTAGTCAAGGTTATGGGATGAATTTGTTTAGGAGGAACTTCGAGATGAATATCTGAATGGAGATTGGCACAAGAATGATGATGAGAACCTTGCTCTTTCCAATCAGGAAAGGAAGGGTAAGTTAAATAAGATTTCCAGTGGAGAGTCTACCTCTCAAGTCAGCAAGAAGAAGGGCATGAGAAAAGTCAAGTTATTTGCATGTTACGAGTTTGTACATTATGTAATTCAATGTATACATAGGAATAAGGGTGGGAACAAAACGCTACCAGAGGTAGTTGCATCGGCAAAGACTCGAGTGGATGAGTTTTGCAAGAAGTTTGAACAGACAGAATTCTTACTTATTTCCTAGAATTCCTTTGGCACCATATCAGTTGGTGCAAGGTTCATAGATAGTGGAGCCACATGTCATATGACAGGAGCACAAGAGGTGTTTCAGACCTTCACAGAGTTTGAATAAAAGATGCATGTGAATCTTGGTATGGGGACTAAGAATCCAGTGAAGGGGTCTGGAAAAGTTCCATTCTGGATGGAGTCAGGAGGCACATTGAGAGTGATGGATGTGTTCTGGGTGCTATAACTCAATAAGAGTGTGCTATTAGTCTCATTGATTGAGGAGAAGGGATATGAGGTTTTATTCCAATATGGACAGGCGTTAATCATGCCTAGAGGATCAATCTCAAACAAAGCATTTGTCTTTGGATTTAGAGAGAGAAATTTATATAGGATAAAGGAATAGCCTATACGATTAGTGGCAAGCAATAGAGTGACAGAGAACAAGGAGTAGGTATATTTTAAGGTTGAGGAGCTCAGAGGGAGTTAACCTTCAGTTTAAGGTAGGAAGGAGCAATCTTCCAAGTCTTTCGAGAAGGATTCATGGTATGAGATGACCATGTAGGATGATCAGGAGCAGGAGGCTTCTAGGAGCACGAACAGAGGTAGTGAGTCTTCATAGATAGGTCATAGCATGATGACGAGGATAGTTTCTATGTCAGAGGGAGTAGTCAATCAGGTGCATTGGAGTGCACGCATGGTAGCAGATGTGGTAGTGAATATAGATCCAACTCCTGGTGGTAGAAGTACCTTCCTCGCTAAGAGAGAGTGTTGATTTTAGTGGTATAATCAGATAGGTACTTCCACATTGGCATGTGTCTAGCATGTGGAAGTCGTCGAAAGAATTTTGTCCTTAAGTTTTCTTTAGTTAAAGGAATAATTAAAGTAAAAGTGTTTTTATTAGTGAATTGAGTTATTTAAGGAAAGTGATAAAATTAATTAGCATATAAATCTTAAGTGGGTGTGAGAATTAATCTCAACCATCAATCACTTTGGAGATTATGTTTAGATTGTAACTCATGATTATAAAAATAAGGCTAGGGTGGAGGAATATACTTGTGTGAGATACACTTGTGAGAGACTTTGGTGAGAGATCAAGGTCGAGACTTTTGGTGAGATTCCAAGGTCAAGGATAGAAAAGAAGAACTTTTTCTAGTGTGAGAAGTGTAGAAGAAAAGGACTTTTTCCTACACGAGAGTGAGGAGATATCACTACTTGCGTGAAGATATTTCGTCCAAGTGTTGATGCAGAGAGGGTTGGATCACGAAGGACTGTGATTCAAGATCTTGGATAGGTGGATATGGACTTCCATCTAGAGTTCATACATGACAAGGATAAGAGAGAGCAGAGGCAGTTGTTGGTGGGTTTCAACTTATAGAAGCCAGAGGAAAGCGTAGCATCGTTCGAAAATTGTCATACAGATTTTTCATACATGTACACACATTTCAATAGAGACAATCACGTATGTATGTGGGTTTTTTGAAGGAAAGGAACGTACACCTCGAAAATCATGTTGGTATAGGGTCGTTCAGCAGCACATGCATTGTCAAGTTTGTTTGCAGTGTATATTCTCTTAGTGGATTATTTTCCCTGTTACAGGAGCCCTGATTTTACCTTAATAAAAACATCTTGGAAATGGTTTTCCCTCCGAGGTTTTTCTAGGGGTTTATGTAAGTTTTAAACTTGCGAAGTAAATCAATGCATATAGCTTCTTAAGAAAAACAGAAATTAATCAATGGCTCATTCACATAGTACACGAAGATTTATACTGGAAACCCTCAACCGAGAAAACCTTTCTTATATTCATTATATCGAATTTCACCATTCACTATACAATGTATACAATGTTTTTAGGTATTACGTAGGTACAAAAACCCTAATCCCTAAAACCGGGATTATTTTTAGTAAATCTCTAAAAATAACAAAAACGGCCCCAAAAAAAAAATTGGGGCGCTGCCCCAAACTCTGCACGTAACCAAGGGGGGGCATACCTGCCCCCCCCCTAGGACCCCCCCTAGGAAAGCGCTCGACGCACACAGCACAAACAGGGAACTAGTACGAGGGATCGTCAGACGCAGTTGTCATATCTGACGCGCCCACACACACACACACATGCAAACATTATAACACATACCCAACAATTTATACCTGAAAATGTTGGTGTCTTATATGTGAGATTTTGGTTTCCTATTTTATGCTTTAGATGCATGTTAGTTGATTAATCAGTTGTGATTTTAGTAAATAAAGTGATTTTATTTTGAGCTAACTATCAAGTGTTGGTTAGAAGTGGTAAAATATCAAAAAATGTAATTATTGAATTCTATACTATAGCCTTTCCATCTTCCATTTCCATTTTTGTTAAAAGAGCTATTAAAAACACTTTAGTAGAAACATTGGATGTAGAAAAGGAAATGATGAGTATCGCCAATAAATCACCAACCAAGGAGAAAAGAAATTTTTCATTGGCTAGGAGACAATTTAATTAAGACAACATATGAGAAGAAATACAAAGAAGCATTTTACATGGATGTTCTTCAAATAATGATTCAAAAATTGACTAATGATATCATAGATCTTAAGAAAAATTCATGTGAAATTTCATCATATAGGAGGCCATCGAAAACATGTTTTAAAAGAAAGCCTCCACCTCCTAATAATTCAAATACTTCCCCTAAAGAGAAACATATTGAGGAGTTTGCTCAAGATAATTATTGTCGAGTGCATGAAGCCAATCATTCTGAAAAATTGTCCAACATTTATTAACATGTTTAAAGTTTTTTTTGCAATGGAAGAAGAGGAGGAAGGACAAACAAGCCAAGAAGAGAAAAGGGATGATCATAATATTGAATCATCAATTAATGTCATATGGTATGTTACACATGGAATAATAGATGATGAGGACAAAGAAAGATCTGAAAAAATATATGTTGCTCAAACTAGAAGTAAGGGTCTCTCTTCTGCTTCTGAAACACCAACTACTTCTTCTCCTCTCAAAAATCAATCTCTACAAATAGGTTGAACTCCACTCAAAGTAAACTAATTATTTGTTCTGATACTCTTGATTATGATATTATATAAGATATGAAAAATACTAGAGCCAATATCTCCTTGTATGAATTAACTAAATTAACACAACAGAAAAATAAGTTAATTCACGCTTTGCAATTCAATTCTAAAAAGGAGAAAACAACTCAAACTCTTTCATCTAATGTAAATGTTTCTCTGATTGGAGATAAATATGGTTCACATACACCTCCATTTATTTTTACTTTTGATATTTTCAATAGAAATGTTTATAATTGTCTAGTAGATTCAAGGTTTTCATCTAATGTCATGCCTTACTCGGTCTGCAAAAAGCTAAACATAGAGCCTAAGAAATCTTCTATAAAAATTGTACGCTTGGATAGATCGAATGTTAAAGTTTTAGGAGAGTTAAAAAATGTCTTCGTCGGATTATATTCAAATCCCAAGGTTCACCAAACCATTGATATTATTGTAGTTGATATTCCTTAATCATATGGTTTTATTTTAAGTAGAGACTTGCCAGAAAAGATACATGGTTATTTTTTTACTGATTGGTCACATATCTGGCTACCATTTAATGGTAGACCAAATCAAATAAAGGTAGAGCGAGAAAAACACATGAAATATATTTTTACATATTCGAATGATCCCAATGAACCAATAATGCTTTCAAATTATACATTGGGAATTTTTTGCGTAGACTCATTTTTTTGAAATTTCTCTGCAAAACCATCACCTTTTATAGACTTAGGTTTGCAATCTAAAATCCTACACTATACTCAAGTTATTGAATCTCATCATGCAGAATTAGAATCTAGTGATTCAATTAAAAATAAAGTTGTTGGACGCTATATTTTGATGGCTCTAAATCACATGAAGGTGTAGGTGTTGGATGTGTTCTCAAATATCCTTTAGGAAATAAGACTTTGATAGCATGCAGACTAGATTTTGATTGTACCAATAATATTGCAGAATATGAGGTTCTTATTCAAGGTCTCAGAAAAGAAATGGATCTGAAAATTAAAGAAATAAGAGTAGTTGGTGATTCTTAAATCATAACCAAATAGGTAAGGAATATGATACATTGTGTTTCTAATCGCCTAAAGAACTACCAACGTGCGGTATGGATTTTGATTGATATTTTTTATGCTTTTAATATTACCTTTGTGCATCGAGCATTAAATGTTGATGTTGATTTTCTTGCTAATGTTGCTTCATGATTTATTCCTTCGATATATTTCTCCCCTGATAATTTTTTTGTTGAATTGATTTTCCAGGCCCTTGGTGCTGGATAACATCACAAATTGGAGAGTCTTTGATGATGATGACTGGTTTTTAAGATTTGTTACACAAGAAGGCACGTTCAAATATTGTCATTGATGAAAATCTACATGATGAGGAAATAAATGAGATATCTCTAGGTAATTCGTCAAACACAGAAAATGGAATCCCAAAATCAATGGTAATTTTAGAGAAATTTTACAATTTGCAAGATAAATTTAAAAAGAAACAAATTGTAAAACCAACAGTTCCTCAATGCAATATGAAATAACAAATTTAGGAACTAATCAAAATCCTCAAAATATCAATTTAGGATTAAAGTCATCTCCCTCTAAACGCAATGCTTTTATCAAGCTCTTTAACAAATATAAATACATATTTGTTTGGAATTATGATGATATGAATGTTTATGATACAAAAATTATCCAACATGTCATTCCTACTAAGAAAGAAGCTAAACATATACAACAAAAGTTAAGGAAAATCCACCTGAATCTTGAGCTTCAAATCAAGAAAGAATTAAACAAGTTATTACAATCCAAGATTATATTTCTAGTTAGGCATTCACAATGGGTTTCAAATTTGGTTCTAGTTAGGAAAAAGAACCGGGACTTCAGAATTTATATTGAATTTTGAAACTTAAACAAAGATTTTGAAAAAGATAACTACCTTGTTCCACCTATGGAACAAATTTTGAAAAGAGTAGCTGGATCTAAAAAAATTTCTCTTTTAGATGGTTTTTTGGTTCTAATCAGATCCTAGTTTCCCAATCAGATCAAATAAAAGCTACCTTTAGAACCAAAAGGGGAACCTATGCTGATAGGAAAATACCTTTCGGAATAATCAATGTGGGTGCCACATTCCAAGAAGCCATGGATATTGAGTTTAGAGGATTAATAAACAAATCAATGGTTGTTCATTTGGATGATATCATGGTTTACTCTTGAAAACAAAAATGAGCATATTGATCATTTGAGACAGATTTTTGATCGATGTCGAAGATACGGGATTTCCTTAAACCCAAAGAAAATAATTTTTGTTGTTGCAAAAGGTAAAATTTTGGGTTTTATCGTTTCAAAATTAGGACTTGTAATAGATCCTGAAAGGACCAAAGCTATTTCATAAATTTATTTCCCTCACAATAAGAAGAATATGCAATCATTTTTAGGTAAAATAAATTTTGTGAGATTTATGCATGGCTTTGTTAAAATAGTTAAAACTTTGCAAGATGTGATCAAAAATAATTTTCATTTAAGTGGGAAAATTAATAAAGAGAATCATTCAAAAACATTAAAGAAGCAATTATTCAAGCCGCCACTTTAATGAGTCTAGATTTTGAAAAAGAATTCATTTTGTATACCTTTGCATCTGACTTTTCTTATGCAGTTGTGTTGACTCAAAAAAAATCAGAAGGTTTTTAAGTCTTGATATATTTCATGAGTTTTGGATTGCAAGGTGCATAGTTGAAGTATATTGATATTGATAAGCAAGCCTATGTTGTTTTCAAAGCGGTTAAGAATTTTCGTCTATATCTTCTAAAATCACATACAAAAGTCATTGTACCACATTCTTCGATTAGAAACCTGTTGGTCCAAAAGAAGTTAGGAGATTAGAGAGAAATTTGGATGACCACACTCCAATAATATGACCTTGAAATCAAACCAGTCAAATTTGTGAGAGGACAAGATCTATGTAAGTTAGTGGTTGATTCAAAATGTGCCCAGGTAAGTGATCGACCTGGCTGGTAGAATGAATTAGAGGTAAGCAATAAAGTTTTGCATATACCAGAACCTATATTTTCATGGTATAATGATATCAAATATTATTTGACTCATGGTACTTCTCCTCAATCCTAAGAACGCAAGAAAAGAAGATCTTTAAGTTTAAAACAAGCTAAATATCAGCTCTATTGGCACAGGGGCAGACCTAGGGTTCAACGCTACAACAATGCACCAACAAAACCCTAACTACCGGCCCTTTCAGCAACACCTGGGAAGCAAATGAAGTCTCACCCGAGGTAGAGGCGGGGGTGGTTGCATGACTCCATTGTCTGAAACCTTAGTTGGGACACAGATATGTGATTACAACACCTTAGCAAGCACTTAGCAGTTACAATTCGTTGATATTCAGCCTTATTTTACAGCGCAGCTAAACCCTAACAACAAATCAACACAGTATTCACACAGATCCAATATAATCAAGCACTAAGTACAGCAACATAGGTCAAATCTAACATTCATTCATGTTATTCAGCACTAATCTATCATATTAGATTCATCTAACATACATCAGCGCACTAAGTATTTAACCACATAAATAAGAGAACAACCATAAATCACATAGAAACCACAACACAGGATATACCTGGTTCACCCCCACCCTGGGATACGTCCACCAACTCTTCTTCTTTATCTCTCTATGTCAATCTTCTACATGAACAGAGCCATGATATCTTACTCCGCGGAGGACAGGAGATCTGTGCACCTCGCTAGATCCTCCTTCCCTCTATTATAGTACAAATCTTTCCACAATCTTTTACAATCACTTGCACTTAGCTTTGCAAGTCTCACACAGTATGCACAAAGCAATTACAATTACCACTTGCACTTAGCAATTAACACTTGGCACTTATCACACTGGTGGCCTCTTCTTACCTCACCTAGCTATCTATTTATACATTATAAAATGGGCCTAAACATGGGTAAACCCATGGGTTGACATCCCATACCCGTTACATAAGCCTAAAACCCAAAAATCCCTAAAAAGGGGTCGAGATCCCGCGATCTCTGCTTCAACTTGTGCTCCGTCTTTGATAGCTTGTCTAAGTCCCAAAGTAGGTCAAACATGACCAAGGATCTTTGAAACTTGCTCAAGGGCCAACAAGCTCATTGATGGAGTATTGTTTAGGAAGAACTATGATAATTGTTTTCTAATATGTCTTGAAAAACCTGATGTAGATAAGGTATTGGCCCAACTACATGATGGGCCAACTAGAGGATATTTTGGTGGAGAAATAAATAATCACAAGATTCTCATATATGACTACGTATGGCCTACCTTATTCAGAAATGCTTATTTGTATGCTAGAAATTGTAAAGTCTATCAGACATCTTTAGGGAGGGAAAAGAAACTTGATTTTCCATTGCAACCAATTGAAGTTGGTCCATTTGAACAATGAGGCTTAGATATTATCATGGAGATCAATCCTAATTCTGCACAACTCTGCAAATACATTCTTACTATGAATGGTTATTTTACACGATGGACTTAAGTTATTCCTCTCAAGATATTTAATGAAGATCATGTTATCTATTTCTTTAATCAACTCATTATTTTCGAGTTTTCCATTCCCAATTCCTTAGTCTTTGATAATGCATCACATTTTTCATCTCTCAAATTAACTGAATTTTCTTTGGAGAAATGGATCATAGTTAAGTATTTTGCAAACTATTATCATCAGGGAAATGGTTTAGCATAATCAACTAATAAAAATTTAATTCAAATCCTTAAAAATATTGTTCATGAACATTAGATAAATTTGCATAAACAACTTTATAATGCATTGTGGGAAGACAGGGTAACCCATAAGAAATCATTAGGGAATTCACCTTATTTTCTTGTTTATGGGAAACAAGTCATTTTACCTCCTAATATCTTTCTACCTTCTCTACAACCAACTCAGTATGTTCAAGAGGAATCACGTCCTACGATGCAAATGAGAATTGATGCATTAATGAAAGTAGAATAAGAATGTGAAAAAACCTCGTATAAATTTCATCAACATCAAATAATAATCAAAAAATGGTTCTATAAACATTCAATGGATAAGAAAGAGTTTCAAATTGGAGATATAGCCCTGAAATGGTACAAAGCTCATGAAGAAAAAGGAAAACAAGCAAATTTTCAACACCTTTAGTTGGGACCATTTCTGATGGCTAAAAAACTTGTCCCGCCAACATTTATTTTACAAACATTAAACGGAGAGATTGAAAACCTCCTCGTGAATGGCCAAATCCTTAAAAATATTTTTTCCTAGTCATTAAGAAATGACTATTTGTAAATATCGTTCATTTATTTTATTTTTATTTTTTTTGGGGTATTATCATTCACTTCATTATGGTAATACATTGGAAGGCATGTCTCAGTCACAAATCTAAAAGGGTATTCATATTTTCACCAGATTATCGGGCCATAGAGGAAATATTTACTTATTATCTGAGATAATCATAAGATTGATTTGAAASAAAATCTTATCTAATTTTTTTATAAGAGCTTCATCCATCACATAATATTGAATTGACATTARKRATGATTGGTAGAGGAAGGAAATCCTTAGAATTAGTTTTTATCTACCAAAWWTTTTCTAATTAAAATAACTCTTGTATCACCCTGCTTCCATAACACTCATTTCTTATGAATTATCTTTATCTATATCTTAAAAGAGTGTAAAATATGAAATGAAAGTTTAAAAACACTATTGCAAGTRTGAGAAGTACAATTAAACCTGTCAGGGMTATGAACGCTCACTGGCAGTGGGGATATGCTTGTATGATACTAAGGCATMTTCRTCGGGACTATGGATGCTCACAGGAAGCGAAGAAATTTTGGGTTCAAGAGAGATGAGGAAACATTGTGTGCAAAATTCGGATTGTATAAATACTTAGGCCTTCGTTTTTATTTCATAACTATTTTGAAACTTAGTGTCTCATTTYGAATAATGAACTCCATCTTTGTCTTTCTCTCTTAAAAATGTTATGATAAGAACATAGTATTGATGGATAAGAATAGAGTATTGATCATGAATAAATCATTCTCGTATATCAAGTATTGTATTCCTAAACTAATAAGTGAAAATGGACAAGATCCCTATACTTCTAATAACAGAGGCACTTGCTTCTCCCAGTGTGTCGCCATTTGTTGTGACTAGTAAAATAAACCCCCCCTCCCCCCATTATTAAAATTTCTCTAATAAATATAATGGGTTCCTTTTGAAATTCTTCTTTACCATTAGATTATCAATTAATTCCTAGATTCTTAATTAATTTTAACCTTTAGATATAGTTAAATAAAAATAAAATTTGAGTTTTTGTAATGCCATTAGTACAAATAAAGAAAATTAGTGCATGTTATGTTGAAAGCAGTCTTTAAGTTACTTCAAAATTGATGGTGTTGTCTTTTAATCAAACATAGACTGCCAATTTAGAAATTACAAGATTTGATGAAATCTTGTAATTGTTGAAAACAAAGAAAATAAAGCCATATTTTCAAGATTATAAATGCCTTATTTCTGCATAAGTTTTCTTCTATGATTCTTATCTTACAAATCATTGTTTGATTATAAGGTCTTCGGGGAGTGGAACCATCCAATTAAAATAGAAAGATTAGACCTATTGATCTAACTAAGGAGAAGGATCATTTGCATCAAAATACAAGAGAAGGCATTCATGAGAAAAGCATAGAAGGTTAAAGTAAACATGTGATATAAGGCTGATATTTTCATTTGTAAGGAAAATAAATTAAAATATTAAATAGTCACTTTTATGATTTATAAGATGTCATTATCATTAAATCTTTCTTTGCCATAAACATTCACCTACATTCGCCATGATTGATTTATCCATTTCAAATAATGAATACCCTCTATTTTCCATAATAATACATATTGTGTCACTCAAATGGTTATTACTCATAGTCCCTCACAACTTTCCCATTATACGTGGCTTAACATTTTTCAAATATAACTCTCCCCTTAGCCACCATGTTGATATGTGCCACAAAGTCAGGGATTGAGAAGAGAAGTAAGCAATTCCAAACACAAAAGGATTTTCTAAGACAGAGTAGACAAGATTCTTGAAGACAGAGCTGACTAAAACCAAGTATATTAAAGAGGAAGGTTATAGGAGAGTACGGTTGTCAGGTTCAAGCCTTTTGGAGTGGATCCAGTTAGAATACATCCCTAGCGCAAATTAATTCTACAGAGAATAGGGTGGAAACAGTTCTTCGAGAAGTTTGAAGGGCACAATGGAGAAGTGGCAAAGTATTTCCCTCAAAATTTTGATGGTGAGTGTGGCCAGGTTGGTAATCGAACCATTCATATCTCGAAGAATTATATTTCTCAAATATTAGGGTTACCTCAGATAGGAGAAAATTTGTTTAAGAATATATCAATTGATTAAAGAGCTTGGAATCATTTTCTTTTAAGAAACAGACATAAACCAAATTGGGTTGCAGGGGTTCCAAGAGTTTGGTTAAAATATCCTTGGAAAGATTTAGTCTTTCTAATTCAAAAGTGTATCACATGTGAAGGTCATTTTAGCCTAATATTCCTCTATCATGTTTGAATTTTATTACATTTGAAGAATGAAAAACTCTTGAACATGCCTTACTTCTTGTTCAGATCATTAGGTAAAATGTTTATATCCATTTAAAAGCAAACCAGGAATGTGGAAATGTATTTATACCATCGTGGCTTAATTAATATTACTATCAAATATGAGATTCAAACACAAGGAATTGAATGGTCACAATTTCTATTAGGCAATGGATTTGAGGATCAAGTCATCACAGGGAATGTTGCAGAGAATGTGCTTCAATATATTGCAAAAGAGAGACCTAAGAATGAAACAGTAAAAATGATTGAGCATATACTTGAAGACATAGATGAGGTTCAAGAGATTTTTGAAATATCATGGATTAAGAAGAATAAAAGGGGAAGAAGTATCTTGAAAATGAATGAAGTTGTAAATATTACATCTCAACCTAGAATGACTATAGATATGGCCAAAAGGCTTGAACAAGATCAAAAAAGAGGTAAGGAAGTAAGTCATGATTTGACACATTTGCAAAAATACCTAAAATACAAAACTATGAGCCAAAATCAAGGTCAACTCTTGAGCTTGATGAATCCCAACAAATGTTCTATGAGTTTTTAGAACATATAGAATTAAAGAAAGGAGAATATTCTTCTTTTAACAATAGAGAATTATCCCCAACCAATAGCATCAACTACAAGGAATTATCTCCAATTATGAATCTTAAAAGAGAAGGTTTCCCTACAGGTATCAACACTGAAAAAGAAGAACCCTTTATACCTAAAGAAGAGCAAGTAACACTTTCAACTCTGATTACAACCTCACAATTAAAGAAGACGAAGAAGAAGGAACATATCAAGGGGTTGAAAAGTGAGATTCAAGAGTTACAAGTCCTAGAGAGGTTTATTAAAACAAAAAATGAATCATTGAAAGAACATAGTTCCAAGGAAATGGATGAGAATGACAAGATGGAAAAAGAGAATGAGCAATTAAAAGGAGAAAATTGGCTTACAAGTGGTACAAACAGTGAAAGAGTTTGAAATTGCAAACCCAAAGTCTGAAGGTCAAGGTTTTGATGTGTAAGACAAGAAGGAAAATCAAGATAATAGACACATAAAAAGGAGATGTATTTCCTAGAACAACAACATGAAATTAAAATAGAATCATATCAGTTTTGTCAAATTTTGAAAGGTAGAAGTTTTTTGCCTATAGAAATAATTGGTATCCAACTACATTTTGACCTCAAACCTATCCACTCTGATTATACATATGACATGTACACCTCCATTTTTGGAAAGAGATATTTCATGATAATCACGTTTTAGATCATACAAGGTAATAGCTATTTTATTTTAATTTTCAAATTTAGCAAATAAAAATATCTGATCTTTTATCAGTATTTATAGGAATAATTATATTTTTGTAATCACTCATTCATTGAGATATATGCAGACAAATCTTAGGGAAATGAACACATGGGTTTTTATCCTTATCTTCACGAGGTGGTTTGTTACTCTTAGATCTAGAAGAAAAAACTTAGAATCCTCTAGTCAACACGTTGGTCAACACAGGTGTCATCGAGAAGTAACATAATAGCATAAATAGGAAATCTAAGTTTTCTAGAAAATCATGGTCAAAGATTCTCACTTAGTCGAATCGTTTGTATTAGAAAGAAAATCATATTGTAATAATTTCTAGAGAGTTACCATAGCTTAGTTAGTTTTTTTTCGAAGTGTTATAAATAGTTAGTAATGCAAAGCACAAGGCGAGGAATTTTGATAGAAAAAAGGAAGATTTTTCTTGCTAGGAGATTTAGTGTTTTTTCTTAACAAAGGGAATCAATGGTTAAATATTGATTTGGTATTTCTATTCATACTTTATTTACATGCCCGTTTTTCTTTTTAGGTTTTGAAACTTATGTTGGAACTTGTTATTTCTATCTGTTCTAATAAAATATTTTGAAACTTCAATTTTATCGACATATTGTATTGAGTAAAGTTGGATTGATGATGTTGCATTCTTGTTAAACATTTGTTAATTCTTCTACTCAAGTGTTATGTGAATTTCTTCCATGATTATGCATTATGTCAATTAATTGTACATCGATTAAAAGAAACATCATTATTACTAAAGATTATTTGTATGGTTTATAATAACTAATGTATGTGCATTGATAGATGATGAGTATTTTATGAATTCCTTCTAAATGTTTTGTCATTTATAATTATTACTTTTATGTGATATTCATTTTATGCTAGTCAACAGAAATAGCTTTCATATATGTTAAGATAATTTCTTGCAGGATGTGGATGAGTAAATATCATCTTGGGAACTGACCTATGAGATTGTTGTCTCTTATCTCTTTGTTTTCCATATTCTCAAACTCTTTCTTTGAGTATCAATGTAGTGTAGATATAATTATTATGATCTATTTCAAGTAACAATAGCTATTATGCTTAATGATTCTTTGAGATAATCAATTTCTTCTAGTCTTGAGAATCAATCATTCTTACCTACATTTTTTAATTAGCATTTGTTGTCAATTGAGATAGGATTAATAGATTAGTTTTCTTTTCTACAAACCTAGGTTAACTTAGATTGGATCTTAAATGATCAAGTCTCTTCTCCAAAGAGAAAATACGTTGAGTGGAAAATCGAGCCCACATATCAGTTGGAAACTACCATCCCAAACAAAAACAAGATTAATTAGGGCTTGTGATCAAGCAGTTATCCCCTACTGCAGTAGGGAATTTTTCCACCTCTCAATATGTCCCCGATTAATACACCTTGATATTTTAAATCTTCCCAAAAAATATTCCAGTCTACAAAAGGCCCATATAGATTGGTAATCTTCAGTATCTTCCCGGTATTCTTATCATCTCCTTACAATATTAGTCATGTATTTTAAAAAAACAGTATAAATAGCGTTAAAATATGGGCTCCATATTGAAAAAAATCCTCCAGAATGACCCTCTCATTCAACCACACAATAATGGCGGTCTTGTAAGAGTGATTATAAAATATACATTGCCTTTACACTGGGATACATTGTCTCTTGCAAAAAAATAAAATTCATATGATAAACAGAAAACAAACGTTTGAGGGCTTGCGTTTTTGGGGAACCCCCTACCCCTCTGGAATTTAGAGAGAGAAGGATAATGAGGTCAACTTTCGAGGGGGTTTTCTCACTCTATGTACCCTATTGATGGTAATATTTTTACCATATTGCACCTCCATTGAGGATTTATATTTATCTTTCGAGATGTGAGACTTGTGCCCAAGTTGTGAGGAAATAACTGGATTCAATCCTAAACCACCCTCTACCTTCCCACTATCAAGTATCTCCACATTTTTCTTATCTCGTAGCTAATGAGAGGATGTTACTTTTGGTTTCTTCAACACAAGAGGGGGGAAATTAGACTCAACACCCCTTCCAGAGGAATAAAGGGGGGAAACCTCCTACTTATACGATCTATGTTCCATCTCCCCCATCAAAGAGTAATTCATAGTATCGTGACCTGATTTTTGTGGTAAATCATCATCAATAGGATTAGACGTACCTTGTTGTTGAAGCTCTTTATTAGAACATGATTCATCCAATCAAGCTCTAGGCTGAGAAGATTTTGCAATATGCCCTTTCTTCACAGGATTTGAAAGGTTTGAATGCTTCATATCAAGAAGATCCAGTGGCATTTTTTCCATTTGGTATGTCTAACAAGGGATTTTATTTCCCTTTTTATCCATACTTTTCTTGCTACCTTAAACTTGACCTTCTTACAGTCATGATGAAGATGTCCCACCTCACGGAAACAATAGCAATGAAAGGGTAGATTCCAATAGTCCAAGGGTTGGTTGAATGAACCCAACCTCCACTCTAGTTCTATATTCTCAAGTATCCCCTTTGATATGTCCAGTTCAACCAGGACCTTCGCCACTTGCTTATCATCTTGTTGCTGAAATTTTTCCTCCACCGCTACAAACTTATCCAAAGAATTTCCTATGGTTTTTAAAACCTCATCCGACCACAGCTCGAGTGGAAAACCCGGAATCAACAACTAAATGTGTTGAATGAAGAAGGGTTCATAGCGAGGGTCGAAAGCAGGGGTCCATTGTTTAAGCAGAAGGTTGTATGGGCCCTAGAGCCAAACTTGATTTTTTATAAGATCTATATCCGCTTCAGAGAGAAATTAAAAGCATAGTCATCCCTTCATAAGCACCATATAAACAATGATAGTCTCCCATCGTTCCTCCAGCCATCCTCGCAAATATTCAAATTTGACTTGCTTCCCCATAAACTTCCCCACTAGAACTCATGAAGCCGGGCACTCCACTCGATCTATTCCTACATCATGGCCCAGAACCAACTGGACCTTTTCTCCTTGGGCCTTCAAATATTTGATCTTTCTCTTAAGAGTGTGTTTATTAACACAAATTGGGTTTTGAAAGAACCTCAGAGAATGTGAGAAAATTAATCATGAT
>ML791200.1:302982-313337 GCA_009831015.1 Picea engelmannii
CATGTATGCCTGATTATGGTTTACCATTGGGGAAACCAAAACCATAGCAGGTCATAGAATAAGTATTGTTTAATAAACAGATTAGTCATGTTACCTTCTTGTACTAACAATATAAAATCCTATAACATACTAGAAGATAACAGATAAACATTATGAAAAAGTAACGATCCCATACTAATCATAGTACAATCGAGAGAAAATTTAGTTTTTTCAGTCTGTGTGATTGGGTAATTGAGTAAGACCCTTTTGAACTTTGTACACAGGCAAGGGGGTCTTCATCAATTAGGATTGCACTGGAATGTGTGCCCTCTTATCCTGGAATGTCTTCCAAAGTTGTTAGATCCTCATTTTCACTACCCTAGGGTTTGGAGACTAATATATCAATGCCAAAGAGAACTTTAAACACCGCTTCAAATCTATCGTTTGTTAAATCCAGTTTATGGAGGATGACCAATTACTAGAGATCTTTTTC
Organism: Picea engelmannii; assembly: GCA_009831015.1. Taxonomy (NCBI): domain Eukaryota; kingdom Viridiplantae; phylum Streptophyta; class Pinopsida; order Pinales; family Pinaceae; genus Picea; species Picea engelmannii. The sequence continues at coordinate 303,455 of ML791200.1, forward strand.
CTACACAACTTGGGAAATGAAATATTTATTGATCCAACACAGTTATGTCAACCTAGATATCTTGGTGTCTCTACTTCGAGAGAAGCTCGTGTTAGGAATCCACGCCTTGAATTCAGCCTTAATTTTCTCTTTGGAAATCCTCTTCCTTTTTTGCAGAACTAACATCTCCATTTGAGTCCTCTCTTACTTGACTTTAGAGGAGAATATGTATGGAAATCCTTTTCTTCTTTAATGGAATCCTTTTCAAATCTAGTGACATATCGGGGTACTCTCTGTGGGGTCAAATTTTGGTTCTCTAGTTTAGGCCTTTTGTTGGGCCCTCTCTTGCTAGATTCCAAGTCACGAGCCTTGCTAACCCTAGACCTGTTCAAGGTCCACAAACAAAGAGGAATGTCAAGAAGCATGGGAATCAAGTAGGGGATGTGGAAATGAATCAGGGTCATAGGAAAATGAGGTGAAAATGGGTTACGATAGGGGTGCCTAGGATAGAGGAATTGATTCTTAGACAAGTTCAAGGTCTAAATCCACCTAGAAGGTGGAAAACGATTGAGGAGAAACCAACTCCACTCCAAAAATATCCCAATTTGCGAGAGAACCAAAATATTGGAGCTAACAAATGATAAACCAAGGTGAGGAAAGAATATAAAATAACTAACTAGTAAGTTCAGTAAAAATTCATCAAGACTAGGTTTAGGTAGGGATACCTCGTCATTACTACATGCTAGAGATGCAACCATTACAACAAACCCTATACCTTCACTGTCAGGCCTGGCTTGAAATAAAAAAGATCATCTTCATTCCATAATTTCACATAAACTCAGTCTTGTCATCGATTCATTATTCAGTTCACAATCCAAATGGGTTGGTACTAAAATGAACTCCCTCGCCCTACTCTTCCCTATTCACTTCATTAATATCTTGTATGGTGTCATGCATGTCAGTTTCCATCAAACACATATGAGGTACCATTGTATCAGCATTTGTCACCCCATCTGGGTGATTTATATAATTTATATCACTAGTAATGTAACTTTGATTATCTAAATTTATAATAGTGTTGATTGTATAGATATTCACCCATATTTGTAAGAAATCTTTACAAATTTGTGGAAAAGGTCACAATGACTCTTTTCACAAAAATTTAACATGCTTCAAAACATTGATAGTTGTTTCCATATGATCATAAGTAAAAACAAAAAAACAAGATGAAGGGGAGGGGAGATGGGCTCTATGGTCAAGACTCAGGTTGTGGTTAGGGACTGCAGTTAGAGACTGGGTTGTGGTTAGGGACTACGGTTAGGGCACTTTAGTTTGAACTTCTTTGGTGGTTTTCTCCCTGACGGGTGTGGTTTGCGAAGGAAGTGGAGATAACAGGTGAACGACATAGAATCTCCAGCTCACATGGACATCTTAAGTGACCATATGGACATTGGTGAGTTGTGGACGTTGACAAGAGGAGGCCTAGGAGACTGGTCAATTGAGAAGGGGGCATCAGGAAATTTGTTTCAGCAGTACACAGACATTGCAAGGGAAGATCAACTTTCATGTGGTAAGTCATTGTTTCCTTCTCTTTTGTAGTCCCCACTGAACGAAGAGGTTTTTGAGGCAAGTTTTGGGGTCTTTTTCGAGCATTGGCCATCAGGGCCAAGGCTTCCAGAAGTAAGAAATCTACCATCACTTAGCCCTCAAAGGGACTCTGAACTAGACTGGATCAACCAGATCGATGGAGGTTTTCTAATCTCTTCACCCTTATCCTCTCAGAAGAGTTTTAGGTCCTCTGAAAAGTTTCATGGAACGGAGGGTTTCTCATAAAAAGTAGCGGAGCAGAGGAACACATAAGCGCTCTTTTCACGACTCCCGAGGAAACAAGAGGAAACTTGAAAAAATAACCCACCAAAGGCTTTATCTCAGCCTTTTTAGAAGTGGAAGATCACCGAGGTTTCATTTGGAAGAAGGAAATCAGAAATCTCTCACAGGCTGCTTCGACATCTACAAGTTATGCCAACGATTCAGATTGTAGCGATCATAGGAGGAAGACAGGGGAAGGAAATAGATTAAAGAGGAAAAACTTAAAATATAAAGGAAATCTTGGGATCCTAGTGATCCAGGTGGAGATTGGTGGCCACCCACCTTTTCCAACTGGCTCAAAACAATTTTCTGGCAATTTTGGTAATTTACTATTTTTGGCAGTTTTCGGGTCCTGAACTTTCGGAGCCCTAACAAAAAGTCTCTCGAAAACTAGTCCAAGCCACAGGAAAAGAAGGGTCACGGGAAGACAAACAAGGACACCGGAAAACGGTTCGATTTTCAAAAAATTCCCTGGCACAACACTGATGAATGTCGCTCAAAACAGTCATTGGTGGTTGAGATCAAAGACAAGGATCTGAACCCTGATTCGGAATCTGATTCTGAAAATACTGGTAAAAGACATATCATCGATGTAGAACCCACTACTATTGTCGCAACCACAACAATTCAACCAAAAGAACCAACATATCCTGAAGAGGGGGGGCACCTTTTTCATTCAAATATGTGGGTGAAGGGGACCTCGCTGCATTTTATTGTTGATAACGGAAGCCGGAAGAACCTCATCTCAACAAAGGTCGTCAAAAATTTTGGATTGTTGACAGCACCACACCCGCAACCATACGGCATCGGGTGGCTTCGCCAAGGATGAGATCTACATGTCAGCCAGCAGTGTTGATTGTCATACGGCATCCAGCCCTTTAAGGATGAGGTATTATGTGATGTTGCCCCATTGGATGTCTCTGGTGTTCTCTTGGGCCAACCATATATGTGGAAGTGCTATGTTGTTTATGAGTCTCGACCCCGTAGTGTCATTGTTACTTTGGGGGATCATCTCTACAAAATACCAGAGGTAGTTCCAACTACTATCCCACCTTAACAGTGTCGCAAGGTAGTATCTCATACTACAAAATTCATCTTATTCACAATCTGTTCAAAGGGTGAACATAAGGATACTGCAACCACTACAGCCTCAGCCCAAGCACCTTTTATCCAACAGAAGAAGGTCGACAAGGTTGCAGAAAAGTGTAAATATTCCTTCTGCACACATGAACCTCATGTAGCCAGACTGGTTAAAAATGTCCAACCCTTCCAGCCACATGTTCGTAACAACCTTCAACAAGCTAAACAACCTTCAACAAGCTAAGCAGTGCAACTTCCCCAACAAGGCAAGCAGCTCATCAAGATGCAGATTCAGCAAATGCTTTTTCCTCTCCCTTGGGCACTCAACGCAATGGATACCATTTCTTCCTAAGGAGGAAGGATTGATCCAAGTGGATATCGGTGGCCACCCACCTTTTCCAACTGGCTCAAAATAGTTTTCTGGCAATTTTGGTAATTTACTATTTTTGGCAGTTTTTCGGGTCTTGAACTTCCAGAGCCGTTTTGAGGCCCTAAACGATGTTTTTTGGGCATATATCGATCAAAAGATATTTTGATATCTTTTGCCAACAGTTATAGTCCTCGGATAGATCTTTCTAACAATATATCATATGCATCAAACGGAGATAGTATGTCAAAGTTACGACCCCAGGAAATTGATGTACCGATTTACCTCAACGAGGCCCACATGACTTTTGGTGCTTCATCTCCTAGGGTTAGGTTTTTCAATGTCTAGGGTTTTTTACATTCCTATTTATTGTAAAAAATCCTTAAGAGCCTCATTGTAATCATCTTCTTGCGAATGCGAGTAGCCGTCACATCTCTTCTCAGAGATAAGCTGCCACCATTCTAGCAAGTTTTTCACTCTGTATTTTTATAGTCTATACATTTCTTTCATTAATAGAAATCGTGTATTACTGTATCTCTGTGTTTATGGTTTCATCTCTGATACATTTATTTTATATTATTGGATATCCGCGATATCTCTATGCATTTCTTTATTACATCTCCACTCTCATTTTGTGTCGAAAATAATCCAGATCACCTGGTCCTTGGGGAAGAAGTGGATTTAAGTCAAGTCACCTGAATGACAAATCAAACCCTGGTAAGAAGATCAAGTGGAAGAACCTTCGCCCTTAAAACTATGATTGATTGGGCGCTTTTTGCTTAGAAGGAACAACTTGGCTATGTCCCAGAGATCATTGAACTAACTAGGAATTGGTTTGCTTTTAACTTCTTACAACCAGAACATGCAAAGTGGGTGCTTGGAAATACCTGTAGTGTAAATAAATCACCATTACTTCTAAAGCCTTAGAGTCCTCTTTTTTATGCCAGTAGAGAGAGACTGGACAAAATACTAGTTTGGGTTCAACTACTGACGCTTCCTCTACAGTTCTGGTCTTTGGAACATTTCAAAATGATCAGGAATTTCTTGGGGGATTTTCTAGATGTAGATATGACCTTTGAAGAAACGAAACAAATAAAAATGGCAAGGGTTTTAGTCAGTTTAAGTGTCAAGGAGGGATTAGGAGAAGAACTCGACCTAAGATGGGGAAGTTTTACCTACACCCAGAGACTGGACTACGAAAATGTTCCCTTCAGATGTAGAAGGTTTCATCAGTATTGCCACTTGATTATGAATTGTAATATGCCCTTAAGGACCAGAGGAAAGGGTTATAAAAGTGACAAAGGAAATAAACCATACAAAGTCTTTCAAAGATGGAAGACAAGTCTCAGCAGATTTAAGGCGGGAAAAAGAAAAAGAACAAGCAGATCTGGAGTTAGAAAGACAAGAATCCTCTACAGACTTGGGTACCAAAGTGACAGAAGAGGTCGAGAAATTTTGTATTGCCAAGACACGGCCAGAAATTGTAAATAATTTGGTCCCAGGTAATCATTTACCCCCCTCTCCTCCAATTAATATTTTAATAAACAATTTAAATTGAGAAGGCAATGAGTGGTTGGAGGCTCTCAAAAACATGTCTCTTTCAACAAATTCCTCCCAGTTAGCTTCTAGACCCCTGGTTACTTCAGAGATTTATTCCTCTATGGTTGATCCTCCAAGCCCAAAGCAACTTTGTAGTATTGAAGAGGACACCACTTCGTCATCCTCGGAGACCTTGTCGGGCCGCTATTTCCTTAGTTCACAAAAGATTTCTGCATCGGGAGGTTTAGGAAAAGAAGTGGTTAGGGTGTTGGATAGAGGTGTACGAGGAAGGAAATCATTGATTTTGAAAGCTAAAACCAAAGCTAAGTGTGAAATTTTGGCTGGGAAACAACAGTCGATAGAAAGGACGCTTAGAACAGGGCACACCCAGGGAAAGGGTTCGTGATGAAATGTTTCTCTTTTAATTGCAAGGGTATGGTTGGTCCTCTTAAAAGACCAGTGTTAAAAAGGGTGATTTGTTTTGAACACCCTGATATTATGATGTTACAAGAGATGTTAGGGGAAGGGGGGGAGGTAAAAACCAGACTGAAAAAAACATACTTCCAGGTTGGGATTTTGAAACTCTGGATGCTTCGAAAAGATATGGGGGCTTGGCGATAGGTTGGAACACACAAACTATCAAAGTCTCAAACTACTAGGGCATGGATTCATGGATAGGCATAACTATTTTAGTACCGGAGATAGAGAAAGAACTTCACATCATTAATGTTTATGGTCCTTGTCAGAATAGAGGTCACTTTTGGGACACTCTTTTTAATAAGTCTTTCTTGAAAGACCATTCAGTTATTTTAGGGGGAGACATAAAAATTTCTTTGGGACTTTCTGAAATTTGGGGTTTGCATGCAAGAGAAGACCCCCTGGTAGAATACTTTTCACAAAAAATTGCGGAGTGAAAATTGTTTGATATTGAACCCACCAAACTTAAACCAACCTGGAAAAACAACAGGGTGGGGGAGGATAGTATAGCAAAAAGGCTGGATCGATTTTTTGTTGTTGACTCCTTATTGGAAAAACAGTTACAAATGAAACAGTGGATTGGATTCGGGGGAATTTCTTATCATTACCCGATTTTCTTTGAATTAAGATAGGGTCCAAAAAAGTCAGGAAGCCCCTTCAAATTCAACAAGACTTTGGCTAGCAGATGATTCTTTCATTAAACTTGTTAAATAAAGTTGGATACCCTATCTTCAGGAAATCCATCAGTCAGCAGCCTTTCATTTTGCTGATAATTTAAAAAGAATTAAAGAAAAAGTAAAACTATGGGCTTTTCAGAAAAGACAAAATGAAGACCTGGAGCTAAAAGAAATTGATTCCCAGCTACAAAGGATTTATGAGGAATAAGGGGGGGGTTATGCAACACCAGAAGCTGAGATCTCACTAATTTGTTTAGAAGAAAGGAGAAATAAGCTACTCAAGGATAAGGAAGAAACATGGAGACTGAAAAGTAGAGCTACTTGGATGGAAAGTGGAGATGAGAAAAAATAATCTTCCAAGCATATGCTAAAGGTAGGAGGTGTGAAAATACCATCTAGCACTTGAGGGATCAGGATGGAAATCAGGAGAACACTTTTGAGGGAATGTCAAGATTAGGAAAAAAGAATTTTCAAGACTTGTTCAAAGAAGAGAACCAAGCTACAATAGAAGAAGCGGTTCGAATGGCCCAACTCTTCCATAGATTCGTCAATGAAGAGGACAAAAGAATGTTGATGGAAAAATTTACAGAAGACGATTTAAAAGAAGTACTATGAAGTTTCCAAAAAGACAAAAGCTCAGGTCTCGATGGTTGGACCATTGAATTATTTCTGGGTTTTTATGATCTTCTGGGACAGGATTTGCTAAAGATGGTAGAGGACATCAGAATCACAGGAAGAATTCCACTAAGATTAAAATCTATTTTCATAGCTTTAATCCCAAAGACTGACAATCTATTTTATTTGAATGAATTTCGACCAATTTCCCTATGTAATTGCATCGACAAAAATTTTTCAAAATTTATAGGAAGAAGGGTGAAAAGAATACTCTTGGATAGAATTTTGAGTCAGCAGTTTGGATTCTTGGAAAGCATACAAATCCATGAAGTTGATGTGTAGCGTAAGAAGGGCTTCACAACATTAAATCCATAAAATTGAAGGGTGTAGTGCTAAAAATATATCTCTCCAAATCCTATGACAGAGTAAGTTGGATCTATATTTGGTCATTACTAACTCACTTGGGCTTTGTAGTTCCTTTCATCAATTGAATCATGAGATTTCTTACAAAAGTCTCTTTTGTAGTGCTAATTAATGGCTCTACCTCTCCTTTTTTCCATTCAGAAAGAAGCTTAAGACAGGGTTGTCCTCTTTCTCCTGTACTTTCTCTCCTAGTCGCTAAAGGACTCAGCAGAGCAATTTTGGAAGCAAAAAGATTAGGATATTTATCCTGAATTAAAGTTTCACAAACTCTACAAATTACACACCTATGTTTTGTGGATGATGTGCTAATATTTATAATGGGCTCCAGACGGGATGCAAAAACCCTTAAGAACATCCTAAATATTTTCTCAAAAGCAACAGGTATGGAAATTAATGAAGGAAAATTGTCACTTGCAACTAATTTGTTGACGGAAGAAGAGCATGATGCCTTTAGGAAACACTTTCCTTTTGAGGAAAAGAAACTGGAAGAGGGGTTGAAATACCTAGGTTTTTTCTTAAAACCAAATGACTACAAGAAGGAGGATTGGAAGTGGCTTTTGAATAAATTGGAAAAAAGACTAAATTCTTGGAGTCGTAGATGGCTCTCACGAGCAGGAAAACTGGTGCTAGTCAAATCGGTATTGGAAGCCATTCCAGTCTACTAGATGTAACTCTCTTGAATCCCAAAAGGAATCTTGGAAGTAGCTAGGAATATCACCTTCATATTTATTTGGAGTGGTAAGAAAGAATCTCATGTGACTCATTGGGTCCGTTGGGAAAGGATTTTTGTTCCTAAGGCTCTTGAAGGATGGGGCTTGAAAAATATATTTCTCTTTTCCAAAGCTCTAGCGGAAAAAGGAGGCTGGTGTCTTGTAAACTCTTCCAGCCTTTGGACCAAGGTAGTATTTCAAAAATATATTGAACCAGTTTCATTGGAGACTTGGATTAGGAATCTTCAAAAATCTCTGAAAGGAGTTTCGGTTATTTGGAAGGAAATTTTTAACTCGTTCTCGGTCATCGAGGAAGACCTAGCTTGGAATATAGGGAATGGACAACAGGTTAGATTGGGTGCAGATCCTTGGTCAAGTTGCAAAGGACAACACATACTTCCCGAACATCTTATCATCCTCTTGAGAACCCGGGGGATTAATACTATAAGAAAACTTGCATAACCGGGACTAAAAAACATTTGGTCCCAAGGATGGAAATTGATAAATGAGATGGGTTTGGAAGAGGAGGATGCTACAGAGTTGGAAAGGTATATAACAAGTTTAAAAAGATCATAGATCAGACTCAAGGATTATGAGGACGAACTTATTTGGGATTCAACTACTTCGGGGATCTACACGTCGAAGGATGCCTATATCAAATTAAATTTAGACTTGTTACAAAGAGAACTAGTGTGGTGGTGGAAAAAACTTTGGAAGTTGGCTTACCCAGCCAAATCAAATTATTCATGTGAAATGTATTAAAAATTAAGGTGACGACTTGGGAAATACTACAAAAAATAAATAACCATGGCCCAGGATGGTGCTCCCTTTGTAACTCAGAAGGAGAAACAACATTTCATATTTTTTTGGAATGTCAATTCATCAAAGACGTCTGGATTGAAGTGTCTAGACACTTGAAACACCATTGCAGCTGGAACGGCCCATCTTTGGAACAACCCCGACAGGACTGGTGGTCGAACAGAGAAAATAAGGGATACATAGCTCTACCTCTTTTGGTAATCTGGGGAGTTTGGTTAGCTCGAAACTCACTCATTTTTAATGGAGTCGCCATGGCTCCAGAGATTACAGTTGTCAAAAGTATTTCCATTTTCTCTTCACTCTCTCCTATTGTTGAGAGAGTCAAGACTAGACCAATTCAGGAGGAAGAAATTGATAAATCAAAACCTTGGGGTTATTTTGTTGGAGCTTCCCAAAACTACAGCTGTGGGGTAGGAGGGATTTTATATTTTTCTGAGTCCCACTATTTTACCCTGACTATTGGCCTAGGGACGGGAAAAAACAATTATGCAGAATTGATGAGCCTCAAACTACTCATTGCCTTCGCCATTGAAAAGAATTGTCAAACTTTCAATGTATATGGAGATTCAATGAATATTAACTGGATTAAAGGCACTCAAAGATGTAGAAACACTAGACTTGCTAATATAGTGGAAGACATCAAATTCTTACAGACCTCTTTTGATTCTCTCACATGCTGACATGTTTACAGGGAAAGAAACAAGGAAGCGGACAGGAGGTCGAAAGAAGGGACTAATTTGGCTTTGGAAATTGGACCAATGGAAAGTAGTTGAAGTTCTAAATGATTGCATTCAAGAATATCTACATCAATCTTTTTTGTGAACACAATAGACAACATATACAACACTATGTAAGAAGTTTTTTTTTATGACGCATATTTTGTATAGTCTAGGTGGACTCTATATCTCAACAGTGCTTTACAGGAAGGATATTTCTAAGCTACATCAGTAGCAAATCTACAGAAACAACTGTTGATCAGGAATACACTCTGAAAGTGTATTTGCGGAATGTAATTTTTTTCACATCAAATGAAATAAAATTACGCTTTTTTCCTTGGAAAAAAAAGGTTGTTTGCATATGATAATTAACTCTTAAATCTTTTGTATATTAAACTATAATGATTTGAAATTTCAGATGGCAAAGAATTATTTAACTACATGTATGATTATGTTGGTTAAGGAATGTTTCAACTATGGGTACAATTATGTTGAATTATTGTATCATGATTGGATGTTGAATGATATAAAATACTTAAATATTTGTAAATAGTTATTTTGGTAATATATTGCATTATGATGTATAATATATGGTACATAGGCTAACTTGTT
>ML791200.1:322638-340279 GCA_009831015.1 Picea engelmannii
TGGTCCTTATACAATTACCGACATGATTAATCCACAATGGGGATTAATCCAATAACAATAATAATAATAATGACATGATTAATCTGCAATGGGGATTTAAATCAATAATAATAAGAATGCTCTTCGCGGTTACATTATTTCAACAGTAAGCACATATGCTAAGGCATGTAGTGGAATATTTAGCATTTCCCACTGGTTTTCCACCTCTACACAAATATGATTATACAAGTTAACATCTCTAGGTTGACCAATGTATTTAATCTTCCCAAGCATGCTATCCATCTGCTCATACACCTCCCCAATGATTGGTCGATTTGAATATGCAAACTTGATCATGTAATAAATTGGCTTGTTGAATTGCAAAACATGCTAAACCCATGTCCAAAAATGACTGTCAAGAATGGTCTCCTTCATTGCATTAGCACCATCTCTATCACTACTCAATCATCCCATGCATCACTCATCACTATAGCACCCAAAGCTTATCTCACCTTCAATAGGCGCCTAAAGGTGAGGTAATAGCTAGCAAATCTAGTTTTTGCAATCTTAAGTAGTTGCAACCTAGAGTGAGTGCCATAAAAGTAATTGACCCTTGTATGACATGTGACAAATTTGATGAGTTTCTTCCCTCTTTTGTACAAGTCATTATTCCATCCACATTCTCTATGCTTGACAATATTATGCATCAAAAGTTTCAAGGTGTGCACCAAACACCCAGACCAAAAAATGTGTGGATGAGCTCGCTCAATGTTTTACCTACTCCCTTACATTTTGTTGCATTATCATTGATCACTTGAATCACATTAGAAGGACCAAAATCATTAATGGTTTTCAATAGGAGCTCTACAATGTTTTGAGAAGATGCAATGATTGAGGAGGAGACATGTGTTGCAAGGAACATTGCACTGGTAGAAGAAACACCAAGAATATTGATCAAATGTTGGTTTCTAAAATTTGTCCAATCGTCGGATACAATGGATACCCCAAAGTCCCCCATTCATCTGTAAACTGTGTTAGAGTTCTTTGAATTTTTTTTCTTTCCCTGTCTAGTAACACAGTTCTAGCTTTCTCATAGTTGGTGCTCTTATATCCTTTGGGTGCTTCGTTGATGCCCTTAACAAGATCATGCCAATAGGGGGAGCGAAGAACATTGAATGGAACACCACAAGCATAGAGAAATCGTACCACTTTTGCATCCACCTCATCCCTACCTCCAATATCAAGGAAATATGTTATTGTTCTTCTAGAATCAGAGACTACAAAACCATGAGGAGATGGAGATGTGTTGCCATCAAATTTAGATGATGCATCAAAATGAAGCTTTTATTTTTTATCATACTTTCTTTGTGCATCTTCCTCTATCTTTATGTATTTTTGTCTCTCTTCCTTGGATATCTTAGGGAAAATTGAGATCCCAATGGCCCCTTTATTCTCATCACTTTCCATTACACCACGGAGATTCCTCCTCACATGGGTATATGAATTGTTATAAGGATTTCCTTGATGACAATCATGTTGACATACAAATTTGGTGGTTCCACCACCTCTTCCCCCCTCAATTTTTGTCACAAAAATCCACAAGGGTGTCAATGAAGCTTTTCCACCTTCATTTCCCTCTTCATACTCTTCAAATCCTCCCTCATATGCAAACCCTTCCTCATCTTCATTCCCTTCTTCCCTTTGATGCATATTCCCCACCAAGACCATTAGAACAAAAAATGGAATGATAAACCAAAAGAAGAACATTTTCCTCAAGTTTTAGATGAACAACCTGCAATAAAATGAGGGAGAAGAAGGAATGGGAAAGAGTAGGAGAAGAGGAAAAAACCATAAACAAAGAACCCAAGGAAATGAGGGAGTTGGGGTTTTGGTTTACCTCTTTAGCTCTTGAAAGTTGAGATATATGGTTTTCTTTGCTCTCTCCTCCAAGCTCCTCTTTTCTCACTCTTTCAAGCTCTCATTTGTTCTCTCCTCCAAGCTCTCACAAATTTTCCATCTGAAATATGCACTCTCCTTTGCTCTCTCCTCCAAGTTGTCCAGTCCAAACTCAAGAAAACAAAGAATAAAGAATGAGGAAAAGAGAGGGGGAGGAGCTCTTTTATTTTCCCCTTCACTTTCCCCTAAACCCTAAACCTACCTTAGGTCCCACCTCCACTCAAAAATTAGAAAGAAAAAAAATGCATTGTTTTCTTGTGTGTGGGAGTGTCCGACTTAAGCAAGGGAGTGCACGGGGAGTGTGGGGGGAGCATGCTCATAGGATTTGGGAGCGTCCCCGAGAGCGTGTCTCTCCCAAAAGAGTAGGGAGAGTCCTCGGGAGGCCCGAAGCAGAATCCCTGAGCACTCCCACTTGGAGCAAGTTGTTGGCCTGGGAGTGAGGGTGGGACAATTCTAGCAACTATGTGCCAAGTCCAAAAGCTATGGAAACTTGGGTGGCATGGTCGCCCAAGATAAAAGGTCAAGTATCATATTTTGCTTCTGGTCGTCAGTATTTTGTCTTTCTTTTTCTTAACAAAGAAGAGCGGGATTTGTTATTCCACTCTAGACCTTACGTTATGGGATCTAAAAGAATGCATCTAGCCCATGGTCCCTAGATTTCAATCAAAAGAATAAATCTTTGCAGTCGTGTGGGTTAGATTACCTCATCTTCCTTTAATTTTTTGGGATGATTGCACTGTTAGAAATATTGGGAATAAACTAGGCATATTCATTGATCGAGTAGAACCAAAAGGAAAATTGTTTGCTTGTGCAAGAATATGCGTGGAGGTAGATTTTGGGAAGGGATTTCCAAAGGCTTTACAAATAAATATAGATGGGTCAAGCCATCAACAAATCCTGGATTATGAATAGATTTCATTCAAGTGCAATAATTGTCATGCTTATGGACATTTTCCCAAAAGTTGTCCAAAAATCCAAGAGGAGTGGCCTTATGTAAAGCAAAAGATAAGAGAAAAGATTGAGTTCAATATGGTCTCAAGTATATGCGGGAGTTCTCAATGAAAAAGGTTTCCTCAATCATTAGCATCCCAAGAGGTTTCACCATTCTCAAGAAATAATAAATTTGAAATTATTGGGAATCTAGAGTGTTTGGTAAATCCCGAAGATTTGGAAAAAGAATCTGAAAATGAAGCACTAAAACCCAACTCTAGATCAACATTTCATGACAATAGCATAGATCCATCCCCCGAAGATCTTGATACAAAATCTTCATCGGAAAAGGAGGCAAAAGACAAAGAGAAGGAAGAAGAGGTTCCAGAGGAAGAAGAGGAGGCAAAGCAAATAGAGGAGGAAGAAGAGGATGAGGAAAAAGAACCAGAGCTTGCAGCAAAATTTAATAATGAACCCTCTAAATCCTTTGACGAAATCTTGAAGAAAGCACCAAATCCCCCTCTCCTCTCATGAGGGGAAGGAAATCCACTCGAGACTGGAGAAATTGTGAGACAAAAGGGCCAACCCTCTTGGGATATCAAGAATTTATGGAACTTACTTTGGGCAAGGGAGCGATTTCAACTAGTAAGTGATAGCTATGTTTTTTTTTTGTACTTTCCTTTGTAGCCAATTTGTAAGCATCTACTCTTGTGATTCATAAATTTGGCAAAAATGACCTAGCAAGGAAATCCACCTTCTCTCTCCTCGGTGCTTTGACGAGAGAAGAGAAAATCTGAAATACTGCAAGATCAACAAGATTCTCAATTAACACCTTTTGTATGCTTGATTTCAATTTTCTTAAAATTTTGTTCAATTTATTTGTATAAGTGACTTTCTATAACTCTTAGGACGTCTTAGGGTTGAGCCACACTCACTCCTTGTGTGGTGGCTACCTTTAGTGCAGATTGAGAAAGTAGATGCCTGCCACTATATTTGTTTTTTGATCTCAAATGTAGAGAGTTTGAATGAGTCAACTTCATACTCCTCCCATGTTCACCAAGCAAGACCCTCTTAACCTCGGACAATCCCTAAAGATTGTTTTTTTTTCCTCAAAAAAAGGTGTAAATTTATTCATCCATGGAGAACATTTTACATTATGTATGTGCTTGTAAGCATAGCTCATCCTAGGGAGGATGTTCTTGTCACAAAAGAGCCTAAAAGGCAAGTAGATTCTTCAGTAGTAGACTAGTAAGAAGTATTGTTGGTGAACCCATCATATGTCCAAAAATATCTTGATGTATATAACATATAAATAATCGATGAAACTATACAATATATATGACTATTGACCTTCAATATAAATATACAAATGTAAGCTACACAAAATTGTTGATAGATCATCACTCCAATCCAGGCCCGTGAGTAGTCAAAAGGGATAAAGTGGACTGTCTATACTGTGGATACTGGAGGGCCCTATGATGATACCCTGTAGACGTTGCATCATTTTTTTCTAAGATTATCCATTGACCCATGGAAAGTCGAATGCCTACTTTTGAAAATTCTTCTTATATGTAATGCTTATGACAAAGAACATTGATTTAAGACAACTTTGGAAACCAAAGCAACTTCTACATAATTGAATTATCATAATTAGATAAGATCATTTTGTTAATGTCCACACATAACCAAAAAACATATCAATGAAATTAGAAAATCCAACCAATTGACATCAAATTGTAGCAATCACTCTTAAATGTTAAAAAATAAAAAGATACATATAAAAATAAACAAAAAAGTGCATGACAAAGGGTGAACCAAAAAGGTGAACCCTAGAAAGAGAGGAAACACTACTCAATATCATAGATAGAGATAGAGGTGCAAGTAGAGAAGGGACTGTGGGAGTCCCTAACATCACATATCACTATGGAAAAGATGATGCAAACAAGGATAACAATATTTAGGGATTGTCCAAGGCTAAGAGGGATTTGCTAGATGAACATGGGAGGAGTATAAAGTTGACTTGTTCAAACTCTCTACATTTGAGGTCAAAAAACAAATATAGTGGTGGACATCTACTTTCTCAATCTGCACTAAAAGTAGCCACTACACAAGGAGTGAGTGTGGCGAAACCCTAAAACCTCCTAAAATTTAGAGAAATTCACTTAGAGAAAGTCACTTATACAAATAAATTGAACAAAATTTTAAGAAAATTGAAATCAAACCAAATTGATACAACTACTCAAGACTCTTGAGATTTAAAAATATAGAAATTAAATACTAAATAATAAAGCAGCAAAATTATGTTATTAAATTTACACAAGTTTGAGATAATGCAGTGTGACTCAATCATTGGGACATGATAATTCTCTATATATGTAATTCAAACTAATATTCTTGAAAATAGAGTATATAAGGCACATTTGATTAAGTTGATTCCTAAGGGTGGAGATGTATAATTAATTAAGAATTGTATACCTTCACTTTTATAAATGTCTAATATAAAATCATGATGGATATCTTCACTCTTTTAAATGTTTCATATAAAATTATGGTGAAAATTCTAGGAAAAAGGCTTTAACCTACCTTTTTATAGTAGTTTTGGTTACTAAAATAAACTTTGTTTGGAAAGATATTTTGGGAAACCTAATCAAAAGAGTGAGGAACGAATGTTTTAGGTTTAATCGTCATAATGGAAAGATATTTTGGGAAACCTAATCAAAAGAGTGAGGAACGAATGTTTTAGGTTTAATCGTCGTAATAACAAAGTGTTAATTGATTTTGAAAAATACATTTGAGAGAATAGAATGGATTTCATTTCCCACTTGATGGATGTTCTAGGTTTTGGTCCTACTTTACCTAGAATGATTTAAGTTATCTTCAAAGATACCTTTTGTAGTTTTTAGATTTAAACAAATTTTTAACTAATCCTTTTCACATGAAAGGTCTATTGGACAAGGGTGTTCTTTAGCTCCTTGTTTGTCCTAGCAAAATCTGTCTTATTTATCTTAAAATCAATGGAGCTAATCCCTCTACTAAAATCTCTAAGTCTTTCAAATAATACAACTTTACATTTTGTTGATGAGATATCATTTTTCCACTCATGGGGAGAAAACATTGAAAATCTTATGGATGGTTTTGAATTGTATTCTCAAGTTTAAGCACCTAAAATTGAGTGGAATAAATTATTGGTTTCTTTTTCTCGGTGATAAAGGCTCTCTTAATTGGCTTATAGAAATGGGATGGTCGCAATAAATTATCCAAATATCATGAGATACTCTATTATCCCTTTTATGTTAGATGTTGTTCTTTGATGTTATTAATTGGTTTCTAATTAAATTCAAGCCAATCCAAATAAATGGTTTTCAATTACAAGTAGGTTATACTTTATGTAAAAAAATGATAGCATCCTTTCATTTATATGTTTTCTCTTATTTGTTTTCTTCTTTTCCTCAACGTTTTCTTTTAGTAACATGGAAAGGGGGATAAATGTGGATTCTCAAAACTTCGAAATTGTGAACTTTGATGAAATATGCGGAACTAGATTATTTAAAACTTTGGGTTTAGCTATCCCCTCTAAATGATTTTTAGATTTGGTAGAGATGAAACAACCTTGAAAGATATTGGTCAGAAATGAATGATATTACAAGTGGACATTCTAAATAAAAACATGGAAATGGATTCCAATCTTTAATTTCTTGTTTAGTAATGTTAAAGTTGTAGTGAATCCATGGTTTGTTTTAGATTAATTTGAATGACATGAAAACTTTATAGTGTTAAACATTTTGCACCATTCAATTACTTAGTTTTAGTTATTGTGCAAAAGTATAGCATAAATTTTATAGATAATTGACATACCTTAGGAAAATTAGTGATGCCATGTAATAAAATGCAATTAAATGGTTTGTAAAATGAATTAAATTTCTTTTAAAATCTGAATTAAAATAGGAGTATTGGATGGTTTTCTTAACATAATTAAGAAACATATTTAATTTTGCATGAGTAAAATAACTTACTCGTTACTTCTTAAGGATTTAGATGTATTTCCTTATTTTCCATCGATGATCACAATCTCTAACTTTTATCATCATGGCCTTGGTTAGTTAACAAGGTGTCAAGTTGTTAACTAGGAATTTTTTTTGTCAAGCCCATTTTAATGAAGTCTCAAAAATGGACGAGACCATTCATCAAGATAAATACCCCAAATGCCCCTTAACCCTAGCACATAAGTCAAAGGAACTTTATGCTAAATGTGACGCAACCCCACAATTTGGGATGTGATACTTAAGCACCTTCCAATTAAAAGGTAACTTTGACTTCTTCATTTTTATTTTTTATTTAAGAAGATAAGTCTAAATTAAATATTTAACTCTTCTTTCTACTTCATAACATGTGAAGTAATGCCTTAACAAAAAGTTGAGGTTTGTTAGGTAATGATTTATATGGATGGTTAAACTTGATTGAAAGAGATGTACACTATAGATAGATACATGGTTAGAAAATCTTACAAATTTAGTTTCAAAATTTATTGCATAATTATTGTTGTTTTCAATTTTAGAAGTCTATAAATGCTTTGGAAGGGAAAAAAATTAACTTTAAAATAGGGACATGTACTTTTTAGTTATGTCCAATATCTATTTAGATCGAATTATAGGAATAAATTCAACATTTATTTTTTGATTCTCAAATGAATAATAAACAGATTACATGGATTTAATAGAAGATATATGAGTTGTATAAGTATTCATATAGGGAGATTTTTTGTAGTCAAACATTATTTGCAAGACTGGAATTAAAATTAAAGATAGTTCGTTATAATAAGGCATATAGATTAATCTACAACTAATGACAAGCCTAGTTTGGTAGGGGTTTAGGGTTCTCCAAATAACATTGAGGATGGGGATACTAAAAGTTGCTCTGTTATAGCAAGATTTGTCTCACCCCATGCAACTTGCTCAGAAGGCCTTTTCCATTTCCCTATGTAGACTTGAAGTCCCTTTTTTGCAATTCCCAGAGTTAAAAAACATATTTTTCCACATATGCGCGCCCTGATAGCTATACATCATGTGTATACGTAGGTTGAACCATTACATCCCACGTACATCGGGTTTTGTGCCCAAAATTAAAAAATGGTGTCAACTTTCCATGTCACATCACGAAATCCATGATCCTTGACCTTCCATATACTAGAAACGTTTTGACTCGGCCCTTCAGTTCCATTTGAAGGTATAAATGGGCCATATCCAAGATGTGGAAAAGAGGGAGAAAGAATTCAACTTTGAGAGAAAAGTTACTCTAGAGAAATTATTCACTTCATATTAAGTATGCATCCCTTTGTCCTTTTAAGTTTGAACACATTGTCCAGCCCCCAAGCTCTTCCCTATTTGATAGAGAACCCCATTGTTTCTCTTATATGAGCTTGTCTTTGGTGGAGGATTGAAGTGGTGGAGGCCCAGTTGGAAGGGACTTAGTTTTTCGGCTCCAAGACGTGGTGACACATAATTTTTTCATTCATACACTTATGTTGTTTATATTTTAATATAAATACTCGTTTCTCGTCCAATTAATGTCTTGCAAATATTTGAATTTTTATTCCATGGGCATATTTATTATGAATATTGATGGATTATTCTATTATATGTGTTAATTTTATATATTATCAAAATATGCTTGTGTATCTTGGGTGTTGAGGACAAGTTGTAGGTGGATATCTTTGAGTCGAGTGCTCAACGGTGGTATTATTTGAACATCTGGACGAGGTAAGCTCTTTATCTTGTCTTTTTAGCATCATTGTTTATATAGCATACTTGGGATTAGAGTTGATTTTTGCAGTCATTTATGTCTGTTGTGGTTTACCCCATGCCATAGAGTGCTTTTCCTCGTAACAGAATTGGTGACCATACTGGGGAGGGAATCTTCTTTTCGGGGTTTGGAGTGTTTTTTTTCCTTTGATTTCTCTTGGTTAGCTTGAGTTTTCTTGTCGTCTAATTGTTTGACAACCTATTTTCATTTTGAGTCTGAGTTTCTTGGCCTTATCCTTAACCTGGCAGTGTTTTAATACATATACATGGGTTTTCCCTTGGCAAACGCGTACATACGCGAGTTGTTGTTCTATAGTGATGCAAGAGCATCGTTCGAAAGCGTGTAGAGACAGGACCACTCAGCACGTGGGAGTTATTCCAGAACTTCAACGTTGGCAGTTGCAGCCGATTTTGAAATCCACCTTATCTCAGTGCTGGAATTTACCTATGGAGGCACGCTTGAACCAGTGTCGAAATTTACCCTTTGAGGCACGTTTTGAAAATCGTAAGTGGAGTAGGAGTTTCCATTACAGCTCTGGATTGAGACTAGTCTAAGATAGCCAATAGATTAAGTTTTTTTTTTTGAATAGATTAGTGGGCAGGGGAAACCCTAAAAATTCCTCTGAGTTAAATAGAGTTTTGGTACGCCTAGATAGGGTTAGTTGCAATACAGAGGGAGAGTAGTGTAAGAGAACTGCAAGTTAGCAGAAAACCAGAAGCTTTCAAAGATGTTGTAATTTAACTGTATTTGGTAGCCATTTTGGCACTTGTGAACATAACAGAGGAAAATTTGATCCAACTGGATGGTGTGTGAACAGTGTTTGCATTTTCCTATCATTTTTATTTTTATCAGCAAGTGAATGAATCTTCATAGGAGGGAATGAAACTGTGACGGTGGGTTTTTTTTTAGTTTCAATTGTTTCTCTTCATTTGAAGCTCTGCAAGGTGTGCATCGAGCCAAAGAGGAACGCCAGGAGATCGGGAAAGAAATTTCTCTGTGAGAAATCCCTTGGATCTGAGTTATCGAGATCCCTTAGATGCAAGGAGTGCGTGGGAAATCGAAGTCTATGCAAGGCAAAGCTTAGGAGGAGTAACACTTCAGATAAGTGTTATCAAGGTCCAGGAATCCCATTTCCCGGGGAGAGTGAAGGTCGAAACCTTCAGGGACTTAGAAAATCTTTCAAGTCTGAGGAACTAAAATCTCAAGAAGAGGAGCGCTATTGACCGTTAGATATTAAGGGGCTGAGGGTCATCGATTCCCATCATGAAATCAGGAATCGAGAAGCTAAGAAGGAGAGAAGAGGAGACTATAATCCAAAGTCGCGATACGCAAAATCGCGATATCGATCATGATCGTTCGATCGAGGAAGGAAGGATCTGGACCGTCAGATCAACGCCATCGACATTTCGACAATCAGGAGTATGAAGGGACAACATCTTGGGACTCTCGATCCACGAAATCCTGACAAGATCGAGATTGTCGAATCTTCGGAGGCTTAGAGTCGTTGATCTACAACGAGGGAGTGTTTTGGTACTTCGACGACCGGGAGGAGGAGTGAACGAACTTAGGGAAGAGCGAAGTCACAAAATGTGAAACGCTGAAGTGATTGCCACTGTCGGCCAAGGAGGGATCTGGGTCGTAGATCTCGCGTCATCATGATTTCAGCGTTCGTGACTTGGAGGAGTCAGACGTGCCTTTGTGATAAATATTGAGGTCATGAATGTGTGGTCACGAGAGCGGGGAAAGGGGAGGAGCTCACCTATGTTAGCCCTCGTCAGGGTTTCGGGACTTGGAGGAACCAAAGACCCATTGCATTGGAAACCCTAGGGTCGTGAAACACGATGTGCCTTTGGGTCAAGCCCGTGGTCATACCTGTGGTCACGTGGAGTGAGGGTTCGGGCCTAGTGTTGGTTTGTGCGAGAAAAACACAGACAAGGTCCTATGTATTTAGGTTGAAGGTTTCAATACGGAACCAGGACAACCATTTTGGCTCCTGAGTCAAAGATCCTAACCAGGAAGTCACGCAGCCTTTAGGAGAGATGGGGGGTCTACATCAGGTGGTATTAGAGATGATCATTCTTCGTCTATAGACTTCACACGAAAGAGAAAGAGAAAAGGAGGAGACAAACAACTTGAAGTTGTACTATGTGTGTAACAAGTAGTTGACACAATGCCGACAGGGAGATGAGAGCCACCTTTATCCAACCGTGTTGTAGAGAGGGAGATGCGAGAGCTTCGCGCCAGATTAGAAACAATGGAAGAAGCGTAGATAAGAGAACCTGATGTTGGAGACATCAGTGATGCAGAAAGTGAAGAGGTTGAGGTTGAAGAAGCTGCAAGAGAGGATGTTGCAGAAGAATGCTTGTTGAGAGCAGTTGCCAGGTTGGGAGGCAAAGCTAAGATAGAGGTCCCCATGTATGAGGGAAATCTAGATGCTGAAGAACTGTTGGATTGGATAAGATCCATGGACAAACATTTCGACTATGAAGATGTCGATGAGGAGAAGAAGGTGAAGCAGGCAGTCACCAGGCTAAAAGGGCACGCAGCATTGCGGTGGGATTAACTACAGGCTGAGAGGAGAAGTAAAGGCAAGCAGAGGATAAAGAGTTGGGACAGAATGGTATTCAAGCTGAAGGTTAAGTTCATACCTAAGGACTATCAGATCAACCTGTTCAGGAAGTTACAAAACCTGAGACAGAAGGGGATGACAATTAAGGAGTACACCGAGGAGTTCTACCGGCTGAACACCAGAACTAGACAAAGGGAGAGAAACAAAGAAAAAGTCGCCAAATATATAAATGGCTTGAGATATGAGATCCGGGACGAGTTCAACATGATGACAGTTAGGACTGTGGAGGATGCTTATCAATTTGCACTGAAGGCAGAGGAGAAGCTGACCAGAAAACAAAGCCAGTGAGGAAGAAGTAAAAGCTCAGTCCCAAGCAAAGGCAAGGGGTTTAACCATGACAGAACACATCAGTCTAAGGATGAAGTGGATAAACCACACAATCACTCAGAATGAGGAGGAAGACAAGATGGTGGAAGTAACTCTTCTAGAGGAAGAGGTAGAGGAGGAGTAAGATGTTATGCCTGTGGAAAGACAGGACACATGTATTGGGAATGCCCCGAGAAGAAGAAGAAAGGAGGAGAAGCTCACATTTCAAAAGCACATCAAAGAGATGTTGAAGCAGAAGGAGCAAAGGATGGAGCATCCTTGATGTTGAGAAAAGTTCTCTTAAAACCAGAGGTAGAAATCGAGAAGCCGATACAGAGAAACAGTCTCTTCAGGACAACTTGCAAGACTAAGGACAGAGTATGTAAGGTGATCATTGACAGTGGGAGAACCGATAACCTAGTATCCACATAGATGGTGGAGAAATTGGAGTTGAAGACAATTGCGCACCCAAAGCCATACAAGGTCTCATGGTTGCAAATAGGACACCAGGTAATGATTACTAAACAATGTCTGGTTGAAATTAAGATAGGAGATCATAAAGATGAAATCATGTGTGATGTAATTCCCATGGATGTATGCCATATTCTGTTGGGAAGACCATGGCAGTTTGACAGAAATTTCATCATGATGGGAGGAAAAACACATATACATTGGAGAAGAATGGTAGGACACATATGTTGGTTCCAATGGAGGAGAAGAGAGTAAAAGAGGAAGCCAGCACAAGCATACTTCTCATGAGTGGGAAGGAACTCATGAAAGAAGTCAAGGAAGAACAAGAGATGCAATTCATTGTGGTGAGAAAGCCCATAGTTATCCTTACGAGTACATCGATGGATGATTTTCCTGAAGAAGTTCAGGAATTGCTAGATAATTTCGTTGATATAGTGGTGGATGAGCTGCCAAACTCATTTCCACCCATCATGAGTATCAGTCATCATATCGACTTGATACCAGGAGAAAGTATGTCGAACAAAGAAGCATACAGATTAACACCTCGAGAGAATGAGGAGGCGAAGAACCAAGTCCAAGAGTTGCTAGACAAGGGTTTGGTCAGAGAGAGTTTGAGTCCATGCGCAGTACCAACTGTGTTGAGCCCAAAGAAAGATGGACGATGGAGAATGTGCACAGACTCGAGATCCATCAACAAGATCAACATCAGGTATAGATTCCCTTTACCAAGAATGGATGATTTAATGGATTGCTTAAGTGGAGCAAATTTATTTTCTAAGATAGATCTGAAAAGTGGATATCACCAGATGAGGATGAGAGAAGGTGATGAATGGAAAATAGTTGTTAAGACAAATGAAGGTTTGTATGAGTGGCTTGTTATTCCATTTATCTTAACAAACGCCCTGAGCACTTTTATGAGGCTGATGAACGAAATCCTGAAAGATTTCATTAGAAAATTTGTAGTTGTCTATCTGGACGATAAACTGATCTTTAGTAGGACTAAAGAGGAGCATTTGAGGCACCTAACGTTAGTAATGAGGAGGCTACAACAGGAGAAGTTATTGATAAATCTGAAGAAGTCATATTTTATGAAGACAGAGCTCATTTACTTGGGTTTTGTGATCTCTTCAAATGAACTGAAGATGGATCCAGAGAAGGTGAAAGCGATCAAAGAATGGTCGTCACCAAGAAGCATGTTCAAGGTAAGGAGCTTCCATGGATTAGTGAGTTTCTATAGGAAGTTCATTAGAGACTTCAATGGAATTTGTGCACCAATGATGGATACAGTGAAGAAGAAGCACAAGTCATTTAAATGGACAGAAGAAGCCGAGAGGAGCTTCAATATATTGAAGGAGAAGATAACAAAATGACCGATTCTGGTCTTGCTGAATTTTGAAAAGACATTCCAGGTAAGATGTGATGCAAGTGGAGTTGCAATAGGAGTAGTTCTGACTCAGGACAATTGACCTGTTGCCTATTTCAGTGAGAAGTTGAATGATACCAAGAGGAAGTACTCCACATATGACAAGGATTTGTATGCCATAATTCAAGCCTTGAAGAAATGGAGTCATTATATTGTCCCGCAAGAATTTGTCTTGTATAGCGATAACCAAGCTTTACAATTCATAAGTAGATAAGAAATGAATCAGAGGCATGCAAAATGGGTTGAATTTATGAAAAATTTTACTTTCATCATAAAACATATTGCTAGGAATTCTAGCAAGGTTGTTGATGTGTTAAGCAGGAGATGTTTAACTCTGCAGGAATTCCAGGTGAATACCTTGGGGTTTGAACACCTAAAGGATATGTATTGTGATAATACATACTTCAAGGAAGCATACGAAGCATGTATAAACCCTGTGTTGAGAGATATAAGTCAGTGGATAGAGTACATGATTCAGGAAGGACTTTTGTTCAGAGGAAATCAGTTGTGCATACCAAAATTCTCAATGAGGGACAATATTTTGAAGGAGAAGCATAGTGGAGGATTGGTTGGACATTTTGGTCATGATAAAATGTTTGCACAGTTTAGCAGTTCATACTATTGGCCAGGTATGAGAACAGAGGTGATAAATTTTGTGAACAAATGTAGAATCTGCCAACACACAAAGCGAAAAAGACATAACACTAGATTGTATCAAACATTGCTAATACTAGGGAGGCCTTGGGATGCAATAAGCATGGATTTTGTGTTGGGATTGTCAAGAACACAAAGGGGATTTGATTCCATATTTGTGGTAGTGGATAGGTTTTCAAATATGGCACATTTCATCCCATGCCAGAAGACTAGTGATGCAACACATGTTGCAAATCTGTTTTTCAAAGAAGTTGTGAGACTTCACGGCCTACCCAAGAGCATTGTCTCGGAAAGAGACACAAAATTTGTTGGTCACTTTTGGAGGACGTTGTGGAAGAAGATGGGGACAGAATTGTCATTCAACTCATCTTATCACCCTTAGACAGATGGGCAGACTAAGGTGGTAAACAAAAGTTTTGGAAATCTATTGAGGAGTTTAGTCACTGAGCATCATAATCAGTGGGATTAGATTATGTCACAAGCAGAATTTGTCTACAATGACTCACCAAACAAGAGTACTGGAAAGAGCCCATTCCAAATATTATATGGAATGCAACCCAGGGGAGTGTCTGAGTTGAGAGACTCAGAAGAGGGTGAGATCAGAAGCGTTGGAGCAGAATATTTTTCTATTGAAATGTAGAAACACCATAGCCAAATCAGAGAATAGTTACAGAGTTCTAACCAGAAATACAAGCACAGAGCTGATCAGTATCGCAGGGAACTTCAATTTGAAGTAGGAGATCAGGTTTTATCACATCTCAGGAAAGAAAGGTTCCCTAGGGGAACATATAACAAGTTGAAGATGAAGAAGATAGGACCTTGTAAGATCTTGAGGAAGTTTGATGCCAACGCCTATGAGATTGAGATGCCAGATGATGTGGGCATATTTCCCATATTCAATGTTTCAGATCTGTATCCTTACGGGATAGGTGACACAAAGGAATCAGAAGATTAGTCAAATGGAAGGGACACCCAATTGAAGATGCCAGTTGGGAAAACAAAGTTTCCATACAGAAGCAGGGAACATCAGTGTAGGAGCTCATGGACAGGAGTCCATGAAATTTTGTCAAGGGGAGTATGATGCAGGAGCATCGTTGGAAAGCTAGCAGAGACAGGACCACTCAGCACGTGGGAGTTCTTCCAGAACTTCAACATTGGCAGTTGCAGCCGATTTTGAAATCCGCCTTAACTCAGTGTCAGAATTTACCTTTGGAGGCACGCTTGAACCAGTGTCGAAATTTACCCTTTGAGGCACATTTTGAAAATCGTAAGCAGAGCAGAAGTTTCCATTATGGCTCTCGATTGAGACTAGTCTAAGATAGCCAATAGATTAAGTTTTTTTTTTTGAATAGATAAGTAGGCAGGGGAAACCCTAAAAAGTCCTCTGAGTTAAATAGAGTTTTGGTACTCCCAGATAGGGTCACTAGTACATATGATCAAATTTGCGACGGTTTTTCGTTGATATTGCCACACTTATCCATCATAATTTCCACGAGAGCAGAGATTTTTTTTCGTTGGAATAATTTTGTCGCTATATCCATGATCCAATTGTGCATGGAAACATCAACGAAATTATCTCTCCACATGTCACCACCTTCAATATCGGTTAACCCTATACATCGTCTCAATTACGAGGAACTATGGTCGCAATAACAACGAAGAAATGTGGCAATTACAACGAAACTTCGTCGCAATTGGGATGAAAATTTATGCCAAGCCAATAACTTACGACGTAGTTGTTGGACGTGCGACGAAAGTCCATCGCAACGTGCGATGAATATTCGTGGTAATATCAACGAGTGAAATATCTCAAAACCAAATTTACGACGCACATGCTATATATGCGATGAATATTCATGGCAAATTGTGACGAAGTTTCGTCACTATAGAAATAGTTGTGGTAAAATAGTAAAATATTTCCGACGAACTTGCATCGATATTGCGATGATAGATTTAGGTTTTAAAAAAAAAAAATTACTTGAAATATGGTATACCATATTGTATGCCATATTAGAATGTAATATGGTAATGTCATATTACATTGTAAATGGCATTACTATTACATTGTAATATTGTAATATATATATTCCCTACAAATAATCAAGGCACTAATCAACAAAATATTGTAAGCATGTGTTATCATGAAGTTGGATTAGAAGTAAGGATACCAATATAACAATATACACAAAGAATAATTTGGAATATTACTTTCAAAAAAACACATGGATTGCATGAGTGAGTCATTATGCAATTTATATTACACAATACTATGACAACACTTATAAGATTTATGGATGATATCTTAAGACCATTTCTCGAACTTGTTTATTGTAGCCTCCTTGGAGTAACAACACAAAATTCAAAGGAGAAAGAACAGTTACAGCATAGTGTTGCAGCAGAGTTACAACATAGTTATAGTGAGTTGCAGCAGAGTTACAGAAAGTGTTGCAGCAGAGTTATAGCGAGTTGCAGCAAAGTAATAGTGAGTAATAGTAAGTGGAGTAACAACACAAAATTCGAAGGAGAAAGTACAGTTACAGCATAGGGTTGCAGCAGAGTTACATCATAGTTATAGTGAGTTGCAGCAGAGTTACAGAAAGTGTTGCAGTAGAGTTATAGCAAGTTGCAGCAGAGTAATAGTGAGTAACAACAAGTGCAGTAACAACACAAAATTCGAAGGAGAAAGTACAGTTACAGCATAGTGTTGCAGCAGAGTTACAACATAGTTATAGTGAGTTGCAGCAGAGTTACAGAAAGTGTTGCAGCAGAGTTATAGCGAGTTACAGTAGAGTAATAGTGAGTAACATCAAGTGGAGTAACAACACAAAATTCGAAGGAGAAAGTACAGTTACAGCATAGTGTTGCAGCAGAGTTGCAACATAGTTATAGTGAGTTGCAGCAGAGTTACAGAAAGTGTTGCAACAGAGTTATAGTGAGTTGCAGCAAAGTAATAGTGAGTAACAGCAAGTGGAGTAGAGTAATAGCAAAAAATTCGAAGGAGAAAGTACAGTTACAGCATAGTGTTGCAGTAGAGTTACAACGTAGTTATAGTGAGTTGCAACAGATTTATAGAAAGTGTTGCAGCAGAGTAATTTAATTGAAACAAGGTAATTCATGGGGTTAGCAAATTATTTATGAACGAAGTGTCTCTTCAATGCACATTAGAAAAGGCAAGTATAACCTTTCAACTCATTGCAATTGAAAACCAAGTAACGGAAGCTTTGACTTGAAAGAATTGTAATGCATCAATATTAAATCTAATGAAACTTGAAATTTCATTTGAAATCAAAGCAAATTTCACATGATACACAATGGTGGAACCTTTGATACAATGAAGGAGTTGGATAACACAACACTTGAAACTTTTTTTGGTGCAATCATAATATACCCAAATAAGATAAGGAATTGTACATCATAGTTTAGGCATTGAAGTACTACATGAATTATTTGTTGGGAAAACAAAAAAAAATTAACTCAAATCATAAGCTTTTATA
>ML791201.1:0-28514 GCA_009831015.1 Picea engelmannii
AGCTTTTCTGAATGGGGAACTTGAAGAAGAAGTCTACATTGAACAACCAGAAGGATTTCAGTTGTCAGAGAACACATACTATGTGTGTAAATTAAAGAAGGCCTTGTACGGTGTAAAACAGGCTCCTAGAGCATGGTACTCCAAGCTGGATAAGTATATGCAGCAGGCAAGGTTCAGAAAAGAAAGTGCAGACAACAACCTCTACATCAAGGTAAGTCAAGGTAATATTTTATTAATTGAAGTTTATGTTGATGATATTATTTTTTGTAGTGATGATAACAGGTTAAGCCAAAAATTTGCAAAAGATATGCATAATGAATTTGAAATGTCGTTACTTGGAGAACTATCCTTCTTTCTGGGACTTCAGATATGTCAAAGCAACCAAGGAATTTTTATTTCTCAAACCAAGTATATCCGAGAAATGCTAAAGAGGTTCGGAATGGAAGATTGCAAACCAGTTATCACTCCCATGCATACCAGTTGTAAGTTGAGCAAAGATGATGATTTGAAGTCTATAGATCAGAGGCAATACGGGTCAATGATTAGCAACCTACTATATGTGACAACATCCTGACCAGATGTAATGCAGGCAGTTGGAAAGGTGGCACGATTTCAAGCAACACCAAAGGAATCACATGTATTAGTAGTAAAGAAGATTTTCAAATATCTCAAAGGAACAAAAAAGTTTGGATTATGGTATCCAAAAGGAAAGGATTTATCACTTATTGCCTACACAGATGTAGATTGGGCAGATTGTATTGATGATCGACGAAGCACCAGTGGAGAAGCATTCTACTTGGGTGAGTGTTTAGTATCATGGCTAAGCAAGAAACAATCATTAGTATCTTTATCTACAGCCGAGACAGAGTATATTGCAGCAGCCTCATGTTGTACATAGGTTCTTTGGATGAAACAAACTCTGACAGATATACAAGTTGAGTATGATGAGCCCTTTCCTATATATTGTGATAATACAAGTGCCATCAGTATCTCGAAAAACCCAGTGATGCACTCCAAGACGAAGCACATTCCAATCAAGTATCATTTTCTACGAGAGCAGGTTGCAGAAAAGAATATCAAAGTTGAGTATGTGGGCACAAAAGAACAAGTGGCATATATCTTTACAAAACCACTTCCACGGGAAGCCTTTGAATATCTTCCACAAAGACTTGGAGTTATTTCTACTCCAAAATGAATGATTTTTGAATGCTTATCTTATATGTCTTAGATTTACACGAGGAAGCACCTTAAGAGGACAGTTTAGTCAGGGGGAGCAGCCCCGAATGGAAAGATACCTTTTCCATTGATGACAAAGGGGGAGAGTTTTTATCAGATGCAGATGACAGAGGCATGGTTCCAGGGGGAGCAGATTTATCAGATGAAGAGGACATAGGCATGGTTCCAGGGGGAGCATGAGTGATATGATTTCAGTATTGCATAAGAGTGTTGCCATCAATGCCAAAGGGGGAGATTGTTGATTAAGATTGTTTTTCATTGATGTCAACCAACCTTAATCAACATCATTCAACCAATTATTACAAACAAACAAACAAATCCAAACTATCATAACTAGCCTAACATTTGAAACTTAAACAAATCTAAATCATACAGAGAGATCCCTCTCTGAAGATGGCAGGGCTAGATCCTAGCTTCAAAAGTGGTTTTGGTAGTTACCTCTGTCAATTTCTTCTTCCCTTATACAACCTCTAGAAATTACAGAGTGCTGACATGTGTATCATGGAGTGATGGAAGAACTTTGTGTCCCCCCCCCCTCCTTTAGCCATTGAACCTGGGATTTCAGTTTCCAAAGAATCTCCTCCTATTTGTGTCGTTCCACAAGGTGCTTCTTTAGAGTCGTTTCCTTATGTAGCAAGGCTTCTGAGTATCTCGAGATAATGGAATCGTGTTGAACCTCCTCCAGACATTGTTCAAGGGATTTTTTTGTAAGGAAAATGTCACCAAATACATTTTTATTCCAGTCCCGGAGTTGTTGTTTGAAATTTTTCAGGCGCTGTTAGAATTTATACATCCATGTTCCATGTTCAATTTCTGCATTGGACCACCAGGTATGGGAAAGTTGCAAGAAGTCTGGGTGAGTTAACCAGAATTTCTCAAAGAGGAAGGGTTTAAACTTTTGTGTTGTTGTTGTCTCTACCCAAAGTTGGACTGGTCAATGATCTGAGCTGACCTTTGGGAGGATGTCTGCCTCAATGAGTGGGCCTTCAAGCATTATGTTTTTCGAAATTAGAAAACGATCCAGGCGACTAGTAATGTGTTGGGTCCCTGCTCGTTTGTTGGTCTAGGTAAAGGGGCCATTCCTTGTCTCGATGTCAATTAGATTGAGGCTATCTATAAGGTGACGAAACTTCTTACTGTCCTGGTCTAGGAATTTCAGACCCCCACTTTTTTCCTCTAGGGTGAGGATGATGTTGAAATCTCCTCTCAAGATCCATTGTTCTTGTCCTCTTAGTGTGTTGATGTAAGAAAGACTGTCTAAGAAGCGATCTTTTTCTTGATTGAGTTGAGGGCCATAAGCATTAGTAATGACTCCTACTTTGCTAGATCCTATAACTCTGTATTTAGCGATGAGCGTCCCCATTGTTGAATAGCCAAGTTCCAGGATGATTGTGGTCGTATTCCAGAGGATGGGTAATCCCCCTGTTGCACCTTTGGAGTCAGTGTAGGTGAAGTTACAGTGCCTCCAACATCTTTTAAAAGTTTCTTCTGCCATATTACCTAGACTTTTGGTTTTCGTAAGTAGTAATATGTCAGGGTTTTCTGATTTAACATAGTTTCGAAGAATCCTTTGTTTGGATCTTCCGTTGAGACCTCTAATATTCCAAGTGATGATCTTCATCGTATTTAATTGTGGGGAGAGTGAAAAGAGCCTCCCAAGAGGCGTTGTATTTGCCTTGATTTAATCATGAGGTTGCCTACCTCTTTGATTAGTTGTTGTGCTGACTTGCGCCCCCGTCTCTTGCATTCTTTCTGGTTCTGCTTGGGATCTAGATCAGGCTCCAGGTGCATGCCTATGCGAGAGGTGGCTCTTGCTGTGGAGTCAATGAAGACTTTGTGAACTTTTCTGAGTTGCTCCACCGGAATGGATTGTAGCTCTTTTCGGTTGAATGCATCCTCCAGCTTATCGAGGTCGATGTCCTCAAGTTCATTTTCATCTATATGCATTATGATGTCACCATCGTCGTAGTCTGGGATTTTTCCTGGCATTGTGTAGGCTTGGGGATTCTGGCTTGAGATCTATTATAAAACTGGATCAAGGGTTTTCTTTTCCTTATTGGTTCCTTTGCTTGGTTCTGTAGTTTTGTGGGGGTTTTCCACCTCCTTTATGTCCGGTAGTTTGCTGAGAGCATCAAAGGAGTTTCTAGTTGGGATCTGCTTGTTTCATGTATGAGTGGATTTTTTCGATGTGTGCTTCTTGCATCCCTGCACGTGGGTGAAACCATCTTGCTGTGTTTCCTCTGCTGTTGGTCGAGTTGGTGCATTGAGGGGGCAGTCTCTGAAGAGATGCCCATGTTCATGACATTTCCAACATCTGAAGGGGATGTGTTCGTAGTCTAGGGTATGTGTCCATTCTTCGTATTGATAGTCTATGGTAACATATCCTGGAAGGGCTTTTGAGATATTCATGTAAACACAAATTCATGCATAGGAAGTGTATTTTCTTTGCTTCATGGCCTTTGAGGATTTGACATACCTTCCTTGCGTGTTTCCAATGCCCGTCAAGATTTCCTCGAGCTAGAACTCCTGTGGAAGGGAGTACAGGTATATCCAGACCGGAGCACAAGCAAAGTCTTCTTTTTCCAGGCAAAAGTGATCTGTCCAGAACCACAGATATAATCTAGCCGAGTTGTAGAAGTAGGGACCATTTTCAAAAACCCTATCCTTATCCTCCAAGATGTATAATATGATTGTGAAGAAGCCTTTTGAGCTTAGTTGCAGCTCATAGTCATCTTTCGGATTCCACCAGTGCTTGATCCATTTCATGAGATCCTTCTCTGATGGCAAGATCCCTAAAAAATTTCTGATCAAAGCGTGATCTTTCATAAACTGTATATGTTCTCATACCCTTGTAGATTTTATTACATATTTTGGTGTTGTTGGCGCTTGTGGTATGCATTTACCTGATACCCAGTTCCGAGATGCCTTTGGATGCGACGACTAGGCTTCCATGTCCATAATTTTTCCAGAGCTTTGTTCTTCTTGTAGCACGTGTTATCTGAGGTGGGGTGGCAGTTCAAAGTAGGCCCTTCGGGCCCTGAATCCATCCTTATCATTTGCTGCGACATTCCTGTATGAGGGGTTTTTCACCCCTCCGTCTGAGGTCATGTTGTGCAGGCATGACCGACCAAGACCGTGGGTACAGTGTTGCACAGATTGGTGTAGAGGAGAGTTTGACGCCACAGTGGGTAGAGCATGTAGCCTGCAGAAGCCCTAGTTCGTGGAAACGCTAGCAGAGCAAAATCTCCCACCACATCTATAGAAAAACATGTTTAGCAATAATACTTTTTAAATAAATCTTTTTTTATATTTTAAGTTTTTTCTATTGCAAGCCACACAGGTCTCATTGAAGATTGCTCTGGAAATGCTCCCTGTAGTTTATGTATAAGATGATTCTTGGAGTCATTGGATTTATTTTTGTATCGTAAGTGGAAAGTACATCTATGCATTCTTTCCACTATATCCCTCAAAGTTTTGTAAAATAATTTGCCCCTCTCGTTAACTTCTAGCACCACTCCAGATGAATTGAAGACCAAGTCATCATCATTTACATCCTTCATAATTTTTATCTTCTTAGGACAACATTTTGTTTCCTCACTATCGGTCCCTGCACAACATTAAAAAAATATGAAATCGAGTGTTTAAAACATGTTAGTGATGAAAGTTAAGAAATTAATTTTTAGTAAAAATTCAAAGAAAAACTTGATGTTGATTACCTTTTGATCCACCTAATTCCCCTCTTTGCAACATTTCCATAAAGTTTTTATGCTCTTTTGCACTCAGATTGTGAACAATCTTATCAAGTTTCTTCAAGTTTTTGATTTGCATGACACACCTTAACCAATACACATCATTAATTTAAACCTATAGATAATTCAAATATATCAAATTTTTAATAAAAAATAAAGAACTAGTGTTGTTCTCTTGTTGGGATGAGATACCATTGTACTCACTGCAATAAGTTGTTTTCCTTGAAATTTTATCAGCCATTTCTATAAGAAAAAAGTCAGGGATCATTAGATATAAATATTATAAAAAAAGTTTACAAAATAAGATTTTGGTGCATATAATAAAATGATACACACCAGTGCGTTAATAATATGTATATGCATAGATCCTCTTATACCCCTAACTCTCAACTCCTTGGGTTCTCATGGCGGGACCTGAGCCTGATCCTCCTCCTAATTTTGATACCGACGCATAATCATTTCACTCCTTAGTCTCCTCCACTAACAAGCAGGAAGTTCATCCTACACATTCCCAATTTGTCAAAAAGCTAGATCAGATTCCAGAGATAAAAATCCCAAGAGATTTACCTCAAAGTAAAGCCCTAGCATACCCGCATAAAGGACTTATCCATCAATTCATGGGCTTATGGTCTTCTCCTTGACATATGGACTCTTGTATCTCCAACAACTGGATCCCCTTGATCAAAGGAAGGATGAATCACTATTTCTGCAGTAAGGGTTTCTATACCTTCTTTTTTGAATTTCAGGAAGATAGAGATTTAATATTTAGGAACGGCCCATATTTTATGGGGCCAAGAGGATTGTATTTGGATATATGGACGCCTGATTTTGACCCAAAGGTTGAAATTCCAAAAGCAGTCCCAGTTTGGGTCAAGCTTCCCCATCTTCCTCTCCATTGTTGGGGGGATGATGTTTTGAAATGTATTGGTGATACTCTTGGGAAGTTCATAGAGAAGGCAGATCCCAAACCCCTGATGTTTGCCTGTGCCCGGATGTGTGTTGAAATAGATCTAGAAAAGGGCCTTCCTGAGGTGATCAAACTCGCTCTAGATGGTTGGAGCCATATCCATAAAGTAGACTACTAACAGATTCCATTTAAATGTAAAATCTGTCATGAATATGGAAATTTTGCAAAAAATTGCCCAAAATCATCACAAAATCAAGTGACAGAAACTTCGGAAGATGAGGAAGGATGACAACCAGCAAAAAAAAAACTAAACAATGGCAGAAATCCAGGATCTAAATCCGAGCCATCTGCATCTCGTCCCCCCCAATCCTCCTGCAAACCCTAATCCCATTCTTGGCCTCCTGCGCACCTCTCATTCCTCTCCCCAACCCGAATCTTCAAACAAGTTTCAATCCCTAGATGGCCCAAATGTGGAAATATCAACTCCTGGTTTAATCAATAATCCAAAAGAATCTGGTTTAGAACAACAAGAACAAATGCATTCAAAAACAAAGGAAACTGACATTGAATCGAAGGAGGGGGATGTGAGTAAATATGAGGGGAGTCCTCGAAAACAAACACATGAACATATTGTAACAAGGGGGAAAGAAACAAAAATTTAGTAGGGGGGAGACCTTGGGAAAAGCAGTAAGAAGGTTGGAAGGAAATCCCGTAAAGATACAAGAGAAGAAAATGCTCACAAAGAAAAGGTAATGGGCCATCAGTCAACAATTGAATCGTCCATCAACAATATGAAAAAAAGCAATGTGAAGAATCAAGAAATGCAGATGCCTCCACCCCAAGGAGGCAAACCCCACTCCACCCAAAATTGATAATGAAGTTTCTTTCCTAGAACTATAGGGGGTTAGGAAGTAAAACAAAATTAGAAGCATTAAAGGACCTGATAAGAACTGAGAAACCCTCAATAATTTTACTCTAAGAAACCAAATTGAAGGAATCAGAAGTAGTTCAAACATGGAAGAAATATTTTAAAAATGGAGAAGGACTAGCCATTAGTTCTTCAGGGGCATCAGGTGCAATAATGACACTATGAGATCCCAGAGTAATAACCAAAATAAACTCTTTCTACTCACAACGTTGGCTTCTCATAGTTTTTAAATCTACTGTGGGGAATATGAAGTTTTCAATCATCAATGTTTATATGTCAGTTTCCTACCTGGACAAAATAGAGTGTTGCCGTTCATTAGCAATACTAAAAATTGCAATTGATATGCCCACCAGTATCATTGCAGGAGAGTTTAACACAATTCTTAACTACAAAGAGAAAATAGGAGGAAATCTCGTCTGTGATCCTTTCAGGGAGAAGATGGAAGACTTAATATCTAATTGGGACCTGATGGATATCAAGCTTGCAAAAGGAAAGTACACCTGGAGTAATAAAAGAACATGGGTAAATCACATCGCTGCTCGTCTAGACCGTTTTCTTATCCACAGTAATTTTTGTCTTCTCCCTTTGGCCATTTCCTCCCAGATTCATATGTCATCCACTTCTGACCATAAACCAATCTCATTATCGATGATTTCCATGCAAAATTATGGCCCCATCCCCCTTTGTTTTAACCTTCTTTGGCTGTATCACCTTGAAGCAATCTCCATTATTGAGTCTTCCTAGAAAATTTCTATATCTGGTTCTCCAAATTATATATGGGAAAGAAAACTAAGAAATGTTAAGTGTGCAATAAAGCAGTGGGCCAAAAACCCCTATATACCACCTTCTTGGGATAGAGAAAATAACATGGAATTATTGGGATATATACAGAAGCGAATGGAAGAAGAATAAGTGACATAATCTATCATCAAAGAAGAAAGAGTAGCAATTCAAGCACTCCATGAGTCTCATAGAAAGGAAGAGGAAGGTTGGAGGTTGAAGTCGCGAAGCCTTTGGCTTCGACATGGAGAAAAAAATACACCATATTTTCACAAGCAAACCCAGGCTAGAGGGCAACATAACTCGGTCACCCAAATTACAACCAGTTCTAGACATATTTTGACAGAATTTGAACAAATCAAGGAAGCTGCAAAGCAACATTATCAACAACTCTACTTTGAAGCTGATGGAGCATCAACAATCTGTTTGGAGGAAATGCTTGAACACATACCAAGTTGTGTCACAAATAAGGATAATGAAAGGTTTTTATAGGAATTGCCAGAGGATGAAATAGAAAAGGTAATATGGAGTCTTGACCAAGACAAAGCCCCGGGGCTAGACATATTTTCCATTAATTTCTTTCGGGATTTTTGGGATGAAATTAAATCTGATCTTCTCAAAATGATAAACTACACTTTGAAAAAAAAAGATAGGGGGGATACCAACTCTACTTTCTTGGCACTCATTCCAAAGGAGTCAAACCCCTCCTCTTTTTCTTGGTTTTAGCCTATTTTCTTGTACAATTCTACTTACAAAATTATCTCAAAAATTATCGCTAAAAGGATAAAACCCCTTTTGCCCAATCTTATATCAGAGAACCAGGGAGGATTCATGGCCATCAACCAAATAATTGACAACATTATTTTGGTGCAAGAAACTATAGCTAGTAGTAAAGCCAAGAAGGACTCGGGAATGGTCATTAAGCTCGATATGGATAATGCTTTCGATAGGGTAAGGCACTCGTTTTTGAAAACAACATTGAAGAAATTCATATTTGCAGAAGAATTTATTGATTGGATTGGAGCTTGTATTGGTTCCCCCTGGATCACACCCTTAATAAATGGCCGAACCTGCTCCTTTTTTCAAGCCAGTCGTGGACTCCATCAAGGCTTCCCCCTTTCTCCTATTCTATATATTCTTATGGCAAAAACTCTTCTTAGGAAGTTGAATCATAACACATCATGGGAAGAATTATAGGTGTTAGTTTTAGATGCGACATCGAGGAGATAAATCATTCACAATTTACTGATGATACAATTCTTCTCAAGGTGGCTTCAAAAATAATAGCAAGAAGGTTCAAAAAAATTATTGACTCCTTTCAATCAGCCTCAGGAGGAGAGATCAACATACTCCAAAGTAAAATCTATGGTTGGAATGTCACAAAAGAAAAACTACAACCTATCGCTAGAATTCTTGGATTCCCTTGTTGTAAACAATGGACCAATTTTTCCTATCTTGGATTGCCAATCTCCTCAAGTTTATTATCAGTGAAGGTCTGGAGGCCAATCCTAACCAAAATGCAATCCAAAATACAACAATGGGGAACCCGATGGTTAAATTCATCGGGAAAATTTATTCTCATAAAATCGGTTCTCTCCTCTCAGGCAATTTATCAATGCACAACCTTCTTTGCTCGAAAATGTGTCTCACTCAATTTGTCAAGGATAATCTGAAAATTCTTGTGGGAAGGTGGAAAGACCAACACCAAAAAATTTCATTTGGTTAATTGGAACACAATCAAATTAGAAACAGATTGGGGGGGTTGGGAATTAGAGATCCCAACCTACTCAATATTTCCCTTGGGGCTAAACTTGTTTGGCATCTAATTTCTGGTAAGAAGGAATGGTGGAAAGTTGTCCTTAGTGTTAAATACTTGCAGGGCCTATGACAACATGGAATTAACATACCCTTACCAGAAACTAAAGGATCACCAATATGGAAATTATTGAAGACCTCTGCGTCAGTCATCCAAGATAAACTCTCATGGTTTCCTGGGAATGGCCAATCAATCCAAATATGGGAGGACAATATTCAAGGAAACCCCCCATTATCTAATAATCCCTCTCTCCAGGATTTTTTTACATGGAGTCTCTCCTCAGGTATAACAACTCTAGCAGATCTGTCCATGGGCTCTTGATGGTCAATGGAAATGATGGAAGTCTCTTCGACCCCCAGAGCCTCTTCGCGATCAGACTCAACTTTTAATATCCTAATTGGCGGGCTGCGCCCCAATCTCAAAAGATATCCTGGATGATAGATGTTGGGAAAAATTTCCATATACAGTCAAGGTTGGATATCAATACTTGCTACATGAATCCTCAAATACTCCTCGATTAAGAATTTGGTCCCAAATACGGACATGGATCTCCTTCCAAATATTAATGCATTTTCCTGGATTATGACACATGGTAAATTTCTAACAACAGAAAATATCCAGAAGCGAGGAATACCAGTCCACTCCCATTGGCAACATGGGTTCACACCTCTCCTCCACAAAGCCATCAAATCTTTTCAATCAGAATAACATTCACCTTGCAGTCGTCATCTAGCAACAACTATGCGTCTATCAACAGGTGGTGACGAGAATTCTATGATTCTGTGAACAACCCTCCCCCCAGGTCGCGTTGACGTCACTCATCCATCAATGGTGAGATTAGGTTCTTAAAGGAGGAGAATCTCCATCAGAATGAAGTTATGGCATCCCAGGGACAGAGAATTCAGCAATTAGAGGAACAAGAAGTTAGCAATTATGAACAGAGAGACAAATAAAATGCATATATGATGTCAATTATCCACAAGCAGGGGCGTGTAATCAACAAACTCAAGTATGCAATTAAGGAAAATAAATACAAGGAAGTCTACCAGATCACCAAAGAATCTTCCATAGGACAACAGGAAGTCTCACAGCCAGCTACAACTCCAATGGAACAAGCAACAGTAAAAGAGGTTACTACTTCGTTAAAATTAGCAGCTAGCATAGCCACTCAAAACCGTGGCTGATGAACACCGAAAGGCGTGGACAGAAAATGAAACGCACAGCCAGAAAATGAAACGCACAACCAAAAAATGAGCGTCTACAGCCAGCACAGCTAGTGTGCTAAATCCAAAGTTTAATCATTTAAACGTGGCAATCATATAGTGCTACAGTAATTTCTTAATATGATTAGGTAAATGTTAAAAGGTAAACGGATGCATTCAAAAATACAAGGAAGTTATGAAGAGGAAATCACATTCATTGATTTGGGAGGACGACTAAGAATATGCCAGCATTTTCAATTGTTAGCCATCAGATTAGAATTTTAGATTAAAAAGTGATTAATTGTGCTCATTGTCAATAGGTGTACACCTTTCAGCGTAATAAATCATTGTAAACTTGTAATATGTGT
Organism: Picea engelmannii; assembly: GCA_009831015.1. NCBI lineage: Eukaryota > Viridiplantae > Streptophyta > Pinopsida > Pinales > Pinaceae > Picea > Picea engelmannii. The sequence goes on from ML791201.1 coordinate 10,987, forward strand.
TTTGATGTTCATAACAGTAATAGACTCCTTAGGAGGGATAAGCTGGTTCATTTTTTTGACAAACTCAATCTATTAGCTATGGATTAGAGTAAAAAGGGATTTTTTGTACTTCTATGCCACCTGGTTATGCAATGACCTTTTGATTAATATAAATAACTGTTCTTGTAAAAAAAAATAATATGTATGCACCAATATATGATAATTGTGATTTATAAATTGATAGAAGCATTAGTGTCTAATTATTGTTTATTGTACACCACCGAACCCATGAACAAATTTAAAGCATGATGCTTTCGATATTAAAAACAATGTTATTTTCATTTTAAACTTAGCGGTGTTGTTGACATGAATATGCGTATCAGTACACTATTCTTGTACAATGCGCACTACGAACTGCATAAACATTTTTTAAAAGAAAACTGACAGTGTCTGGGTTTAGGATCTAATGCAATGAGTGGTCCCATTGAAATGGATACTAAACGCCCCATATATAAGTAAAGAAACCCTATAAAAATCTATTGCTTAAAAAAAAATCTCATTGTGAAATATTAGTGGGAAAGCAAGAGAAACAACAAGGACGCTAGGGCTTCCAATACCAAAGATAACTATGAAACCCTTTTAATTTTTTGAGAATGCACTAGAAATTGCCTGAATCAAGTAGGGGAAATATTGAGATGATCAATTGAATGAAATCACATACCTGAAATTTCTCCTTTGTAGATTTGTATATGGCCTAAGATGATCCCTTTAAAATTTGGCTCTTTAAAAAAATATACCCACTCGAAAGTCTTTGTTGGTAAATCTCTCTTGCACAAATCTCCCTTCTAAATTTTGGCAAAAGAATGAAATAATGAATAGGGTTTTCATTTATAAACACACACATTTAAAAAAACTGAAATTCTTGTTCATTTTTTCGTTATATATTTCGGCACATTCATGATAAACACACACACATAGTTTTTTTTGTAACTTACTTTTTTGATGTGCTATTTAGTTTATAGCGCATCGGTGTAGTTTTTACATAAAAACACACTAACAAACAATTCAATTCACAAAATACAAATGCAAACTTCCGTATTTAAATTTTGTGGAGGTTTCGCTTTGTGGAGACAATAACAAAGGTCACGCTTCTGTGCCTCTCATAATTTAGCGCATTGGTGCGTTAAGTATATACAAATGGACCAGGGCTTCATAACATAATTAGGTGCATTGTTAACTTTTAAAAGTCATTTTAAATTATGTTTGAAGTTAGATTGTTCTATGCTTCCTAAAATTTCTTTTAAGAATTTATTCACACATTCATGATGATTTTGGCTCAAATTCAGGAAAACAAAACTTATAATATCAAATGGTCAATTCTTCAGATTCCAGCTCATTCCATATCGTTGCAAGTTCTTCAATTTATCTCCCAACGATTATAGTAAGTCTAGAGTTTATTTATAATTTATTTATCTCATTGAATTTATGTTATGTATGCATGTGCATTTGAATAATTATGCAATGAATTTTGTAGGGTCATGATACAGGATGATGTTCAAATGCGCAAGATATTCCACCAGTCCCAAAATTCCACAAGCTCTTATCGAGAGAAAGATACCATAGGTAGATGTTTGATGAAAATGGATCGTTGCTTTACCCCACCAATTGTAACATGCCTTTTTCCAACAACCAACCAGAGTCAATGATATTACACCATGAATTGAATTTCTTTTATGACACACTAGTAGTATGTAGTTGTTCAAAATGTAAAGGGTTGAAGGAGAATCCTTGACGTGTCACATTCTCCCATTATATTGATGATTAAATACTGTTGGTTTTAACCTACCGAACAACTCTGCGCTACTGACCCAGGGTTCGTATCTTTCAGGGTACCAACAAAGCCTAAAACTATCGTCCCTTCTGGTGAACTAGAAGGCAACACAACACACAGAATGCACTACGCAGTCTCACCCGAGATAGCTTTTATGGGTGGCTATAAGACTCAGGTGTTTACAACCTAGGATTGAGTAGGAGATAGAGGGTCTACGTTCTGAGCCATTACTTATGATTTGTATTACAAATTACTGTTATCTGACCTTCGGGATTTAATAACGCAACAATAATGAACTAAACAGTATAATAACTCATTCATTCATCGCATTCAACATTTAACTAACAAAAGTAAACATAGATATGCATGCATTCATCACATTACACAGGTATTACCGTGGTTCACCCCCTTCCGGGGCTACGTCCACAAAGATTTGGCTCTTGACTCTCTTATTATGGTAGTTCTGCAGTTCTCGCGCCTCACGCTTATAATTCTCCTTAGATCGGTAAGATCTCTGTGAGGTGAACTAGATCGCACCAGGCTCCTCAGCCGACGATCTGATCCTCGAGGTCTACCTCCCACTTAGCTCACTCGTTACAAGTAGTTCTCTTATCAAAACATTACATAAAACGAGTTCAACTCTACAATAGTAGTAAATCTCAACCTTCGCAAAATCTCCGAAGCTCTTTTTGATACCTGCTTGCCTATATTTATATCTATCGGGCTCTTCAGTCATTTACAAAAAAAATATTACCAAAAACCCTAACTCTATTGTCGTTAAGTCTTCCTTCTCCGCATGCATTCACTGCTTCCTTCCAACTGTCGCCTCCTTTTTGCATGCGCGCGTGCTGTGCTTCTTGCCAGTTGTCGCTTTCCTCCTACACGCTTTCTTTCCCACGATTTCTCTTCCATATGTCATTCTTCTTCATGCAGGCTTTCTTTCCCATTTTGGCCTGCTGCCAACAGGCCCCCAACACTGACATGTGACTCCTCCCGAATCACCTAATCTTTTTGAGCTACCTCGATCTCTTTAGTGATCATCTGGAACTTTTCCCTTAGCTCTGCTGCTGTTGTCAGTGCCTGCACGATCTTATCCTTAATGGTTTCTACTACCTAAATGACCACTTCGTCGCTCAGTAGTCCTACGCATTCTGCTTGGGTCTGCGCCATCTATGCTCTATGGAGTTCTGCCTGTGTGATTACTTCTGCTACCCGTTCCTGTAACGGTTCAATTTGAGCCTACCGCTCCTGTTTCTGTGTCTGTGCAGTGATGAGTTCTGCATGCATCTTCTTCAACTCTTGCGTCCCCTTTACGCATTCTGGGATCGGTATGATCTTTGCTTCTGCTTGAGTTCTTGGATCACTGCATTGATCCTTTCCTCTTCCTTGTCCCAGTGTTGAACTTGTGGATCCTCCTCCAGTCTTGTTCGAAGTTGTGCTGCTTTGTCGAGCAAGTCAGTTGCTGTGCTAACTTGTTTCTCCATCTCCTGTATTTGTGTTGTTGCTGCCTACCTCCTTTGCTCCTTTACTGTTGGTGGAGTCGTTGGTGTTAGCTGTTCTCGGAGATCCCCAATCTCCTTCTGGTATTGGGCAATTGCCTGCGCAATCTGGTCGAGCTTTTCTGTGGATGGGAGTTCGTTTCCCTCCACGGTGTTTGGAAGTTTCCCAAAAATTTCTCCCACTCTGCGTTCCAATTCATTCCTATGTTCCATCTCTTTCTGAGTTTCGGATTTGGCCTACTCGTACTCTTTTTCCAGCGCTTCCCACTGCTTTGTTGCTTTCTGTAGCTCGATTAAGTTCTTATGTGCCCTAGACTGCATCTCGTGGTCGACGCTAACCTGTAATTTGTGCAGTGCCCTTGACGGAGTCCGTGTCAAGACCAATTGAATGTGGTCCAAATCCTTCAGTGGTGTCTGTCCCACTATTTCATCCATTTGCAACATGCTTGGTTTTATGTGGACCGTTGCATTTGCGTGTGGCATTGGGAAGGTTGGGTCTCGTTCTTTGATCTCCACTCGTTTGTTGGTTTGTGTTGTCGACTGATCTATGCCTCTGTTGCTACTTACTCTCAGGGCTTCTCTGAGTGTCTTGAGGAGCTGCCTTATTTCTACCAGCGCTTTCTGTAGATTATCCCTGTGATGTGCTGCACGGTCAAAGTCTTCCGCCAAAAAATCCTGGACCATTTTGGCGATCATTTCTCCATCGTCCTCTGTGATCGTCGGGTCTGGTGACGCTCGTTGTGCCTTTGATTTCTTGCGCGTGCTTGCAGTCTATTCAATCGGTCTCTTATTTCCTCTGGGCTCCTATGTGATGGGGTTTGGGGCGGTCTCCTGCATTCCCTTGGCTTGTTTTGGCTGTTCGTTGGTCTCTTTTTGCCCCTTCTGGGTTCCTGTCTGCTTTGACCCTTTGCTTGATGGAGTTGGTTTGTTTTGGCCCATCCTTGGTTTCTTGGGCACTGGTTTTTGCGGAGGCTGTGTTTCCGCCTGCGTTGCCTCTCCTTCTGTGGGTCCTTCTAGTACTTCCCGGGGAATGGATGGAATCTTCCATTCAGCAGGCCATTCGCTGATGACCATGTCTATATCACCTTCTGTGATGCAGTAGCGCATCAGTAACCATTATTTATCGGGATCTTGCCTTGGTTGTATCCACATGGCTTGCCGTGTTTCCTAGAAGTTAGCGATGTTCCCATATCGCGTGACAACTTCTGGTGTTATTCTCCATGACCGGTTAATAGCTTCCTGCATATTCTGTAGGTATGCTTCAAAGATGATTCCATTGTCCCTCTTCGTTCTGGTCTGTGGTCCCGATCTCAATACTCGATATCTCGCTCCCGCGGGCTGTGGTCTCGTAGCAAAAACTACATATTCTGGTTCCCGCCATCCCATGAAGGCTATAAGGGTTATCAACCATGAGAAATGAAATTCTGTGCCAAGTTCCTGTGCATCCCTGCATTCCACTTGGAATAAGTTTAACAGATAAGGCACCCATCTCATGAAGGTACCTTCTGCGCACTAAACTGCAACTGCGATGACTCCTGCTGGTACTTTGTCTTTGCGGCATTTTCTTAGCAACTTACAGGATACGATATTTGCGCCCAATTGTGTTGCTGGGTTGTTGATCCGTTTGATTATAATGCCTCTTGTCCCCCTCATTGTGCCGTATTTCTTCTTTATTTCCTTTGCTAACGCTTTTTCCTTGGATTTATCATCCAGAATCAGCGCGGGATCCATACCCCGGTTGGGTAGTCCTGTTATCTGCGCGATAAGGTCCATTGTTATGGGGACGGATCTGTCCAGCCATATATCCCCTCCATGCATAACTGCTAACAACTTCTTGACGCATGCTGTCGCGTACTAGCCTCTTCCAAAGTGTGGGAGTTGTAGCAGTCCTAAAATTCTGGTTCGGTCCAGTCCAACTGCCCACTGATGTGGCTGGCTGATTGTTTCTCCAAGTTGGTTGACCACTATGTTCTACATAAACACTCTGGGTGCAAGTTCTGGGTACTTAGTGTCGTCTAAGACATCATGACCAGAATACTTGAGCTTCCCAACGTGACCCAGTAACCGCGGCTCTACCTGTACTCCCTCTGGTATGCGTGGTAGCACAATTTCTGCTGCCGGTTTCTTACGAGGTGAGCTCGGTATCAGGATTTTGTCTTCCTGCTATGGTGGTTGGTATGAAGTTCCAACAATTCCCGTTTGCTTCCCTGTAAGCCATTCTAGCCAAGCTGAGGTAGTTCCCATGGTCTCTTTTGTCTGTTGACCAAGGATGGGTACCTATGACTCGTCGGATTGCCCTTCTGATCCTTGATTTTGTGTCATGCCGTTACCTTCCATGGCTGGTTTGGTGCTTTCTGGTTTCACTTCCTGTTGAGGTTCCACTTCTTCATTTGAAGGTTCCCGCGGTTCTGCTTGCATATCCTCTTTCAGTTCCTCTGGTTGTGGCTACTAAATCTCTTCCAGTATCGGTGTATGGCTCACCGGTGGTATATTTGGGGATGAGATGTCATCGATATTGACGATCTCCGGTTACTACTGCTCGTTTTCTTCCAGCGGTCCTCGTGACCTAGTTTGAAATATGGTCGGCCTGGCGGTCGAGCCTGGTTCAACGAACTTCGGTGGTGCCATAGTGGTGAGTGTTGAGCATCTGTTGTCTATAGAGGACTGTGATCTCGCTCTGTTCGTTCGAGTTGCTGTTTCTCTCTCCGTGTTCTTCTTTCACGAATAGACAAGTTTCTTTTGTGCTCACATGTTGTATGGGCTTGTCCTGAAGCTTATCGAAGACACTTCGTTCATGATGCGATTGATGCACCATAACTGTGGATTCAATGCATGTGCGACAGTTTCATACTTGCCATTACACTTCTCTAGCCGTTTCCAGTTGGCGTGTTTAATGTGACGTTCTATTAGTCCTTGCTGTGCCTTAATTCCGCTTTGTGCTGTCCTATCGTCCTGCTTTTTCCGACTTTTCGTTTCCCGCTCGTTTGTCTTAGGCGTGTGACCGTTACTCTTGCCTTTATTGCATTCGTGTTTTGAGTGTCCTGTGTCTTTTTCATGGATTTTTGGTTTTTTCTTTGTTTTGTTTTTGTTTTTTTTTTACTGCGCGGTGGGTGGTCGACTGTCCTTGTACAACTTCAGTCGGCTCCCATTGATCATTCCTCGTTGTTCTGCACCTGCTATATCTCTTAACTGTACAACTCCACCGTCTCTTACAGATTTGACCTCATATGGTCCTAACCAATGCATTCTTAGCTTTCCTGGGTGCTGAAACGATTTGTTGTCGTAGAGCAATACTAGATCTCCTTCCGTGAAAGTCTTCTTCTTAACGTGTCGATCATGCCATGCTTTGTCTCTAGCCTTCTGCACTTGTTGATGGAATCCTTCTAGGATTCAGTCTTCCTCCATTCCTAACAGCTGATGCAACCTTTCCTGTATCGCGCCATGTTCTGTAATTTGTGTGATAGAGGCTACGCGTAAGCTGGGTATTAAAAATTCCAATGGTACTACCACTTCTTGGCCATAGACGAGTTTGAATGGTGTGTGCCCTGTCAACTTCTTACATGTTGTCCTATATGCCCATAATACTACTGGTACTTTGAGGTCCCAATCATCTCTATTGACGTTACAGATTTTTGTCAATGCATTCTCTAGAACTTTGTTGAAGGCTTCTACTGTGCCATTCGCCTGTGGGTGATACGGTGTGCTTTTCTGGTGGTGAACTTCAAATTCTTCGAGAATCGCGCTGATGGTGCTATTTATGAACTGCATGCTTTGATCGCTCATCAGAACTCTTGGGCACCCAAACCTAGTAATTACTTGTTCGAATAAAAAGTGTGAAGCGGTCTCTGTGCTACAGTCCTTTATTGGTGCGACTTCCGCCCATCTTGTTAGGTATTCCATCACGGTGACGATGTATCTTGATCCTGTTCTTTTGGCTGGTGGGTTAATAGGTCCCACAAAGTCTATTGCCCATTTATCAAATGCCTGTAGTGTCACTTGCGGTTGTAATGACATCTCATCCCTTCTGTTGGGTTTGCCTACCCTTTGACAGACATCGCATCCCTGACAATATTCTTTCGAGTCCCTATGGATCGTTGGCCACCATAGTCAAGCACGGAGTACCTTCTGTGTGGTATATTTACCTGCATAATGTCCTCCTGCCAATCCCTCATGGGCTTCTGATAAAATACTTGGTCGTTCGTGCTCAAGCACGTACCTTTGTAAAATGCTATTTGCGCCCATTTTATATAGATGTCCTGTGATCAGTTGATAGCCGGCTGTGCGAACTACCAGGTTCTTCTTCTGCGCGGTGGTATACTCTTGCGGTGCGATACCTATGCTCAAGTACTGGATAATCTCTGTGAAGTAGTCATCAACAATTTGTACCGAGAATAGATGTACATCCGGAAAGTTATCTTCTAAGCTTGTGGGTTCTTCTCCATTTGTGACCTGTGATAGGTGGTCAGGGCCTGCATTTAGTTTTCTTGGTTTGACGATTACTTCGAAGTCAAATTCATGAAATAACAGTAACCATCGACAGATTCTCCCCCCAACACTGGCTTGTTGACTAGGTACTTTAGGGTCAAGTGATCTGTAAACATCTTAAAATGTTTTCCCAATAAGTAGTGTCTGAACTTCTGAAGTGCGTAAACCATAGCTAGGCCTTCTCTTTCCATTGTGTTATAGTTCTGTTCTGAGTCGGATAGTTTTCTACTTGCAAATGCTATCGGGTGATCCAAGTCTCCTGCTCTTGGCTGTGCTAAGATAGCTCCCAATGCTATCGCTGATGCATCTACATGCCCATGGAATGCCTTTCCCCAGTCCGGAAATACTAATATCGATGCAATGACCATCTTTTCCTTCAGGGTATCCAGACCGTGTTGACACTCGTCGTTCCATTGGTACTTTGTATCCTTCCTTAGCAGTTTTTCCATTGGTGTTGTGATCTGCGCATATCCTTTGATAAATTTCCGATAGTATCCTTTGTGTCCTAACGTCGCTCGTAACTGACAGAATGTTTTTGGCACTGGTAAATTAACGATGACGATGACCTTTTCCGGATCGACCGATATCCCTTGTTTGCATACTATATGGCCCAATAGTATCCCAAACGGTGTTCCAAATATGCATTTCTTTATGTTCAGTGATATTTGACACTGTCTGCATAGCTCTAACATCAAGCGTAAGACTTCTACATGGTTTTTCAATAGACTATAGACTGTCCAATTGTCCAGATATACTTCGAGAAACTAGTGGATGAATTCTTTAAATGCTGCGATAACCACTCTGGAGAAGATTGCTGGTGCATTCTTCAGTCCAAAGGGCATGACTGTATATTGGTAAGATCCCCATTCCGTCATGAATGTGGTCTTGTATCTATCCTCTTGTGCTATCTTAATCTGATGGTAACATGAGAATCCATCGATGAATGAGTACGCTTCGTGTCCCCCCACATTCTGTAGCACTTCATCCGTGAACGGTGTTGGGAATGGGTCGTGTAGGCATGCATCGTTCAACTTCCTCAAGTCGATGCATATCCTGATTCCTCTTCCTTGTTTCTTGTCCTATATGACCATCGAGCTTATCCATTCTGATTCCTTGACTAGTTTGATTATGCTGGCTTCGAGCATTTGGTCAATCTCCTATTTAAATTTCTGTTTATATATAGGGTTCAGTCTATATGGTCATTGTCTGATCGGTCTCGCTTCGGGTCTGAGAGGTATTTTCATTTCTCCCAGTTCGCCTGCTATACCTTTCATCTCTGTAAATGTTGTAGGAAACAAGTCATTGTATTCATGCAACAGTTCTGTAATGCTTTCTACTGTTGGGTCATTCCAGTAGTCTCCAATGGTGGCAATTTTGGGATGTTCCGCTATACCGATGTTAACTTTATTTACCTTGATTAGCGTAGAGATAACTTCAGATTCTATTTGTGGTCCCTTCACGTCTCTGTCGCCTTCTACTTCTGCAATCTGAATGTCACGTGGGTTCTCTTTGTTTGGTATGTCCTCCTGTACCTGGTAACATGACAATAGTTCCTTGACTGTCTGTTTATTTCGCTGCTGCTCTTCGGTAATAAGTTCTACTTCTGGATCCTCAATGAATATGACTCCTCTGATTCGTTTCAAAGCTGCATCTATGTTGGGGTTCTCATGCTCGAATGAGAAAGTGGTGGTAAAGTTTTGCTGCAATGTCGCCCATGTTGTAGTTCCTTTGCGTAGTTCTTGATCTATATACCAGTTCGATGGTATGCCTTCTAATATATGAATAAAGTGGTGAGGCCATTCCTTTGGTGGTGTCAATTTCCATAGCATTTCACACTCCATCAAGTGTTTCACTGGTGTCCCTAATCCTTCATATTTCTGTTGTTTGTTGTTTTTCTGTGCTGCGCCGAACCTTATGCGCAGTAGCCTCTTACATTGGTACCGGTTTGTGATGGTCTCCTTGTGTGCGCCCCACCATCTGGCGGGTGTGGACTTGAGTGCTAAGTCCAGTTCTAGTAGCCTCTGGTACTCTAATACTTCATCTTCATATTGTGTCAATAATGTTTCCAAATCATTAAGTCCATGGAAACTGGGTGGTTCTGCGATTTCTATGCCTATCCATCGTACTACGCGGTCTATTCTTACACATCTTCTCGTGGATACTTCATGTAGTCTTTGCCGCCAGTTTTCTAACCCGGTGTTTGAATCCATAGCACATGAAGTAATACTATGACAACTGAGTACCCCGTCTGCAGTTGGGTTTACATAATCCTCCTTGCACATAATTGTTCTGTATAACTGGCCGATTTCCTCTATGTCTAGGCAAGTGGATTCTGTGAACCTTTCCCCTTCTGATGGATCTAGTGGTGCTATAACTCTGTAATCTCTGGATTGAAATGTCATTTTTCTTGTCTTTAAATTAATTATGGTCTGGTTTTCAAATGCCCAGTCCAGACCGAGTAGTGTCGGGTATGGTGTTGTGCCATCTACTATTTCGATGAATTCAAAATCTGCTTTGGTGTGCACACCATCAAGATCTACCATTATGCCCTTCAACCTCCCGATTGGTAGGACTCTGTGCTGGTTCGCTAGTTTTAATTGGACATTCAAATATCCCAAGGTTGGTTCTCACATGCATTGCCATGTTTTCTTGGGTAGTAAATTTACTTCAGATCCTAGGTCCAGTATGATATCTCCCATATTGAAATCCCCAATGTTGGCATTCAATATAAATTCCCTACTTGTTCTTCTCCTTGTGTGTAGGTGATTGAAAATCTTTGGTTCTAGCTTTTGTTCTGTCTCGTTGCTACATTTCTCTAAGATGTTTTGCAATATTTTCATAAACATGAAGGATCACTTAATATTTTGACGCATGACTACAAAAAGTCTTTGATAGTACTTACTTGTCCCTTGAGTGACATTCCTTTGGTATGATCCAATGATGGCGACATTTCATATTCTGGGGCTTTGTGGGCTGGTTGCGTAGTGGAAGTTGACACTATGTCCTTCTTCTGAAATTCCTATCCATCTTCCTTAAAAGTCTCCTTTTCTTTGGGCACATCGAACTACTTTCTTGGTTCAGTGTTCTTCCTTACCCACTAGTTCTGTGTAGGTTCTTGTTGGGCTATGTCGTTTCCTGTCTTCGTTCCTCCACGTGTGACTATGTTGATATTTCGTCCATCCTCCCTTGCTTCGGATGAAATCCATTGAACATTCTGGTTGTTCTGGTTCCTTTTTTCTGGATCTTTACTAACAGTGTTGGGCATTCCTCTGTCTCGTGATCCGATGCACGACAGTACATACAAGTTGTTGGCGGTAGTGGGCATTCCCTTGCATAATGTCCCGGTTGTTGACAATTGTGACATGTGACTGGTCCTCTGCCACGTCTGAAGCCTCCTCTGGTTCGTCCTCCTCCTCGATAGCCTTCTTTGTCCCCTCTTGATGCGTTATATGGTCGTGCCTGGTTGTACTGCGCGGTATTATACCGGGGTTGCACCAGGTTGTACTGTGGTTGTGTATTGTTGTATGGTTGTTACGCTGTGTTCTACTGCTGCTGTGCAGTATTGTATGGAGCTGGGGCTTGATTGAACTGTGGCGCTACTTGCCCAGTCATCATTTCGGCCTATACCCTGACGACGTCCAATGTTCTCTCCCGCATTAGCTCCATAGTTATGCAATCTTTGTCATCGTGGCCTATGGACTTACAAAAAGTGAAATAAGAATTCTTGGGAACTGTCTGGTACTTCTACATCATCGTGCAGTGATAAGGGTCGTGACCTGGTTTATTTCATATTTCACACCATAATCCTCCTTGTGGGAGTGGGTTTGGCATGCCTGTTGTCATATACTACATGAATGTTGGACATTCGTTCTTGTGGTATCCTTCTGTCCTGCATGTGGTGCACCAAACAACTTCTCGTTTGTCCTTGTTCTTGTTCTGATTCAACTGAAATGTGAGGTTCTTCAAATCCTGCTTCAATTCTTCAATGGCCGGGTCCGTCTGCTGGTACTGGTTCTCTTCCAGCTGCAAGGCTGCCTGTAGCGCCTTGGCTTGCGTCTGAAACTTCTGTTGTCGTAAGGGGTATTTTAGGTGTGGGAGTAGTGAGTTGAAAAACAAATGGCCGTGCTACATCTCGGTCATAAGGTATTTTAACTTTCCCTTCAATCGCTTAAATCTTTGGTCAATCTCCCATACAGACTCTCCTAGTTTCTATCGGATCTCAATCATTTCATTGAACATGTACTGGTCCTTTGAGCTTGGCTTCTGGAACTCATTAATCAGTAGCTTCTTGATGTTTGCCAATGTCCTCATCATCCCAGGAGCACTGTTTGTGTCTAGACTCATGTACCATTCTAGTGCGCGGTCTCTTAGCGTGATCGCTAGCTGCGCAAGTTTGGTATCTTCATCCGCGATCTGTTTTGCCTCCTAGATCTTTGCACAAATGAACAAATGCTCCTCTGGGTCTTCTACTGCTTCTCCTCGAAATTATGGTAATCTGATCGTGGGGTCATGTCCTGCCATTCTAAATACTGAATTGCTACCTCTGCCACGCAGTGTAGATACTTGACTAGTACTGCATGAACTAGCTCCTCCAGTTGTTGCTCCTGTGGTAGATGTGCTTCTTGCTATCGGAATTCCTTTGAACTTCGGTTGTCTAAACAGTGATGTTTTCTTTCATGTATTAGTTGCACATGGGTTTATGGGTTCCACACTGACATTAATATAAAAAGGATGGCTATCTTCTCCTCCTGTTCTTGGGCCTCTTGTTTTCCTCTCATAGGTTGCATGCAGGATTTCCTTAATCTGCTCCACAGACCGAAGATCCTCTACCTCTTCTTCATCGCTTGCCAAGCCCTCCCTCGTGGCTACGACTCTTTTCTTGGTATTCACCTTATATTGGTAGGGTACTCTGCTACACATCATTCCAGGTGACGCCAAGATCCACTTAAACTAGTCATCATCCATCAAGATTGGGTCCAAGAATTCCTCCTCCTTCTTGCCTTTATCCTCTCCTTCGTCCATTTATCCTTCCCTTTGTCAATGCTTCCCTCCTTCCCCCATGCACGCAGGGAAGTTTAGATGTATTCTTCCATCGTCATTACACCTTTGTTATATAGAAGTATTTTAATCGAAGTATACAGTGATCGAATTTACCTTCTGCGAGGTCCGCGTAGAAATTCCTGCTCTGCTGTGCTATATGACTTCGCTGTGTCAACTGCAAATTCTGTGATGAAGCCTGCCACAATATTATCAAGACAAAAGTCGACTGCGCGAGTGAATTTTTTGTTCACCTGTTGTAACTGGTCAATCTGTATTTGGGTCCAATCTAGCTGTCGGATCCGGTTCATCGCATGGTTATCTTTCAACCTTAGTATCCACTCCTACAATAGGTGAGGAAAATCACCGAAAAAGACTTCGTGTAAATTCGTAAACACGTATTTATCCAGATATTTGCGAGGCGTCAGGCTATGGTTTCTATTATCTTTCTGGGAAAACTCTAGCTCTTTAGTTCTCAACCAACCTTCGATTTCTGCTTTTGTGGGGTTCCACAGTCTCAACATTCCCTTCTAGTGACTCAACATTCTTCTAGTTTCGCTCATTTTTTTCCACATGTGTTCTATCTCATCTACTCAGTCCTTTCTTGTTCCTCTTACAATGACAACATAACCATTTGTTGGTTTTAACCTACCGAACAACTCTGTGCTACTGACCCGGGGTTCGTATCTTTCAGGGTACCAACAAAGCCTAAAACTATCGGCCCTTTTGGTGAACCAGAAGGCAACACAACACACAGAATGCACTGCGCAGTCTCACCCGAGATAGCTTTTATGGGTGGCTGTAAGACTCAGGTGTTTACAACCTAGGATTGAGTAGGAGATAGAGGGTCTGTGTTCTGAGCCATTACTTATGATTTGTATTACAAATTACTGTTATCTGACCTTCGGGATTTAATAACGCAACAACAATGAACTAAACAGTATAATAACTCATTCATTCATCGCATTCAACATTTAACTAATAGAAGTAAACAAATATATGCATGCATTCATCACATTACATAGGTATTACCATGGTTCACCCCTTCCTGGGGCTACGTCCACAAAGATTTGGCTCTTGTCTCTCTTATTATGGTAGTTCTGCAGTTCTCGCGCCTCGCACTTACAATTCTCCTTACATCGGTAAGATCTCTGTGAGGCGAACTAGATCGCACCAGGCTCCTCAGCCTGCGATCTGATCCTCGAGGTCTACCTCTCACTTAGCTCACTCGTTACACGTAGTTCTCTTATCAAAACATTACATAAAACGAGTTTAACTCTACAACAGTAGTAAATCTCAACCTTCACAAAATCTCCGAACCTCTTTTTGATACCTGCTTGCCTATATTTATATCTATTGGGCTCTTCAGCCGTTTACACAAATACTCTTACCCAAAACCCTAACTCTACTGTCGTAGGTCTTCCTTCTCCGCAAGCGTTGGCTGCTTCCTTCCAGCTGTCGCCTCCTTCTTTCCAGTTGTCGCTTTCCTCCTGCACGCTTTCTTTCCCATGATTTCTCTTCCAGCTTTCATTCTTCTTTGTGCACACTTTCTTTCCCATTTTGGCTTGCTACCAACAAATACCCAAAGTTTACAACCTAAAGACCTCCCACTGCAGTCAAGAATCCAATATGTGATATAGAAAAGACATGTAGGAACATTTCCATATGCTCCTTTTTCGAAAATTTGGAAGCCAGATCAATAAAGTGTCTTCCTAAATTTACCAACCCATATCCTTTTGTTGAGTCAATGAAGAGTTCTAGTGAGACAAAGTATGATATCAATACTACCCAAAACATCTCTACTAGGAGAACTAAAAAGTTGTTTGAGTTGAGAGAAAAAATGTCAAAGTACACACCAAAGTCGGTTCAATTGTTGGAAGGTAACGACGACTTCCCTTTTCCTATCCATATGCAAAGTAAATACCAAACCTATTTGATGACAAAGTTTTCAATACTCTATCAACAACTAACATTCAGATTGCTTATCTGGCCTCAGATCAACATGAGCAGGCGCTCAAATTGCATTTTCCTATAACGTTGAATTGTGCTCTATCATATATAACTCTGCGCGGAAACACCACTATGCGGATATACCTCTACACGGAAGCATCAATGAACAATACCAATGAGATCTGTCTCAAAAAACTCTGCGCACAGAAATCAACAAATAATACCAACGATTCTTAGACAACTTTGATCTGTCGCAGACAACCCTACACATGATACTCAACAAATAATACCAATGGTTCATAGACAACTCTGTACAAAATTCGAAAAACAATACTGATGTGTCACATATATTTAAGGGGTGATTCCACTGCGCTAAATTGTGGTTGTCTATTCCTGCGAAGACAAATACTTGGGAAATATTTTTAAACAGAGTTTTAGAACTTGGATGGAAAAAACTGCACACAGTCTTTCTTGCAAATGCATACATTAAAATCTCCAAGCGTCAAGATATTGAATGAAGTCAAAGGAATATACCAACAAATTAACACATACAGAACTGGAGATCTTAATTAAAACATTTCACAAGTACACTGGTTCTTTCGGTCACTCAGGCCTTAAACATAGAACACACAAATCACTTTACACAGTTCTCTATCACACCCCTATATATCCAACCTTCGTCTACTCTCCTTCTAACCTTTGTCTAAACTCTCTCACACATATTTTTGTTACATAAGAACGAGAGCTAGATCTCTCGGGAACTCTAACAAATTCCTAAAAATCCTCTAAGGATTTCTATCAATCCCCTAACTTAGTATTTTTGTTCTATTACATAGGAAAACACTCACACCTTTCAAACCATAAAGTATTCGATACCTTCTAAAGATGTCATTCTAACTATTAAAAATAAATAAAAAACTAGGGAACCAACTCCCTTGGTAAATGTTTATTGACCCATGTGGTCAAGTCTTGATTTTATTGTCAGATGCTCCTCCACCAGACTCTCAAGGAAGAAAAGAACTATTCATCAAGTCTTCAAGGTCTGCACCATATTTGGAAATTTTTGTTGTTGTCATCCAAATAACATCCTCCACTGGTTGACCTTTCCATTTGACCAAGTACTAGAAATACTCTTTGCCTCTGGTTTTCTTCAGTACCTTCATATCCAATACTGTCTCAATCTCCTTTTGCACTGCTCTAGGTAGTTGTTCTTTCCATCCTATGGTCTTATCTCGATCACTTACAGGTTCATCTACTAAAACATTACCTGTCTCCTTGAAGTGATACAAATTTGCAACATTAAAGATTGGAGAAATTCCAACACCACTTGGAAGTTCTATTTCATATGCATTAGAAGAAAATTTTCTTAAAATTTTACATGGTCCAATCTTTTTAAGTTTTAACTTGTTATATGTCCCTATAGGAAGCCCTTCTTTCCTCAAATATTCCATGACCAAGTCACCAGCTTCAAAATCCACTGGTCTTATCTTCATGTCTACTCTTCGCTTATACTTGTGGCTACTCTCTTGCAATTTTTGTTTGATCCTTTCATGCAACTCTTGCATACTTATTGCAAAATCCTCACCATCAACACTTCTTAGTTCCTGTTTTCCCAAATTCCTCAACTCATACACTCCCCTAGGATGCATTCCATACAAAATATGTAATGGAATCATCCATGTGCTTCTACTTAGTGAGTCATTATATGGAAACTCATCTTGAGCAAGCATATGATCCCACTGCTTAGGGTTCTCATTCACAAGGATTCTCAAAATATTTCCCAGACTTTTGTTTACCACTTCCGTTTGTCCATTAGTTTGTGGGTGATAGGCTAAACTAAAACTGAAATTAGTATCAAGCTTCTTCCATAAGGTTCTCCAAAAGTGTCCCACAAATGTTATGTCTCTATCTGAAACTATACTTTTGGGTAAACCATGCATTCTTACCACCTCTCTAAAGAATATATTTGCAATATTTCTAGCATCACTAGTTTTTTTACAAGCAATAAAATGTGGCATCTTAGAGAATCTATCAACCACGACATAAATTGAATCATTACCTCTTTGTGTTCTTGGAAATCCCCACACAAAGTCCATACTCATTGTATCCCATGGCTTGTTTGGAATGGGCAGTGGTTGATACAACCCTGTATTCTAACTTTTCCCTTTAGCATGTTGACAAATTTTGCACTTTTCTACAAATTTCTTCACTTGATTCTGCATACCAGGTGTTGAACACATTTTTGGTCAACAATACTTAACCGACAAAGCATTGCCATGCTCCCCCTCATTTCACATTGCTTGCACAAAGTCTCGTCCACTCTCACTAAAATTAGCGCAATACACTAACAAAATTATTACGACTCTGCTCTTGACTTATCACTCATATGACTTACTTTCCTCACTCTCCACATTCCTAGCTTTTATCATATTCTATACCTATAATTGACACACTAAAACTATACATTTTAGACACATACGTGACCCTTTATTCTCATATACATTACCTTATTCATCACCATGTAATATCCTATGCCCCTTTATCAAACATGACCTTTTAATAAAAAGAAAATTAAACCAATTACCTAAATGCTTATATCATGTAGAAGTGAACCCTTTTTCAAATTACCTTCCATAACCCTCTTCATTATTTAAATTATGGTATTTTGGAGTTATGACTTTGAAATTTTCCCATGCCAAATCAAAAGAACCCTCTTCATTATTTAAATTATGGTATTTTGGAGTGAT
>ML791201.1:28614-79762 GCA_009831015.1 Picea engelmannii
AGTAGATGTCATGAAGCTATCGGCCACAAAGAAGCGATCCAATCGTCTTGCAATAGCATCAGGACCAGTCCGTCCATTACGCCAGGTGGGTGTTAGTCGGATCGGTTGTACGTCTATAAGATTATTTGTATTGAAGATCTCTTTGAAAGTAGCTTCAGCAAGTCCCGGCAAATATGAACCTCCCCAATGTTCCTGAGCCGAGAGTGTAATGTTCAGGTCCCCCCCCAGAATGAGGTTGGGGAGCGAGAGTAATCCACTTTCAGAAAGTTGTGTCCAGAACATCAATTTTTCAGAGCAAGGGCCGTAGACATTAAGTAGAGCCAGCTCCTGATTTGTTACTAGCACTCGGCCAATAAGCAGTATTCCTCCCCTGGTCAGGAAAGGTCGAAGCTCAAAAAGGTCTGGGTTCCATGCCATTAGAAATCCACCAGAATTGCCAAGTGAGCTAACTGCAACTGAAACCCAATTAGTTTGAAATTGATGCAGAAACTCTCTCGCTTTTTGTTCACACGTAAGGGTCTCTTGAAGAAAGATAATGTCAGGCTTTGTGGACTCCAGTAGTCGTCGGAAGGATGCAGTCTTGAGGGGGCCTCCGATCCCCCGGATATTGAGTGAGAGCACAATCATTATTTAGTTCGAGCCAAGGCCTTCATTGCTCTAAGGGCCTTTCCGTCCCGGGGGGGGATGACAGCAGGATCAGGTGTGTTGTTCAGTATCTCCTTCTTCTTCCTGGAACTGCGCGTCTGTAGTGGTGAAAGCTCCACTCCAATGCCTCTAGACCAAGCATAAGTCTTCTGTGCAGATATAGATGGTCGAGCAGAGGATGTACCCTCCTCGCTGGCTGAGTTAATGAGTTCTTTCCCCCAGTACACAGGGAGATGAGTGAAGTTCTCAGGAGGGTTAGCAGAGAACGATGCGTTTAGTGCCTCCAGTAGCTTTGATCCATCCTCAGTAGGCTGACTATATCCAGGGAGCATCGGAGAGGTCTCGTCCGGTTCAGCAGGGGGGGAGGGAGGATGGGGTACCACGTCCAGGGGAGAAGAGTGTGGGGAGGGTGTATGTTGCAGCGGAGAGTGGGAGACGGAGGGTGTGTCAGTCGGTGAAAGGTCAGGAGAGTTAGTGTTATCAGCTCCCAGGTTAGAGTTAGAGGTAGAGTGGGAGGAGGTGAGCCAAGCGAAGCCTCTAGATAGTTCCTTTTCAGTAGTCGAGAGAGTTTTAAATAGGGATGGGCATAACAGATTTAGTTTAGTCAGCGAGGGGTCAGTCAGTCCTGTAGGTGTATGAGAGGGCGGTTGTGTGGGCGAGTCCAAGTAAGCAAGGGAGGGATCCGAATCCATGTAAGCAGGAGGATTAAGGAAAAGATCTGAATCTTCAGAGGGGTCAAAAGGTAACTTACCAGGGCAGTTGCGCCTAAGGTGACCAGTTTCCCTACAGAGGTTGCAGCGAAATGGGAGGCCGAGATAATCAAGCTTCTGTAGGTGTACTCAGCCTCTCCATTCGATCTCCAAAGATTCCAGCAGCCCAGAGGTGATGTCAATCTCGACCAAGACTCTGCCCATCTTCCTCTTGTGTGCTGTGTTCGGAAGAGTGTCTAGAGCGATAAGTCTGCCCAGGGTGTTTGCAATGGCAGTGAGTGCTTCGTCGTTCCAGAGAGAAAGCGGAAGTCCAGGGAGGAGCACCCAGAGGTGTCTGAGTTGGAAGAACTCAGTGTCTGGGTTGAAGGCGAGCCTCCAGCGTTTGAGCATGAGGCTACTGCCTCCTTCAACCCATGAGGAAGACAGGAGGAGGGTAGCATCCTCAGGGGAGTTGCAGTGAAAGCTCAACCAACCGTTTTTCAGATAGTGTAACTCTGGCATATAACCCAGGAGGGGAAACCACTTTTGATTAATCCAGTCTTCCAGAGATAATTTGCTGGATCGTTTGTATGAGAAACGAACCACCAGAGTGCAAGTCGACATCTTGCAGAGTTCTTCAAATCCGACCCCGTCCCCAAGCACCAATCTCTTTGTTCTTCGGATCGATTTCCAGGCCTTTCGGCCTTTTGTAGCTCGGCTGGGTGTGATGGAAGCTATGTGTGCTTCCTGTGTGGTTGTATGACCAGCATTTTTCTGAAGAGGAGGGGAATCAGGAAGTGAACTGTAGGGGTCAGTAGGGATGAAAATCTGTTCAGTGGAGTTGGTCTGTGTATAAAGCGGTTTAAACAGAGATTTGGCGGGATCGGTGGGGAAGTTGTAGTGGAGCGCTTGGGGGGAATCTTTTGAGTCGATTTCTCCAGTAGATCCACCTTGTCGAAAAGTCCGGCTTGTGCCCAGATAACTTCATCGGATGGGTGCATCAGGTCAGACAATGACTCCATGGCAGAGGGGCCAGTTGCAGTCAGTAGTAGGTCCCCTAGGTGAGAAAAACGAGACAGGAAAATGGGGTCACGGCCCAGTGGTGGTCGATAGGGGGACAGGGGATGACAGAAAAGAGAGAAAACTGTGGAGCAATGGGCCAGTCCGGAGCAGGTGAGCGAGCTGGACAAAAGACAAAGGAGAAAATGATAATCGGGTCCCGGCCAGCGCTGGGTCTGGAGATAAAGTCCAAGTGCTCAGTAATCCAAGCTCTCAGGTTTCGGCTGTGGCCAGGGTATTGAGGCTAGGGTTCCCAAGGGTTCCCTGGTGCGCCTCCGACCAGCCATGATCGGTTCGTTTTGATATGAATACAGGGGGCCAGAGATTAATTGAGGATACATTACCTATGGCATTGATGATATAGGGCATGGTTGGATTTTTTAAAGATGACTTATATACTATCGTGGTACGTTACAAGATTCTATTCATTCATTATGATGTCCATGCAATTCGGAGAGCATCGAGATGTTGTCTAAGGAATAGAAAAGGAGGACAACTTCAGTTCCTATCATCATTTGGTCTAATTCGAGGATTTTATTTCCTAAGGTTTTGCCCAGTAGTATGCTTAAGAAAAAATGACGATGATAACAAAAACACGTTATCATGATGCATATGTTTTAGCTTGCCATTGAGATTCAAACTGTATCCATGTAAGAATGTAAGCCCAATTTAAATTGCAAATTCCATATGTCCTCCAGCTCATCAGTGACGACCAAAATTTCTTGATATCATAATTTTGATAGCAGGGGTGGCTTGTAGAGTAGCAATTGGCAAACATATATTGATGACATTTTTGAGGTAATTTGTTTATTTGTTTGAGTTTGTTGTATTCTGTTTATGTTCTCATGACTAACCGATTTTCTCATATGCAAATGATTACCTTAAAGCTTCACTATTCACATTCAAGCATGTGTTATCTTTTTCGTTAGATTACTTTTGTATTTGCCTATTTTAGTGTGACGGACATAACCACTTAGAATAATTAGAGTTTCACTTAGGGTCCAGGTCTTCACAGAAGCCTAGAAGCTTAAAAAGATCTGAGAAAATATGTAAAGATTTCATCAATAAATATCATCTTTAGCTCTGATATTGTTTTTATTTTATTTCTTATCTATTTCATTTTAATTTTCATCATGTAACTAAAAAAAATAAAAGATTTCAATTTCTTTATTTCAATCTTTTATATGTATATTATTTTCTTTATTTATCAATCTTTATTTGTTATTGTTTTATTTCTTTAATAAGAATATTTTAAAGAAAATGAAACAAACAAAACATAATTCACAAAAAATTGTTTAAATTGTCTTTAATAATATTTTGTAATATATTTATGCAGTTAACCTTTTAACACTCATATATATATATATATATTACTAATTTACTTTTAACTTTCTTGTTATTCCTTAAAATTAGAAAAGCATAAAAATTATAAATTATAAAAACTACAAAGCAAAAGGGAACTCATGCCTGGACTTTAGGTTAGAGGAGATTTAACTTAAGAGTCTAATGTGTTTTCTTGTTGGGGCTCTAAACCCAGGGTGACATTCCCGTCTCTTCCCGCCTAGCCCCACAGGAGGTCGAGATGTTGGTGTTAGGGACTCTCTAGTCCCTCAACATCAACACCAAGCCAAAACTAAAAAACATTTACCTAAGCAAAAGTTTAATCCTGGCCAAAATGTCCCGAGAGTTCTCCACTATGCTTCTCTTTGATTAGGCTCTCCCTCATTGAACACTTGGGTATGCACAACTTACTATTCTTGAATAACAATCCTTCCTATAACATGTAGTCCAACCACTGACTCATTGTTGGCAACTAGATTTTTACAAGCTGCATAAGCATCTTTAAAATCTGCATCATGTCGAGACATTTCCTTTAAACCATCAAATCCTGAAGTGCCGACTTGGAATTCTTGCAAAATTAAATTAATTCTACTCAATGCATCATCAACTTTTCAGTCGTTCGATCTGAGAGCTAGAGAAAGGATATTATCCACCTGTTTTGTGTACAAAAGGATTGTAGCCGTCCAATCAAGGTAAAGTGCACTAACATTAAAGATTTTAAAGTGTACAGGAGAATCAGACTTACGAAACTCCGAAATCATCGGAGTCTTCCATTGTCAAGGAGGACATGTGGCTAGAGATCAAAATTTTGCTGACTCGCAGAGTGGAAAGGTCAAAGAGCAGAGTTGTGAGGATTCCCGAAGTGCGAACTCGTGAAAAGATCACAGTCATTGATCGTTATGAAATCATAGAGACCATCCATCGTTAAGGACATGTGGTGAGAGATCATCATTTTGCTAACTCGTGACTTAAAGAAGTCAAAGGCAGAGTTACAAGATCTTGCGAAATGCGAAATCGCGATTTGATCTGATCTGTCGGATCGAGGAGAGATCTGGACCATTGATTGTCCAGGGAGACGATTCACAAAGTGCGAACTCGCGAAATGGGAAATTGCGAAGTGCTCGAAAGATTGGCCCACGGTCATAGCGAAGGGTCACATCGATGAAGGGGAATAGAGGGGCTAGCATGCACTAGGCTCCTGTTGGGATTTCGAGAGTCGGGAGAGTTGACGTGACTTGCATGTAAAGACTCGATACGCGAAGTCGCAATGCGCCTTTCGATTAGGCGATTGGTCACAGCCTTGGCCACATAAAGGGAGGAGCTTAACCAGGATATCTAGCGTCTAAATACGCTGAAGCTTAAAGGAATTAAGGAGAAATCCGTGGGTTCCATATAAACTGCTCTTTAAGGGAAAGAGGGCATGTTAAGTGGAATTGAGGTTCTTGAGGGCCGAAGAGTCAGTCAGACTCAATTTCTTGATCGATCCTAGACTGGGAGGTCGCGCAACCCTTTGGATAGAAGGGGGGTATGCATTAGAAACACGCAAGGCCAACCATTCCAACTGTATTGTCGACTATTTCATCAGATCAGGTGTGATTTCTCCTTTCAGCATATAAGTATATATAGTCATCAATTCTAGTTATGTTTAATGTTTTATGAATTGTTATGTTCGATTGCTAAATTGAAAAATCACCATTTAGGTATGTATAATATTTTGATTATGTCCTATATATATTATGGATCTGTCAGTGTAGGTTTATAGTTAACCAATGGATAAATATAACATGAATGTATGGATAAATTCTAACATGAATGTATTGCTCCGAACATGCCGCCAAAAATGGTAGTTTCTTTTTGGTGACAAGATATTTGCAGGAATGGAAACTACTAAAATGAACATTATGACCATTTGGAGGCTTAGAGATTATGAGATTGCAGTGCACCCAAATTGAAAGGACCGTTTGGAGACCAAGAGATAGAGAGAATGCAATAAACCATTTGGAGGCCTAGACATCATGAGATTGCAGTACACTCCAAAGGGTGCATTGCAATCTGACATATTTCCATGTCAAACGGTCATTTCAACTCGAGTGTACTACAATCTCATGATTTCTAGACCTCCAAACGGTTCATTGCAATATCACTATCTCTTCACCTCCAAACGGTCCTCCTTTACACAACGATACAATTTTTCTCCTTTGGTACAAGATGAAAGCTAAGTAGTATGGCTATCTATCATTGGGAACTTTAGGCATCTTCTCACTTCCTTCTGGGAAGCAAATGTCATCAAAATGGTAGGGTTCCTAAGGGATCATCCTTTCTCAGTGCTTGGATTGATCCTTGGATATGTTCCTTGGTGGTTGATATAAGTCCTTATATGTGTCTAGGGCCCCTGTATGTGTTCCAGGGAATCCTTGCTCAGTTCTTGGATTGATCCTTGGATGTGTTCCTTGGTGGTTGATATAAGACCCTAGATGTGTTCTAGGGCCCCTGGATGTGTTCCAGGGCCCCTGGATGTGTTCCAGGGAACCCTTTCCTAATGCATGGGTTGATCATTAGTCTTGTACCTTGGTGGATAAGACCCTAGATGTGTTCTAGGGCCCCTATATGTGTTTTGGGGCAACCTGTTCTTTGACCAGGTAGATCTTGGTGTAATACCAAGATGTGTTGATGTTTGATCCTCTTCCTCTCTCCCAATATGGTCCATGAGACCTAGTAGTGCCTATCAAGATGGACATGACCACATTGTTGATGGACCCCCTTATGCAGTGATGATAAAGTTTATAGGTCATTATGAGACTCACGTGGACATGTTTTTCGATTATGGACCCCCCCTTGACTTTGTCTTAAAAGGTACCCACTTGTTTTTTTATGTGATTGAGGTTTTATTTATGTGATTGGGTTTTTATATGTGTTTAGGGTTTTTATAATTAATATTAATATTAATTGACATTTTAATTAATATTTATATTAATTAAATGTCAATATTTAATTATAATTTTAAATTTCCCTAACCCCTCTCCCTAACTATAAATAAGAACCTACCCTCTAGAATTCTATTACACTCACACCCACTCACTCCTCACTCTCCTATTTGATGTGGCTACCTCAGTTGTTCTCTCTTGATGATGGTGCAACCTCCTTTTTGGACTATCTTTTCATATTTGAGTTTTGTTTGTTGCAGTTGTCTTGTGATGGCCTATACCTTGGAAAAATTGTTCCTAAGTCCATGACAGAGATCAAACCCTAGAGGTTTTATCCATGAACCTAAAACTATTTTTGAGCATATTATAAAGGTTTTCATCCACACATGTGACAGGTACATCTTTCTTAGATCAGGAGGTAAGCTTGAGGTTTGTCTTTTCACTCGAAAATTTTGTTTATACTTAGAATTTAATTTAGATTTGTTAATTTCTTTTATCATATATGTTGATCTTGTGAACAGAAAAATAAAAAGGCATTATTTGTTTCTTATTTTCCCTAATTCTAATTACAATTTTCCTATGACTTTGACCAAGGGAACACTACTCTAGGAAGGCTGCTCACACCTTCTTGTGACCATTCTTCTTTCTATTCTTAGCCTATACAAAACATCACTAAACAACACAATGATTGGAATCATACTAATCTCTCTATTACTAAGCTCTTGTTATGGAAACTACGTGATATGGCACTCAAATCATAACTCATATCTACAGGTTATCGAACTCACTATGAAGATTTTGTATTATTAGGGTGGTATCATTCTTAGGAAGATACAATATGAATATTAAGACTAACTGACTTATTACCTATACTATACCAATCTTATTGAGGCAATGACATCAATGAATATGGGAAAGGTGATTGCCTTGTTTCTCTAATAAGTTTTCATTACATGTTACCAGTCGTATTGCTTTCCCATATTCATGCCTATTCAACGGTAAACCTAGTACTGGAACTAGTGTAATTTGGATGTAGAGGTTATACAACCATTGCATGAATAATTTCCATTTAATTGATACTCATATGATCTAATATCATGGACTAGTAATACCCGTATAGCCTTATTTATTCCTATTGTGTGATGTATGTACTCGATGAGTTCAATGAATATGGAATAAAGGGACATATGTTTTATTTATGAATCCATTTTATATTATTGCTACGTGATCCTCTTTTTTCTAACAAGAAACATCAAACCATAAAGGTAAGAAATAATCTCATTAAGAGATAAGGGATAAGTGGTGGATAAAAAGGACCTAGTAGTGCAGGTCACCATTACATGAGGGGTTGGTCACTAGGCAAATAACTCCCCAAAACTACCTCTGTGTGCACATGTGCAATTTTACTAAAGTCTAGTGAAGTTTAGTTAAATGTATAAGTTCCCCACAAATGATGTTATAATGATCATCATTACAACACTAGTTACAAGATTACATCAATCCACTAGACAACATTAAAACACATTCTAACATATCCCTCATCTAGAAATGAAAAAACCCAATGGATCTTTAAGTTTTGAAGCTATCCATATGAATGCTTCTTTGAAGCTATCCATATGAATGAATCTTTAAGTTTTTCATCTTTATGATTTGGTACAACAAAAATTAGGAAAATTTCTAAGTTCATGAGATGTGACGGGAACATGTGTAAGAGATTGAAATTGATTGTTATTGGTTTTAATAAATAACAATCAATTTCAATGTCATGCCACTTGTTTCTCTCCATCCTCTTGTTGAGTTCTATATAATCCTCTCATTTATTCATATGATTACCCACATTTTATAGCACTTAATTACAATTCAACAATTCAACCCCAAAGAACTTACCTCGGAGCACCATGTAACTCTGCAAACTCACCTCTGGATGTAGTGCACCATCGGAGGATTGGTGAAGGGGGTCGGTCTTGAAGATACGATGATAATTGTAGCCAACCCATAGGTAATTAAAATCGTTGTAAAATCATGTTGGTTTTCATTTTTTGAGAGGTTACAAGTCTAGGACCTAGGAATTGGATTCGAATTTGCTAAAACCTTCAACAGTAGGAGGGAATTAGTGCAACAACTTACCCTAATTGTAATTGAAGAGTTCACCAGTTGATCCATAGGTATCCCCTTTCAAGGTGGAAGGTGGTTAAAGAATTTGAAGCTACCAGTATATATTTAGCCTCAGTTTCTAACAAATCCCTCTCCTATGTCCGACATATGAAAAGGAATTCAAAGGTACTTGTTAGTTTCACCTTGGAAAGAGGTAGATTTCATCATCCAAAATTTCATAACTTGTGAGGGGAGGTAAAACATGGTGTTTCACTACTTTGTCAAACTCATGATGTACCTCAAGAATGAAGAAATCTTAAACATGACATTCTTCTTGTAGTGTGATGATTGAGGAAAACAAAGGTATAGGGTAAGTGAGCACTATAATGTGAATTCACCTACAGGAACATTGAAACAATTAATTGCCAAATCCTAAAAAACAAAGCATGAAATGAATTATGTTTCAACAATTGAGATATATTTATCATAAGAAAAACATGGGATGAATATAATTTACATAGAAAAAGAAAACACATGGACACAAACTCCAACACAAAATCCCTGTAAAAACTTGTTGAATATGTATTAAGCTTCTGCAAAAATCTGCTACAATGGATTCCAAAGCTTCAAAACAATACTATCACCCCCCTTTTGATTACATTGAGAATACAAATAGATGCAAAACTCAGATCCTACCTCCAAGGGTCGAATCCTTCATATTTGGATCAGTTTTCTAAAAGATCTACAACAAAAACACAAAATCTGGGAGGTTGAACTAATACCATACCAATACCATTGGAAATGATATGCATTGGCAATAGTATGCATTGGCAATGATATGCATACCAATACCATACCAATTCCATACCAATACCAATACCAATACCATACCATTGAATACCAATAACAATACCAAAACCAATACCATAGCAATACCATACCATTGCATACCAATACCAATACCATTGCATACCATTCAATGTAAATTGTATGCATTGACAATGATATGCATACCAATACCAAATCACTTATCAGAATCCTTGTGGATCTAATTGTTATACATTTTGTGGATGTTGTGAAGTAAATCATAAGATTTCATGGTAATTAATTCACTAAAAGGGTTACTTAATCAAATAGGGATACCCCCCTTCAATTATAGGAGCTAGTCTAAAGTGAAGGGGTAATTGTATTGAGTTGATAGTGGTTCATTTCTCATCTTGTTTCTTCAATTTATCACCTATGTTGGGCCTTTTCAAAAGGGTACTATTTCAGGAAGTAATAGATCCATCATTGGGGCTGCTAAGGCCATGATTCATGACCAGGACTTGTTGATTTTTCTTTTGGAAAAGGCATGAAACATTGTAGTCTACATCTAGAACCCATGTCCTCACAAGATCTTGCAGGACAAGACACCAAAGGAGGCATTCACTGGTTTGAAGCCAAAGGTGAGTCATTTCTTCTTCTTTGGTTGTCTAGTTTATATCCATGTATCGGTAGAAAAGGGAACTAAGTTGGAACCCTCCAGCATGAAGGGAATATTTGTAGGTTATAGTGAAACTTCAAAGGCCTACAAGGTCTATATTCCAAAGTAGAGGAAGACACTAATGAGAGGGGATATAAAGTTTGAGGAAGAATTTGAATTTAGGAAGTACCATGAGCCTATTCTAGTCACAGAGGATGAGGAGCTGGAATATATGAAGGTTTAGCCTAGGTAACCAATGACTTATAGAGAAATACAACAACCTTTAGATGGAGAGGAGTATACAATAACCCCTTCCACTTCTATCGGGATACCTCGATGGTTCACTCAAACATTAATGGATGACTAGGAGTATGTGGAGGATCCTAGAATCAAATTTAGAGAGAGCATACATTTTAATAAGTTCCCAAATTACATGTAATTGATGAGAATGATGAGCATCATCATATATTTCGATCCTTCCAGCTCTCAGGAGACAACAAACCTACACGTATGTGGGATATCATGGTGGAGGAGTACACATCCATAATCAATAATGATGTTTGGGACATAGAGACAATATTAGAGGGGAAGTCAATAGTGAGTTCCAAGTGGCTCTACAAGATCAATCATGCAACAGATCACAACATTGAGAAGTTCAAAGAAATTTTCATGGAGAGAGGTTCTCTCAAAAAGAGGGAGTGGACTATGAGAATACATTTTCTCCAATTTCCAAGTACACTTCCATTATAATAGTCATGTCATTAGTTTCATTTATGGGATGGAGAATACATCATATCAATGTGAAGAAAACTTTCCTTATTGGGATCATTGAGGAAGAAGTGTACATAGAGAAACCTCGGGGCTTTGAGGTAAATTGGGAAAGAATATCATGTTTGTAAGCTTAAGAAATCCTTTGTATGGACTCAATTAGGCACTGAAAGCATGGTATTCCAAGATACATAAATATTTGTAGAGTATGGGCTTCACCAAAAGTGAAGAAGATCCTAACTTATATTATATATTTATTGGATCTAATTTGTTTGTTTTGGTGTTGTATGTAGATGAATTTTTCTTACATGTGCAGAGAAGCTCATTGCAAGGTGAAAAGTAGATATTGAAACTAAGTTTGAGATGAAGGACATTGACATGATGCATTACTTCTTGGGTTTGGAGGTTTGCAAAAACCAGGGGAGATTTTATTTGGACAAAGTAGGTATGTAGAGTTAGGATATTTATACACTTAGGAGTTAGTTAAGATCAACTTGTTCTATTGTTTCATTAGGTTAAAATGTATTTCTCAGTGTGTTTCTTTAGTATGCATTTGTAATCTGACGATCACGATATGTTCCTAACAAAGACTGATATGAAGGATCATATTCTCCTCAATATTAACGACTACATTGATCAATGGATTAGCACCCGATTGGTCCATGAACTCTATTTAAAGATCATGGAGGGTCATTTTTCAATGATAGATTGTGAGAAAATCTTTGTAATATATTTTCTTTTGTATTAATAAATTTCCTCAAGTGGCCATGTTGGTTGGGGCTATGGATATTTCCCCATAGGGGTTTTACCATGTAAAAACATTAGACCTGTTTTGATCTTTGATCTGGTTGTGTGAGTGGTTACTGAAGGTGCTCTTCCTCTATTGGAATACCTTTGTTGTCAAACATGGTATCAGAGAACATTTGAAGACCCGCTCTTGTTGTAGATCGAGATCTTAAAGTCGTATTGCGAATATCCAGTTTCTACTATTTTCGTACATTTATGGTCTAAGAGGATTGTTACATTGTGTCCAGAGCATTCATTTCAGTTAGGAACTCTTTTCGTTTCACTCGAAAAAAAAATTGTTTACTCAAGATACAACCATTTCAGTCAGATCTAGAGGTATAAAGCCTGAGTACATCCCTTTTAATTTTTTACAGAGATAATATTTGGTTTTATTTTTTTGTTTCCGGGTTGTTACTCTTTCCAGTTTGCATATTCTCTTTTCTCTGCACTTTGTGCAATCTCAACAAATCATAAATAGAGAATAAAGTGTTTTATTTTCTGCATATGTTATTTGTTGTGTGCTCTATGTGATCTCAGCAAATCAGAAACAAAGAGAAAACTTGCATTTTTCAGGTAAGCTAACCAATATTTAACCCTCCTTGTTGTTGAGAAGCGAACGTTTTTTCTTGTGTGAACACATGAAATGTTTTTTTTTAGCGTGCACTCCAAGGTCATCTTCCACAAAACAACACCCCCCATCCTTTTTCTTAAGATTATAATGTGTTTTTCACTAGCTCACTTAGTTAAAATTTGTTTTACTTAGTAAGAGGTATTGAGTTCAAGTCTCTTTTTTCTTACTTTTTTAAAATTTCATGCATTCATTGTAAAATGTATTTCACTTAAATTATAAAAATGAATCACTATAAAGTAGCTTTAATAATTGTTTTTTAGTTACTTTTTTCATGCAACTTTAATTTACAAACTAACTTCATTGTAAAAGTGATTCCTGCTTATTTTATAAAAGTGGGTCACTTCATAAGAAATTTATTTGTAAAAGTGAGCTAATAGTAAAAATTAGATAAGGAGGAGCATCACCACATGGACCAACCTTTACTTGTCACATGTCTCTTTGGTTATTGTTTATATCATTTTTCAAAACGACATAACTTTCACATCCGAAGTCCATTTTCAATGTCGTTTTTTTTAAACAACCTATTTTTTCGACCATTAGCTTCATATTTTAAATCCATATCCTATGAATATTTTAAAATGGATTCTCCCAATGATATTTTGCTTACTACCACCAACTACTTCTCATAGAAATCCCATATGGAGGATGTACTCAGAAATAAAGAATTGTACCAGATTACCTTGGGAAAAGAACCAGAACCCATTGATGATGAAAAGAAATTCAAATGGGCTAATAAGAGTGAGGAAGCACGTGGAATAATCAAAATTTCCATCTCTCCTAATTCCAGGTTTCACCTTCAAGGAATTGATGCCCCCGATGAATCTTGGGAAAATTTTCAAGCTATGTTTGGTAAAAAAAATATTATTCGATCCCACCAGATAGAAAAACAATTAATGACTTTAAGTCCAAATGATTTTCCATGCATTGAGGATTATTTATCTAAGTTAAAAACACTTAGACTTTTATGTATAGATTTCAAATTAGATCTAAAGGAAGACCGGTGCATATATGTTATTATTGATAAGCTTGGTAGTGCATATTATGTCTTTATATATACCTTTTATTTCATCAGAGAATCTCTAGGGAGTGCTTATAAAGAACCCTCTCTTGAGTCCTTTTGTGATGCTCTTATTCGAAAGCAAGATAAGATTATGCAACTTGGATTGATCAGCAGTATAGGTACATTCAACAAAGCCTTAGTGGACTATTAGAAAGATAAATCTAAGAAACCCAAGAAGCAACATCCTCACCACAACAACAATCAAAACAAGGGTCCCAAACTCTCTCTACTAGCTTCTTCTCCTAATGGTGACAAAGGAGAATAATACAAAAGTAAGAACACTGAAAAACATTGCAACTTTTGTGGGAAAGATGATCACGTGGAGTATAAATGTTTTAAAAATATGGAAGCCTTAGAAGCAACGACGAAGAAGCACAATATCATTATTGATTGTTCTTATTCTTCTTCTTAAGGACATGCACTTTCTTATTTTGGTTTCTCCTTCAATGCAAATTCTACTTCTTCTAATGAATGGCTTATTGATTCTGGAGCATATTATCGTATGGTTAAGTATAAATCCATATTTTCTACTCTTAATGAATGTAACACCAAGAACATATGTGTTGGTGATGATAGATCTCTTAGTGTTGTAGGGTCTGGAACAGTTTGTTGATGATTGTAGCGTTGTCTGACATTCTCCAGGTCATTCTCCTATGGAATGAGTTGAGACGATCTGTATGAGAGAGCTCATGTGATGGGTGTGTCGTTCTCCTATGTACTGAGTAGAGACGATAACCCATGTGATGGGTGTGTGTCAGAATTTGGACTGAGTTGTGATGATGTGTGGTCTCTTGTCTACTCCTATGGAGTGAGTTGAGATGACTTGCAATGGTCTCCTACCTTGTACTCCTCTGGACTGAGTTGATTCGGCTTGAGATGGTATCATTCCTTGTACTCATATGGACTTAGTTGAGTTGGCTTGAGATGGTTCTCTAGATGGTACTCTTGTGGACTCAATTGAGTTAATATATTGACAGTGACATCCCTATGAGTGAGCACAGGTGGATGTGTACCTAGTGGCTGAGCACTAGAGGATGTGTGAGATATCTTGCTATATTGTCAAAAAGTAAGACTTTAGTAAAACCCTAATATATGTTGTAAAGGGTACAAGTCGGCCCCACCATTTAAAAGATAATTAATATTGTGTAATTATTAATTATATTATTAAGTTGTAAAGGTCGGCCCTATTGTGCCAACAGACACATCATTTGATGTGAGTTTTGTATAAATAAGAGTGGATCCCCATTGTGGATCACACTTACTTTTCATCTCATAATTTCATAAGTTGAGGTCTGAAATTAGGGCGCACTTAGATCTGTTCTGACATGAGTTTTAGAGTATCTCATCCCAACTCAGATCTGAGTTTTGAGGTGGGCTCTTTCAAGGAAAATTTAAAACCTTATTCCTTGGTATGTTCTAGCATGGATTAAGAGCCTATTTGTGGCCAAATATGAAGCAAGTGAAGGGTTGTCTAGTGTTGTCCTAGGTCTATATTGAAGGAGATTTTTCAGACTTACCTTTTGTGAAAATTGCAGTAGTCTCTTAGGCCATATATGTGGCAGAACCGGAGGTTGAATTGCATAGGTTTGAGGTCGAGTTTCAGAGGGAGAAAGGTGTCAAATTTGTAGGCATGCTAGGAAAAAAATTTGAGATTTTTTTGAAGTATGTTCAGAACTTTTTCTGGCATCTTGATTTGAGGCGAATTCAGATCATTTCTAAGGAATATTTTAAGAAAAAAAAATCAGACCTATCTTCAGCACATTCGAGGTCCACTTTAGTGCGAGTTGCAGGGTTGTTGTAGGAACATATCATGGCAAATATCAGAGGTACTTTAACCAAGACTTGAGATATCTGAGACACATATATAGCAAATAAACCTTGGTGTGACTTTTGAGCATGGGATATATGCAAGCTTTGGTGGACATCAAAGAGACTAGACTTGTAGCCCTTGTCACTAGAAGACTAGACTTGCAGCTAGTGATGTGAAAGGGTTCAATCCCTTGTCACTATGAGACTAGGATTGCAGCTACTGATGTGAAAGGAAAGGAAATTTAGCCACCTCAAAAGAAGTCAAGGAATTCAAGAAAGAATGATGATGATTTCTTCTCTACCTCAGTCTTCTTGGGAAGACCAAAATAAAAATTGAGCATGATTGCAGACTAAGGTAAGTTTTGTAATACTTCCATTATTTGATCGTTACTCTATAGTATATTTCTTTTGATAATGAAGGGTATTATCCCTAGTGTGGGATCCCTTATGACTTGGACCATTATCCCTGGTGCGAGAGTCCAATTTTTTCTTGGTTGGTCATTATCCTAATACATGAGGCCATTTTGGTCGTTATCCCTTCGGGAAGCCATCTTGGTTATTATTCTAGTACAGGAGGTCATTTAATTTGTTATCCATTTGGGAGGCCATCTTGGTTATTATCCTAGTATAGCAGACCATGTTGGTTGTTATCCCTACGGGAAGTCAATTTTCTTATTTCATTATTGAAGGGCTATTATCCCTAGTACAGGATCTCATTTGTATTGATTGGTTATTATCCTAGTACAAGAGACCATTTTGATTGTTATTCCTATGGGAGGTAATATTATTTATTATCCTAGTATGGGAGGCCAACATAATACTTTAGAGACAGTAGAGGACCTAAGAAGACATGGGATGTATCTAGGTTAGAAACAGAGGAAAAGGAAGATGTCCATCCTTCTGACTTCAGAGGGAGTCACTTGAATCAGAGGGATTCAAACTATTTGAGAAGAAGGAAGAGATAATACCTTCTCCCCTTCAACAATTTAGAGGGATATAGTTATCGATCCAGTTGATCCAGTTGATCATGTAGCTCCATCTGATGATTCCCAGAGACATTGGAAGTAGGTCGGGAAAATCCTACATGGGCTCGACAGAATTTGACAGAGGCAGAGGGGCATGCATATCCTCGTGATACATTCTGAGAGAGAAAGAAACCACATATATTTTCGAGCTATGTTTCATCTATGATCCACATCATTGATATTGAACCTTCTTTTCATGGAGAAGCAACATGACAACAGTTTTGGCAAGATTCCATGACAGAAGAGTATCAGTCCATTATGAAGAATGATGTGTGGGATATTGTTCTGAAACCGAAAAGGAAGTTTGTAATGACTTCCAAGTGGATCTATAAGATCAAACATGCAGCTAATGGAAGTGTCAAGAAGTACAAAGTGAGATTTGTTGCTAGAAGAATCTCTCTGGTGGAGGGAATAAATTATGAGGAGACATTTGCTCATGTTTTCCAACACATTTCCATCTGTATGATTATTTCTCTTGCTGCATCTGATGGATGTAAATACAATCCTTTCTCAATGGTGATATTGAGGAAGAAGTTTACATCGAGCAGCCAGATGAATTCATGACACATCAGGAGTCTCATGTATACAAGTTGAAGAAAACCATGTATGGAATAATGTAGGAACCTCAAGCATGATTGTTGGATACTTGATGAGTTTGGGCTTCAGCAAGAGTGTTGTTGATACAACCTATACTATCACATTGTTGGTGATGAGTGTGTAATTTTGGTCCTATATGTTGATGAATTATTCCTCACCAATTCAGAAATCCTTATCGTTGAAATGCAAGCTTGCACTGGCTTCTAAATTCGAGATGAAGGACCTTGGAGTGATGCACTACTTCTTGGACTAGAAGTATGGTAGAGGACTGATGAGATTTTTCTGAGTCAAGGAAAATATATAGTCGATATATTAAAGAGATTTGGTATCACAAACTAAAAATCCATGCCTACACAGATGGTGATAAATTTTAAGAATATGAACGAGGCTTCTTCTGAGACAGGCGAGATTGATCCACATATTTACAGACAACTAATTGGATCATTGATGTATCTGGTTAACAACAAACCTCATATATGTTATGAAATGAATGTACTCAGTTAGTTCATGATTCATCTGAGACAGACACACTCGATAGAAGAGAAGCATGTGTTGAGATATCTATGAGGCACAATTGAGATATGCTTACGGTGTAGACATGAGATAGGGATATGCCAATGCAGACTGGGCAGGGAGCGCAGTGGACCAGAAGAGCACATATGGTTTTTTTTTTACTTTGGGATCTTCCATGGTTTCCTGGTGCAGCAGGAAACAAAGATTTGTGGCTTTGAGTACCACAAAAGCAGAGTACATAGTGTTATGTGTGGAAGTCCATAGAGCAGTGTGGCTTCACAAGCTCCTTGCAGACTTATTTGGACATGATATGGATTCCACCATTATCCATTGTGATAACCATATTTGTGTGAAGACCTACAAGAATCCTATGTTAAACGATAAATCAAAACACAATGAGGAAAGCAGTACATATGCAGTACCTTTCTACACATGAGCAGGTTGCAGATGTCTTCACCAAACCGCTTTCCAGAACTAATTTTGAGTACTTCCGTGAGAGACTTGTTCTGGTGGAGAATGCCTCCCTGGATAAGAGGGAGTGTTGATGATTGCAACTTCGTGTGACATTCTCTAGGTCATTCTCCTCTGGACTGAGTTGAGACGATTTTTATGAGAGATCATATGTGATGGGTGTATCGTTCTCCTCTGGACTGAGTTGAGATGATAGCCCATGTGTTGTGTTTCTGACATACTCTCGACTAAGTTGTGATGACATGTGGTCTTTTGTCTACTCCTCTAGACTGAGTTGAGATGACTTGAGATGGTCTCCTGCCTTGTACTCCTCTGGACTTAGTTGATTCAACTTGATATGGTCTCCTGCCTTGTACTCCTATGGACTTAGTTGAGTCGACTTGAGATGGTTCTCTAGATGGTACTCCTGTCGACTCAGTTGAGTTAATATGTTGAGAGTGATTTCCATGTGGGTGACCACAGGTGGATGTGTCCCTAGTGGCTGAGCACTAGAGGATGTGTGAGATCCCTTGCTATATTTTCAAAGAGTAAGACTTTGGTAAAACCCTAATATATGTTGTAAAGGGTACAAGTCGGCCCCACCATGTAAAAGATAATTAATATTGTGTAATTATTAATTATATTATTAAGTTGTACAGGTCGGCCCTATTGTGGATCACACTTACTTTTCATCTCATAATTTCATAAGTTGAGGTCTGGAATTAGGGCGCACTTTCCTAGGTGCTAGCTTTCTCAATCATAGAAGCACCCTCTTGTGTGCTAGGGTTTGGTGTTGGAATGGTGGATCTTCTCTTGGCAGTATAGCAAAGGTTTTGTGGGTTTTTCCCTTGATTGAGAAGGGATTTTCCAGGATAAACTCTTGTGTTCTTGTTCATGGTTATTCTTCTTGTGATCTTCGTTTACTGGAGATAGTCTTATTGTAGTTGCATTATTTATGGTTGTAGATTATGCTAAATGAAATAAACTACATGTTTGAGCTAAAACATTAAAATTCAACACAGTTCAGGTAGATAATGGTAATTTCAATGGTGTACTTTGTGTTCCAAGTCTTTCTTGTAGCCTTCTATTAGTATATAATATCATTCATTCATGTGAAGTTAAAACCATAGATTTTTCACCTCACCAAGTTGTAATCAAGGATTTAAAAGATCCTAAGCATGTCCTCTCAACTGAAATTGTTGATGATATTACCAGGTTGTATAAGTTTGGCAACTTTGGGTTATTATCTTTTCCATCATTTTTTGTTGCTCGTAGCAATGACTTGAGAAAACTTTGGCATGAGCGTTTTGGTCATCTAAACCATCACTCATTGCAAAAACTATGTAATAAATGCATGGTAACTGGTCTTCCTCTTATTTCTTACAGAGATGGTGTTTATGTTGTTTTTGTTCTCGATAAACATCATCAGAGAATTTTTGACAAATGTGCCTCTTGGCATGCCTCAACCCCTTTGCATCCTATTCACAATGATTTGTATGGTATTCTTTCTTCTCCTTATTTATTTGGGTGAAATTATTTCTTAACTTTCATTGATGACTTCTCTAGATGCCCTTGGGTTTACTTCTTAAAATTTAAGAGCGAAGTGTTTGAGAATTTTTTTCCCTACAAGGCCCTTGTAGAAAAAAATCTAGACATCAACTTCAAAGGTTAAGAAGAGATAATGGAGGCAAATATGTGAACAATAAATTTACAAGTTATTGTAGTACACAGGGCATTCAAATCCAACATGTTGTTCCATATACACCACAACAAAATGTCATTGATAAAAGAAAGAATCACACATTAAAAGAAAGGGTTAATTGTGTGGTCCAATCTAAGGAATTAAGTCTTCATTATTGGGCGGAAGCCATCAATTGTGTGAAGTAGATAGTAAATCGCACTCCCACAAAGGATCTAACAAATATAACATCGGAAGAAGAATGGAATAAAATTAAGCCAGATGTAAGCCACTTCAATGTATTTCGTAGTGTATCATGGTTTCACATTCTTGATGAGAAAATGAAAGTTTTACAGCCTAAAAGTGAGAAGTGCATTTTTGTTGGATATTATGAAGATGTCAAAGGTTACATTCTTCTTCAACCTCATTCCAATGAAATTATTATTAGAAGAGATGTTAAATTTGATGAAAATATCTTGGATTGGGAGCCTAATTTGGCATTTGTGCCATCTTTGGCCTGCAAGCCATTGTTAGGGACCTAACCTCCCTAACCCCTCACGTAGGTAGAATAATATATTTCCATGTAATATAGGCCTATAATAATAAGGCCTAGAAATAAGGAAGAATAAGTCAAATGTAACAAGACCTAATAAAAGCTTCCGCTTCTAGAAGGATCTTCCTCTAGATTGTTCTTTTGGATAGACAAAATTAGTATAAATAGGAGTAGAGGGTATGAGAATTTTTGTCTTGGATATTATTGTAATAAAGCTCTTTTGTGTTGGAGGTTTCCCCCTCGAAGAGGCAAGTGAACATTGCTATCATTAATCAAGGTGCTCTTTCTGGTATTATTCTGGTATTATTTTGGTGTTTTTCTAGTTATATCATTGTTGTTCTGCCATTTCTAGTTGAAATATTTATGTTCTGCATACTATTTTATATCTGGAATACTACAAGTGGTATCAAAGCACTTTCCTTGGCAGAAAATTGTGGGTTAATTTTTTTTCAGGGTAGAGATGTATTCCAACATGTTAAAGCTACAAAGATATGTAGCTACGCGCATAAACCTGCAATCGGGGAGTCATACATGCAGGAAATACAAGTGGTACTTAAGTACACATATGTTGGCCACCCTTGTAACCCTTGTTGGTACCCCTTAGAGTGGTAGCGCATTAGACAACACATTTATATAGATTGGCCTAGATCTCCTGAAGCCCTCCATAGATAAACCGATCAGTCGCCTGACTGCTATAGTGCCACCGAGAACAACACTTGGGAAGATACTCTCCAGTAATTGGGTAGTACATCTAAGGGCACGGTCTAGCCTCCTTAGTTGGAGCTCTGTGATATTGGGCCGAGTACTATTGTTGGACCCCACACGTATATCAAATAGATATAGCACAGGGAAAACCCTTGTCTGTAGACACCCTACATACCCTGACCCTTAGGATAGAAACAAAAACAAAACATATAAGATCTATTGTCGCACAACTGTACCTCCTGCATTCAGGTTGCGAAATTACTACGCATTTCTTCCTGTTAAGAATTTGGGCATTTCAACACTGCAGTATTCTTTAGATCGGAGTATAACTCCACAGGAGTAAAAAAAAAGTTGGAATCATGTTGGCACCATTATTTGAGTCCTATCTAGTTGGATTCCTCCCTTCACCCTTATCGTAGTCATACCTATCATTTTTCAGCAAATTCTTTTTCATGTGGACCCGACCCCCTTCCAAATCCCTTATTTGGGCCTTACCCTTTGGATTCCCCTCGTTGCCCTAATCGTCATTATACACTTCAACCATAATCCATTTTGTGTGTGGTCCCACCCATCCCTTTTCATTTTCCCTCTTCATCATGGCCCACACCCGTAGCCAAGACTTGGAAGCTCACTTCAATCCCTTGTCCTCTAATTTCATAGAGACCCAACAGGAAGTGTGGTAGCTCAGTGCCAGTTTTCCACCATCAATAAAAAATTACATTCCTCCATAGATGCCAATTTTTCCACCATCAATAAAAACAAGCATTCCTCCATAGACACCAAAATGGAAACCATCAAACAGGACCTCGCTACCCAGATTGCATCCTTCACTACCATGATCTGTGCCAAGCTAAATATCCCTGCAAATATTCCCTCCTCTGACCCACCTTTGCACTCAGAAGGTGAAACTTCCTCTAATTCCCAGACTATTCATCCCCATCACTTTCAGCGTGACCTACGCCTTCTGCATGTGGATGTGAAAAAATTTGATGGTTTAGATCCCACTGGTTGGATAACTCAAATGGAACATTATTTCTCTGTGTATGGAATTACATATGAGTTGGCCAAACTCTGGTATGGTGTTCTCCATCTAGATCAAGAACATTGTCAATGGCGGCAATGGAGAAAAAATACCGCCAAGGGTATGTGGCTTGGACACAATTTGTGGCAGAGATTTATGAACACTTTGACACTAAAACCAACCATTTAGGCTATTTGAAAAAGTTGAAACATTATGGCACAGTGGAAGACTTTATAACCACTTTTGAGCAATTTCCTTTTTGTACAGAGGGCGTGTCTGATGCTTTTTTATGAGAATGTTTTATTAGTAGCCTCAAGGATAAGATTTGTGCCCATGTCCTCATGGCTCGGCCTCAGAGTTGGGTGGAAGATACTAAAATAGCTAAGGAAGCACAATAGGTTGTCTCTTCTCAACCTCGAAAACCCTCCTTTATTCCTCTCCCTAAACCAGTCACTCTCACTCCTCCTTCCACTCCACTAAAGATCCAGAAATTGACTAGGGAAGAAATGGTTGAATGCCACTCAAAGGCCTTTGTTATAATTGTGATGAAAAATATTTTCCTGGGTACAAGTGTAAGGAACAAAATAATTTTATGACCATCTCTAAGGATGTTTCGGAAGGCGATGTCAAGGCCCCCCCTGTTTCCGAGTCACCTGAACTCACTGACATGACCTCACCCTACGATCCTCCCGAAGTTAAACCAGTCATTTCCCTGAATTCTCTCATTGGGTTCTTTGCTCCCCAAACCCTCAAGCTAATTTGTTACATTAATCATCAGAAGGTCATCATCCTTGTTGACAGTGGAAGCACCCATAATTATATTCATCGTCGCATTTCCTAGGAATATAATTGTTATATCCGTGCAATCAATAATTTTCAAATCATGATTGCCAATGACGGGTCCATGAAATGTGGGGAGCATTGTGAAAATGTGTGTCTCCAAATTGGTCAGTACCACATGAAAACTCATATGTTTTGTATCGACATGGGCGATTGTGACATTGTGTTGGGTGCAGAATGGCTAAGGACTCCGGGTCCCACTCTCATGGATTTTAAGGAATTAACCATGAAATTCAACCAGGAGGGCCAACAATATACGTTCCAAGGAATCACCGTCGTTTCCCTGGATATCATCAGTTCCCATCGCATCGAAACTTTCCTCAAAAAAGGTTATTCTGGAATTATTGCACAACTCCATGCCATTCACGCCATTGAGACACCCTCTGTGCTGCAAGACCTCCAATCCATCCTCTCCAAACATCGATTTATTTTTTACACTCCCCGGGGACTTCGTCCTTCCCATGGATTCAATGATCATTCCATTCCCCTTGTCCCCAACAACCTTCCTCCTAATTTTTGTCCCTATCATCATCCCTTTTCCCAAAAAAATGAAATTGAGAAAAATGTTCAAGAAATTCTCATCGCATGTGTTATCCGTCCTAGTACAATCCCCTACTCTTCTCCTCTGGTCATGGTCCTTAAGAAAGAAGGCTCTTGGCGCATGTGTTCTGACTTCCATGCCCTCAACAAACTCACCATCAAAGAAAAAATTAGCATTCCTTTCATTGATGACCTCTTGGATGAATTGAGTGGTGCCTAGTTCTTTACTAAACTTGATCTTCATTCTGGCTACCACCAGATATGTATGAACGAGGCATACATTCCTAAGACTGTGTTTCAAATTCATGAGGGCCACTATGAGTTTTTGGTCATGCCCTTTGGCTTATGTAATGCTCCCTCCACTTTCCAAAGCTTCACAAATCATGTCTTCTGTCCTTTTCTCCATCAGTTTTTCTTAGTTTTCCTTGATGATATCCTCATCTATAGTAAAACCTAGACATCCCATATTGCTCATGTGGATCGACTTCTACATCTACTCTCTCAGTGCCATATTTTCCTCAAACAATCTAAATGTGCTTTTGGCACCTCAGAATTTGAGTACTTAGGTCATATTGTTGGAAAGGTAGGTGTCAAGGTGGATCATAAGAAGATTGAAGCTATGCAGGATTGGCCTCGCCAAAAGACTCTCAAAAGCTTGTGTGGATTTCTAGATTTAACATGCTATTATTGCAAGTTTGTTAAGAATTTTGGAAAGATTGTGGCACCTCTCACTTGTCTCCTTAAAAATAATTCTTTCACTTGGACTCCAGCAGATGATCAAGCCTTTCAAACCTTGAAGGCATCCATGTGCACCACTCCAATCCTCGCCCTTCCTGATTTCACAAATACCTTTGTCCTGGAATGTAATGCTTCTGAGAGAGGAATTGGAGTAGTCCTTATGCAAGATGGTCGACCTTTGGACTTTACCAACAAACAACTGTCAGAGAGACATTTGGGACAATCAATCTATGAAAAGGAAATGTTGTCTATTCTGCATGAAGTGGATCTTTGGTGCCCTTATCTATTGGTACAACACTTCCAAATTAAGACAGATCACCAAAGCCTCAAGTATTTTCTGGAACAATGTCCTTCCTCCCTGAAGCAACAAAAATAGGTGACTAAGCTATTTGGATATGATTATGAGATGATTTACAAGAAAGGAAAAGACAATGCGGTTGTTGATGCACTTTCAAGAAAATATGAATATGAAGGGTATCTTTTTTTCCCTCTCCTTTATTGTACCAAATTGGCTCTAAGTTCATCGGGAATGGCTACAAGATCCCAAAATTTCTCATATGATCTAACAATTGCAGGCCAATTCTCCAGTTTCCCCAGGGAACTCTTAGCACAATTATGGGCTTCTCTACAATTTCTGTGTATATTTAAGTAAACAGTCACAACTTAAATCCACAGTACTTTTTTAGCTTCATGCTACACCCACAACTAGGCACTCTGGGTTTACCAAAACCTATGACTGGGTCAAACATTCTTTTTTCTAGGATAGTATGAAATAGGATGTTTGTAATTTTTTGGCAGAATGTGATGTTTATCAATGCCACAAGGGAGAAACAATGAAATCTCATGGCACACTACAACCGCTTCTGATTCCACCTACTATTTGGATGGATATTACTATGGATTTTATTGTGGGATTACCTAAATCGAGCAGTAAATCGGTCATCATGGTGGTCGTCGATCGTCTTTCCAAGTATGCTCATTTATGTGCTCTTCAACACCCATTTACCGCCTCCATTGTGGTTCAACGTTTCATGTATCAGGTCTTCAAGCTTCATGGTATGCCTCATTCTATTGGTTCTGATCAAGACCCCACTTTCACCAACAATTTTTGGAAAGAACTGTTCAGGCTACAGGGCGCCCAATTTCATGTCAGCACAGCTTATCATCCCCATACTTATGGTCAAAATGAAGTTGTCAACAAGTGTTTGGAAACATATTTGAGGTGTTTTTCATTAGAAAGGCAAAATCAGTGAGCTCAATGGTTACCACTAGTTGAATGGTGGTAGAAAGGAAAACTCAATGATCTCAATGGTTACCACTAGTTGAATGGTGGTGCAACACTTCTTACCATAGACCTACCTACATGACTCATTTTGAAGCAGTATATGGACAAAATCCAGTTTCATTTCTCTCATACCTGCCAGGTGTCTCGAAGGTCCAGGCGGTTGACCAAACGCTTACAGTTCGAGAGGATATTATCCATACCCTAAAATAGAATTTGGTCATGGAATAGAATCGCATGAAGCAAAAGGCATATCAAGGTCGCTCTGAATATCAATTTGTTGAAGGAGACCAGGTGTTT
Source organism: Picea engelmannii (assembly GCA_009831015.1). Lineage (NCBI taxonomy): Eukaryota > Viridiplantae > Streptophyta > Pinopsida > Pinales > Pinaceae > Picea > Picea engelmannii. Next base: position 54,125 of record ML791201.1, read on the forward strand.
CTTCGACTGTAACCTTATAAGAAAAATTCCCACAAGGCTGACCATTGTCAAAAACCGACGTCCAAATTTTATGGTCCTTATATCGTTCTCAAGCATGTGGGACAGGTGGCCTATCAGTTAGACTTGCCTAGTCATTCTAAGGTCCATCCTATTTTTCATGTCTTATGTTTAAAGAAGGTGATTGGAACTAAGTTCCAAACTCAAACCAACCTTCCCAAGTTGGATGAAGAAGGATCCATCTGGTTGCAGCCACAAGCAGTTTTGGATCAGCGTGAGTGTCATCTGCGTTAGCGCACCATCAAGGAAGTATTGATCTAGTGGAAAGATACCACTCCAGCAAATGCCACTTGGGAACCAACTACCATTCTGCAACAATTTCATCATCTCAAGCCTTGAGGACAAGGTTGTTTTTAAGGGGAAGGACATGTTAGGGACCTAACCTCCCTAACTCCTCACGTAGGTAGAATAATATGTTTCCATGTAATAAAGGGAAATATTAATAAGGCCTAGCAATGAGGAATAATAAGTCAAATCTAAGAATACCTAATAGAAGCTTTCGCTTCTAGAAAGATATTCCTCTAGATTGTTCTTTTGGATAGACAGATTTAGTATAAATAGGAGTAGAGGGTATGAGAAGTTTTTTATTGGATATTATTATAATATATGTCTTCTCTGTTGGAGTTTTCCCCCTCGAAGAGGAAAGTGAACATTGTTATCATTAATCAAGGTGCTATTTCTGGTGTTATTTTGGTATTATTCTGATATTGTTCTGGTTATATCATTGTTGTTCTGCCATTTCTAGTTGAAATATTTATGTTTTTCATACTATTTTATATATGGAATACTACATCCATCTTCATCATTTGTGCCATCTTTCGTTCCTATTATGGTTTTTTCTTTTTCAGATGATGAAAATGAGGATGAAAATCCACCTTTGCTTACTCACCTTCCTCTAGATGAGTTCATTGAACATGAACTTGCACCAACACCATCGCTTCTGAGATGGGCCCGTTCAACACGAGAAGTAACCGGTGATCTTGTCGGTGATCCTTCATATCAAAGTCAGACTCATTCATAGTTCCAGTGAGCCTCTTTTCTTTTGTCTCAAGTTTCAGAGACTCATAATCCCGAAACATTTGCAGAAGCTTCATTTCATCCATATTGGGACACAACTGATGAATGAAGAGTATCGCTCTTTAATAGCGAATGATACTTTGGATCTTGTACCTCTTCCTAAAGGAAGAAAACTTGTCAGATGTAAATGGGTGTACAGAACTAAATATGCATCAAATGGAAGTGTTGAAAGACACAAGACCCGGTTAGTTGTGAAAGGGTTCTCTCAAGTTGAATCATTGACTATAATGAAACTTTTTCCCCTGTGACCAAAATGAATTACATCCACCTTGTTCTAGCCCTGGTTGCCTCACAGAAATGAGAGGTCCATCAGATGGATGTTCAATTTGGATTCTTGCATGGGGATTTGCAAGAAGAAATTTACATGAAACATCCTCCTGATTATGTCCAGAATGACTCCATCCTTGTTTGTCGCCTTAAGAAATCTATTTATGGTATTGATAAATCTCCTCAAGCTTGGTATGCAAAAATGGATAGCTTTCTTCTTGACACCAGTTTTTCTAAATGTCATTCTAACCCTAATTTCTATACCGAGAAAGTATGAATCCATCTCATAATACTTGTTCTTTGTGTTGATGATCTTATCCCGACTGGTAGTAACCCTAAACTTTTAACCCATGTGAAATCTAGCTTTAAAAATAAATTTGAAATGACAGACTTAGGGTACTTGCATTATTTCCTTGGCATCCAGGTATTGCAAACCAAGGAAGGAATATTTCTTTCCCAATCTAAATATGCTTGTGACCTTCTTCGTTACTTTCACATGGATGATTCTAAACCATAACCTTCTCCCTTCCAGTCTGGACTCAAACTTGTTGCCACTTGTAATTATACCTAAGTTGATGCCACTTTGTACTGTCATCTAGTTTGTATCCTCTTATATTTGACTCATACACGTCCTGACATTTCTTTTCTTGTTGGTCTTGTTGCCCGATATATGCAAACACCCCATGAAATCCATTAAAAATAAGCTAAAAGGATACTTCGGTATGTTCAGGGTAAAATTTAGTTTGGGATACATTATAGTTCAAGGGGGACTCCTTTTTTGGTTGGTTTCACTGGTTCAAATTGGGTCGACGACCTTGATGATCGGAAGTCTATTGCAGGTTATGTTTTCAACCTTGGTTCTGGACCTTTCACTTAGGCATGTAATAAACAACAGGCTATTTCTCTTTCTTCAGCAAAAGTAGAGCATCGAGTAGTGATTAATGAAATTCAAGAAGCCTTGTGGATTCCACAGATTCTTTCAAAGTTTGGATTCCAGCAGCAGCACCCAACCGCCCTTTGGTGTGACAATCAGAGTGCCATCAACATCGTCAAAGATTTATTTCAACATCATCACAACAAACACATCGAGATACACATGCACTTCATCTGAAATCTCATTCACGGTCAAGTTATTGAAGTGTTATTTTTCCCTATAGAAGATCAAGTTGCAGACATATTCACAAAGTATTTTGCAGAAGTGAAGTTTTTCAAACTTCTATCTATGTTAGGAGTTCATGAAGTTGTCATTTAGGGGTGATAGTCTCTAACTCCTTGTTCCTTCTCCTATTGTTTCTCCTTTGTGAATCCTTCAATCCTATCCCGAGTTGTTCTTAAGGGGGGATGTTATGATATTTAGACACTTAGGAGTTAGTTAAGATCAACTTGGTCTAATGTGTCATTAGGTTAAAATGTGTTTCTTTAGTATGCATTTGTAATCCGACGGTCACAATATGTTTTTGACATAGAGTGATCCAACATCTCATAATATCCTAGATCTTAATGACTACATTAATTAGTGTCTTAACACTCGATTGGTCCATGATCTCCATTTAAATAGCATGCAAGGTCATTTGTCAATGATAAATTGTGATAAACTCTTTGTAATATATTTTCTTATGCATTAATAAATTGCGTCAAGTGGCCATGTTGGTTGGGGTTGTGGATGTTTCTCCATAGGGGTTTTACCACATAAAAACATTGGTTTGTTGATCTTTGATCTAGCTATGTGAGTGGTTACTGAAGGTGATCCTCAGTTGGAATACATGTGTTGTTGAACACACAGTTTAGATCCTGAAGAAGTTTTGGATAGAAGGTGAAAACTTCATGTTCAGAGTTTGTGGATCTTACATTGTACATGTAGTTAACAGGTTCCTTGATGTTTTCGACCAACATTAGGCCAAATATATGTTTTGTAGTGAACAACTTTAGTTAGTTCAAGGTGGAGCCAAGGCAGAAGCATTGGGTAGCAGTAAAACATGTGCTCAAATACTTGAAGGCCACAATGGAGTATGATTTGAGATATCTTGAAGATGGTAAATTAAAGTTGCAGTGGTATTCAAACTCAGATTGGGCAGGCAGTGAAACAAACAGGAAGAGTACTCAGGGTGTTGTTATAGCTTGGGATCAACAATGATATCCTACTTTAGCAGGAAGCAGACTTATGTGGTACTTATCTCAGCAGAGGCATAATACATGGCATCTAGTATTTCTAGTTGTGACAACATATGGCTTTGCAAGTTACTTCCAACACTATTTAATCAGTAGTTGGATCCCATAGTCATTTATTGTGATAATAAAAGTTGTATCAAACTCTCTGAGAATCTAGCATTTCATGACAAGTCCAAGCACATAGAGATCATATATAACTTCATGTGAGACAAGATTCAAAAGGGAGTAGTGAAGCTTCAGTATATTCCCACAGATCAACAGGTAGTTGATATTTTGACCAATCCCTTAGCAAAAGGGAAGTTTGAAGCACTCGGAGATAGATAGACTTGGATTGGTGCATAATTCCTTCCTCGCTAAGAGAGATTGTTGAGAAATGTAGCTTGATCATGAACTTCTTACACAGGTTCAATGTGAACGTGTAGAAAGTGTTTTGAGGCATTTCTTTAGTGACCACATAGGAAAAGTGGGAGGTAATTCCATCTTGTAATTTCACTTGAAAAAAAAAAGTGAAATTCTTATGTTTTGAAGTTAATTAGTCTTACGAATATAAATGAAATATTATAGAAGATATTAAATATTAGTGACTTAGATTAAGATTTAATCTTATCCACCTATTTTAATTAACCATACATCTCATGATTGAGATATGTGGCAAATAGAACTAAGGATATTAGTTGTTAGGATTGAAGAGATTAGTTATCTCTCTCAAAGAATAAATATGACAATTAGGAGAAGTCAATATCATATGAGAAGAGAACAAGAGAGCTTAAGAAAGAGTACATTCAAGGAGAAGAAGGGCATATTTCTAAAGTGATCAACAAGATACGAGAAGGTAGTACCATTGATGTAGCCACACCTTTAGATCTAGTCAAACACCGTCAGATTGGCCATACACAATCTTTTGTGCATTGCTAGAATGTATTATAGTGTTGAGGGAGGAGAAAGAGTGGTTTGTTGTCCAAGAAAGGAATAAATAGAGAAATTCATATTGTTGTAGTTGTACCCTCTTTTACACATGTCGTACACTAATGTTTGAGTTGATTTTAATGACTGTATAGTCGTTGACTCAAGCAAACTACAGAGTTTACCTTGTAAGATTTGATCAAAGGAATACAAAGTTGATTAGAAGGAAAAATCCATGCATATGTGTTTTATTTCTTCCATTGTTTATTTTTCAATGATTATGTGATTGATGCAATGTTCAGAAATTTAATTTTTTTCCTTTAAATAAATTATGTTTGTGTTATTTAATGAGAGAACATCAGGACACTGCTCTCCTAGACTTGAAAAAATTACAACAAGAGACATAAGGAATTTTTAGCTTATGTTAAAGATTAACTTTTTATTCATTGTAATGATAAACTAAAGACAAAAGTTATAAATATAATAAGAATAATTAAAAAAAAAACCAACTTGTTTCAAGTAATTTATTTATTCATTTCTTCAATCTAATTCCACAAAAGGAACAAATGTTAAAAGGTTATAAGATTTAAAAGATCAAATAAACCTTCCAACATGCAACACTCACGACAATTAAAAGGGGACCAGTCACATTGATATAAATGAAAAATATTTCAATCTAATTAAGTCTCAAAAGTTATAAATGCTTTTACTTCTTTATATAGAATGCAATTTCATTAACCCTCCCTATAAGGGTAGAATAATACTCTTTGTGAGGAAATTTTTTTCTTCAATCAATTCAAGGGCTTTAAGAACCTTTGCAATATTGTATTGTTTCACTCAACCAGTCTCTCAAGTGTTTCGCATGTTAATGCCTAAAAACCATTTTGGCCATCAATAGACCCCTGAGAGGTGGAACTATTTTTTATGCACGTGAAGGGAAAATTGAACTTGTGATAGGCTGTTGATTTTCACTTAATAGTTTTGTTAGGATTGTTATCCACAGAACTTTAGGAATGGTGAATTTTGAAATATCAGAGCTCAAAGAGTGTGACTGATTAGAAAGAGTCTCCAATTTCACCCATGGGAAGTTTAGGTTACAAATGTTTATGGAAGAGATTGATCTATGAGGCATATTCTAGGGTAGAGTTGCATTACCTATTGATACTCAATAGTTATCTCGGTATGATAATATGGTTTCTAAGGTGAAGAATATTATTTTTTACTCTATGAAGGGTTGGCCAATTCCTCACATTGTAAGGAAGGACCACATGATTCCTCACATCACATGGAAATTGGCAAAGGAAAAGTTAGATGCATTGAGAACTTTGTATCAAAGTGTTAATAGTTCTAGGAAGACAGTCTTGAAGAACAATCTCACCCAAACATGCATGGGTAATTCAAACACCATGGCAAGTTACCTTATAAATATCACCAAGCTCAAAGATCAACACTTTTCTATTGGTATGAAAATCAAAGATGAAGAATTAGTTCATATTGCATTAATCAATTGTAGATGCCATAATCCTCCTCCTAATTGTTCTTCCCTCTGAAACCCCAGTGATTCAGGTGTTTTGGAGTCAACTATGGATTTTTCCATGGGTGGGATTAACCCTTCCTCTCCCCTATCTCTGAGATTGACACATTTTGTGCCCTCATCTCCTCTAGTGGGAAATATTCCAAAGATCCATCCTCTCACATTGTGAAGAAGTTGGATGAAATTCCTGATGTTCCTGTGCACTATTCCTCTCCGCTTGGCCCTAAAACTAGCTTCTCAAGGTTTGAGTGGAGAGTTCATAGGACTCTGGCCTTCTCCAAAAGCAATGGGTACATGGCTTGACAAGGGTTGGAAATCACTAATCAAGGGGTGGGTTACACATTACTTATGTAGGAAAGGGTTTTATGCCTACCTCTTTGAATCTAAGGAGGATCCTAACCTTATTCATAAGTGACCCTTACTTTCTTGGATCCAGATGAATTGCAGACTTCAACCCTAAAAATGATATCCCTTCAACAATAATTGTTTGGGTTTGTTCACGGCATCTCCCACTCTGTTATTAGAATGATAACATTATGAGAAACATTTTAAATACCCTCAAAAGATACAATGACACATATGAACCACTTGACATGATGTTTTCTTGTGCTAGGATCTATGTTGAAGTAGACCTCGATAAATTTCTACCAAAGGCCATTCAACTGCCATTAGAAAACTAGAAACATGTTTATTCAATAAACTATGAGTATATACCCTTCAAGTGAAAATATTGTCATGACTATGGGTACTTTGTTGAGAACTACCCCAAAAACATTCCTCCTTAGCAAGGACCTCAAGATAGAGATGATCAATGGCAACAGGTGAAGAAGAAGAAAACTTCCAATAAGCAAGTTTCCAATCCGTCTCAATCCAAGCAAGTGACCCCCCTTGCATCTAACCCCAAGTTAGTTGGCCCAGGGCAGTCTTTAGGGAAACATCGCTCGTCGAATTCACCTAAAGATACAACAAACAACAACGCAAAGAGCTCAACTACTAGTGGAAATAATCCATATATCAACCCTAGTAAAAATAGGTATGAATCCTTATCTCAAGATGAAATTGTTCCAAGCAATGAAATGTTAGTGAATCCAACTTTGACTGTCGGGATTTATTTTGAAAAGCCACCTTTTGGTAGAAAACTCAGGAATAAATTTAAATCCTAGGAATACAAGTTATTCCTCAAATCCAAAGGAAGATATAGACCTCTCTAAAGCTTTGTATTCAACAAGAACTGGTAATGGGCATGATCACCAGTCCCTTGAAGATGTTGCGAAGGAGGATGGTAATGATCAAGAGATTGAAAATGTTAAAAAAAGAAGGAAATATGGAATAAAACCATTCAAGGAGGTAAGAAAGGAAATCACAAATAAAGAGATAAAAATGGGTACCCAAAGCCCAATAGAAAAGGCGTATGGTATGGAAACCAGAAGCTCGAAGAATTTGAGTTGACCAAACCCTCCCAAGGGAGGGACTCATAAAAGAAATAAGTAATGATGAAGCTAATATCTTGGAATTTCAAGGGAGTGGGCAGTTCAACTAAGGTTGAATAAAAAGGGAGTTTAGTAAAATCAGAAAAATTTGTCATCCTCTTACTCCAGGAGATAAATATGGAGGTTGAAGAGGCCGACAAGCAAGGCAAATAAAATATTGGAAATACAATGAAGGGAAAGTAGTGAGCTCTAGGGGATCCCATGGAGGTCTTCGTATGGTATGGAATAGTACTTTGCTACATTTGAATTATAGTCAACACACTCAGCACTAGATGTTAACCAGTGCTGGTATAGGGGCAGACCCAGGGTTCAACGCTATAACAACTCACCAACAAAACCCTAACTACCGTCCCTTTTGGAAACACCTGCGAAGCAAATGAAGTCTCACCCAAGGTAGAGGCAGGGATGGTTGCATGACTCCAGTGTCTGCAACCTTAGATGGGACACAAATATGTGATTGTAACACCTTGACAAAGCACTTAGCAATATAGTTCATCAATGTTTAACCAGTATCTACTTCACAGGTAAATACCCTAATTACAGAGCATCACAATATTCAACCTGATCTAGCATCTAACATCACTTAGCATGACGAAACAGATCAGATCTAGCAGATTCAAGCACTAAGCACATTCACACAGGTCAAATCCAACATTTACTCTCACTATTAAGCACAAAGAAACAATAGATCTACCTATCATTCATCTATATCAAAGCACTAAGCAAGTAAATGCATAAACACATCAACACATCACACAAAGCATTCACAACACAGGATGTATGTGGTTCACCCCCACCCTGGGGCTACGTCCACCAACTCTTTGTCTTCTTTATTAGCTTTCTTCAATCTTCTTACATGCACAGATCCTTCAAATCAACTTTGCAGAGGACAGGAGATCTACGCACTCTTCGCTAGATCCTCCTTCCCCAAGCTAGGTTACAACACAAAGCCTACATACAGTCCTTACAGCCACTTGCACTTAGCCTTGCAAACATACACAAAGCACTTACAATTGTTACTTTCACTCAACACCACTTACAACTGACTTGTCATTCGCACTTAGCCATTCATATCCATATATCCTCACTACATCGCCTAGCATCTATTTATACATTACAAAATCGGGCCTAAACATGGGTAAACCCATGGGCCGACATCCCCATACCCATTACATAATCCCAAATCCCAAAAATTCCTAAAAGGGGGCCGAGATCCCACGATCTCCACTTCTTCTTGCGCTTCACCTTCGACAGCCTGTCGAAGTCCCAAAAATAGGTCAAACATGACCAAGGATCCTCAAAACTTGGCCAATGGCCAACAAACAGATTCACTCATATTCACATTGGAGAAGAGATATCCATTGTAAATGTTTACATGTTTGTGGTCTATCAAGAAAAAGTTGACTACTAGAATATATTGTCTGATCTAAGGAACTCAAATTTATGGGAGAAATGTGTTATAGTCGATGACTTCAACACCACTTTAAATCAAAATGAAAAGAAGGGGGGAAGATTGTTCGGGATCCTTGTAGGGAAAGGATGGAGGAATTGATGTCCCTCTTGGATCCGGTTGATGTAAGACCTATCAAAGGTAAATTCTCCTAGACAAATAAAAGAACAAGTCCAAGGCATATATCATCCAGACTAGATCGATTTCTAGTGCAAAGTTCATTTTTGGAAAGAAACGATGCACTCTCTTATCCAATTCTCTCTTAGGCAACCTCAGTTCATAGATCCATTTCTCTGCTAATTACATAAGTGACCAACTTTGGACCAATCCCCTTTATGGTTGCAAGATAACTCATTTTATGATCTTATCTCTAAATTCTGGACCTTTTAGGTGGTTGGCTCCCATGTCCATATCTAGGAGCAAAAGCTCAAAGCAATGAAGCTTGCACTCAAGGATTGGGCCAAAACCTTTTTCATGTCTTATGTTCGGGATGTCAAAGTGTAAAAAGAGAAGTTGGATCATATCCAAGCCAGAATGGAGATGGAACAAGTCACTATGTACATCATGTTAGAAGAAATAGAAAGGATGGCATGATACCATGACAGAGAGTACAACTCCATCCACAAGAATGATGTTTGGGAGATAATTTTGAGACCTACTAGGAAATCAATGATTGATTCCAAATGGTGTTATTTTTTAGCTCGGTTGATGTCTCAGTTGTGCCTATGTGTCCTAGGCCAGCTAATTGACACCTTAAATAGTCTTGATCAACCTTAGTATCTTAGACTAAGTTAGACTTAGGCTTGCAACAAAAAATGATTCTTGAGTGGAATGTGGGGTTCAAGGAAGAGGGTGCACCTCATGGACGTTTCTAGTGGAGTGTGGTACCCTGTCCAAAGGGGGGCACACTACCTAGTAGAGAGTGGGGTCCAACAACCCCGATCTCAGCCATTGAGGCCCAAGGCTAGGCACACATCTCAAGGTAAATGGAGGGATCCTAGGGAGGTAAAAGGAAGTTGAGGGTGAGAGGACTACACACATTCTCATTGTGCATGATAGTTGAAGGAGGGCGCTAGATATAGAGTTAGTGGTTGCATTTTGCAGTTGAGAAAGTGCAGAAGAGGGCAACCATCTTCGGTGTGAAATGAGGGTTGAAGGAGTTGGGCAAAAGCAACGAAATATAGTTTGATATTTTTGGGTGCAGTTGGGACATGTAACATACTTTCTGAGGGTTTTATAGACCGTACAATAGGTCGTATAGGGTCTTGTTGAGCACTCAACACACCCTAAAAGCTTTTTGGAAATTTTTCTCTTTTGGGTACCACTTTGTTTTTTTTCTTCTTTCTGAATTGAGTCTGTTGTGTAGGGATCATTAAGTTTTTTGTTTCCATGTCTTATCATCAATCACATTCGGATTTATTTGGACCTATTGAATAGATTAACTTCTTTATAAAAGAACACTTTGCATTTTATCTAAGTATACACAGCTAGAATTTTAAGTCATGCACCCATTATCGACATCGACACAACCTGTGCAGAAAAATCGATCATACAACAACGATGAGCGTCGATCTCCAATGTATCATCGACATTGGGAGAATTTAAAAGGAAAACACTAACAATCGACACACCTAACGAACCTTCGATCGCCGATCGTCGATACATTCAGGGTCAGCGATATCCGAAGGGAACCTTAAAACTGCAGAAAATCTTTACTTCGACACAACATCGAGTGTCGATCACCAATCGGTAATATGTTATCGATATCACTGAACTCCGAGGGATGAAATCATGAAGTAATAAACATAGAAACTTGTTGATCGATGATCCTCGACATATTATCGGCATCGGCAAGATAGGTTGATATTCCTAGAGCCATGTCTAAAGAAAATCACTGATTTCGAAGACTTTTAACGAAGGAGCCAAAATAAAATGTCACAAGTCATGATCACCCTTCTAGGTCCGCATTTCGACATCAACATTGTACGAAAGTCTGGGTCGACATCGGATATTTCTCTAAAAGTGGTATTAAAGAACGTTTTCTAAGAAAATCGTCGACGTCGATCCACTTGTTTAAACTGTCATACTAATAAGACATCGATGGCAGGATGGGACATATTCGGCGAAGATTAAGATCAAATTTTGTTATTTAATAGGCCAATCAATGTGTTGATTAACACATGTTACTAACCCACATGTCGACCAAATGATAGGATCTTGAAACCGTCGATGAACTACATAACAACTCGCTCCTGCAATCACATTTAATCTCGAGCATGATTCGAATCTTGGTGATGGATTGGGTAGACCACATTTACGCCCTGAATTCAAGAACTGATGCAACAAGGTAAGTGTGCTCCATGTTTAAATTATAAAGACGGATTTTGAACGCAGTATTTAGTACCCAAGTCTTTCATTATCGGAGCAGTCAAAGGAGAGAGAAAGGGTTTCAGAAACTCATAGTCAATTTTCAACATTCTAAACCAAGTTAATTTTGTGTGAAGGATAGGTATGAACCATCTGTATCATTTCAGTAGTTGCAATTGTTTATTTTTTATCATTTCTGCAAGTCGGTATCTCACTTTGTTCTTTGTGCAGGAAAATGTCTCCAAGGAAGCCAATGACCAGGCACTCGCTAAGAGAAAAAAAACTAAAATAAATGGAAACCGGTGAAGGATCCTCGCCCGACACTGCTAGACAGATAGATTTTGCCACTAAAATGGAGCCAGTCATTTGAACATCAACCAAAAAGGCGCTTGCCCAGCCTCCTGCATCTGACAACACAGAGGCGAGTACTGGATCAAAAGTGGTGCTTCCTCATTGGGGAGACTTGTTTAACAGAATCAGCCAGGAAGAGTACCCAGAGTTTGTGCCACATAGTGACCCGAACATCCAAATACTTGATGACCAAGTATTCTTGAACATTCAACGATCCTGCCTACACATGGTAGCCTTTCGAACCCTGGTTATGCCTTGCATTGAAACTCTAGGGTGGATAATCGACCATACTGATGCGAAAAAATGCTTGGTGAATGATGAAAATGGTGGATATGTTGGGGATTTTCTCTCGATATAATTCCATAAGTACTACAAATTCAGAGACCTAGAGGAAAGGTTAAATACCGAGTTTGTGGTAAAATTCTATGAGTTCCATGACACCAGCAGGTTGATGGCCTCATGGTTGAAAGAGGATAATAAGTTTACAAACAGGAGCAACAACTAGTATGGTACATCCAATCTTAGAGATCCATATATCTACCTGATGGCTCTGATCTACCGATTATACGGGGAAAGGGATTGTGCCAAATTTTCAGAAGCATGGATGCCCTTGGCATACACTCTGGAAATCTCCAATAGTAGCTTCAATTGGTGAGCGATTATTTCAAAACAAGTCAGTGCCAACATACTACAATCCCAAACGTCGAAGGATGGAGAAACGTCAGCTTTCCACTTGGTGTCATACCTATTGGACGTGATCTGTGCAAGGAATGTCTTCGCAGGCGTGAATATGAGCTGCCATGTTGCAGAGCTACATGTGCATGTCTATTTCAGCATTATGTGGGAGAACACGTACAAGAGATCATACGCTCTTATATGTGATGAATTTAAAGCTAGAGTCTATTTTATTCTTTTTAAGAAAGAATTCCCAAGTCTTATGGAAGCAACCACGAAGATGGTTTCCAAAGTAGGCCACTCGTCACTAGAAGAAACCACCACTTACATCAGAGTGTTTGGGGCCACTGGCGCTCCACATTTACTCATCGTTCACGTCTCAGATAGGCTTATTGTGGGGGGATTTGTTATCAAACCATTTTGCAAGGCTATAATGCCACTCTGGTGAAGGATAAGAAGAGAACATTCATACCCTATGTATTTCATATAGGGTTTTACATGGTGAAATACATTGCACAAGAAAAACAAGAGGGCTTAAGTCAGCTAGAGTAACTCAACATGTTTCACAGGTGTCTTCCTGTTGGTCGTATTCCCATGATAAGTTTGAAGATGAAATCTTTACGGAAGGTGCCCAGGACTAGGAGGAGATGCTCCAAAGAAAAGCTAACCCCAATATGACAAGATTTAAAGCCATGACAATGGAAGAGCAGGTTGAAATGATAGAATAGACGTCTCAAGAATCCCTCAAGGTTAGGGAAGAGAACAGAGTAGTAGAAGCCACAGAGGCACATAAGAGAGGGATGTTGTTGTTATAATAATCCCAAAGAGTCATCCAGAGGTTAGAAAATGATCCCCAACTATTAAAACCCATAAGGGTCACCCCGTTCGACACAATCAACATCGGAGAGGAGCTAAATGGCTCAAAGTCAACCCCATTGGAGGAGACCGCTCATCCAGAAAACCCAGGCATTACATCACCACAGGAAAGGTCATTGACCATTGCTACAACACAGTTGGAGGAAACAAGAACATCTAGTGGGACAGACATGCCCAACGTCCTCATAGACTTGATTACCATATACGACAATGAGGAAATATCAGGGGTTTCGCTCATAACCCCAGTACCAATCACGGAGGAGGGAGAACTAGGAGAAACATCTGATCTAACTCCTGAAGCTCTGACTTCAATTTCCCAAGAAGGCGATGACCAGGCCAGAAGCATGTTGGATAGTGAGTTTCTCGACTAATCGGGAATTCAACATAAGATGGACAGTTCCAAGGAGGAGTTCGGCTTTGGTGAAAAGGAAGAAGAAAATAATCAATCAGAAATCGACACCTCAATAATCGATCCTCATTAAATGTTGATCCTTTTCCCCTCTCCTCATCTAAAACCGAAAATCCACCAGTTGACGAACCCCAGCAGGAGGCCCCAACAGGAGGCCAAGTCACCAGGACATACAAAATCTCTCCCTGCTAAAGAACTACAAGAGCCAGTCATAGAAAAAATATATACAACAGGAAGCCTAGGCAACACTCTGACCTAGGGAGACCAACAAATTCATGAGACAATGGACAAGGTCATCGACATACAAGCGATCTCTTATGACAGAAAGAGGAAGGTTGTGATGAGAAGGACTACCAATAAAAGGAGGCTCACGCTTGATAACACACTCTTTTTTACCACAGAAGAAACACTTCTCAACACAGAAAATGCTAAGACTACTAAGTTGATCAGGGCAAGGATAGCTATAACTGATGCAATGCTAGACAGAGTGAAAAGGGATGAAAAGGAATTAGCAGTCGAAAAGGAGGAGTTGGATCACCTGCATCATCTAGTGAATTATTATCAGGATTCAATGCAGGCAGTAGTGTTCCTGAGAAGTGAATTTAGAGACACATATGCACGGTTCACAAACAAACAAAACCTCTTCACCACATGTATCATCGATTTCCAAGAGGATACTCTCATGGGGTTGGCCACTTGTAAAGATGTGCAGAGGTGGTATGAAAAATCACATCAGGCCTTAGAGTGGATTGACTATATCAGTGAGATATAGAAAGGTCGAGACTCTGAAGAACACGACATCTGAGTACTAATGGATAGTAGCATCGCCCGAATCAGGAAGGCAATTGAATACTGGGTGTGAATGGTAAAGGAACCTCAACAGAGGATATAGGAAAGGTGGAGAGAATGCGAGAAAAGTTGGGAGAAGATGAATCGGGAGATGGAAAACATTGGCCTACCAGAATTCGGCCCACAGGGAAATTTCGATGATTTGCATGACATAGTCAAACGACATGCAGAGCAAGACTCGACATGGGAGGTAGAGATATCATAGATTTCAAGTATGACTCCAGGTCAAGTAAAGAAGTTCGTGCATCACCTAGTTAAATACCTCGCATTTCTCCAACACTTAAAGTGTCAAGCTCATCAGGTATAGAGAACAAGCAGTGGAGATAAAAGAAGTCTTCTCTACACCGATGGATCAACATAGGTTTCCCTATGCAAACACATTTGAAGACATTTTCTTCAAATGGGCGGAGTATGAGAGAAATCATCTACTGCAGTAAAAAAAATGGATGATCTCAATAGAACGAGGAGATAAATCCTGCCACGTGTCAATTTTTTTTTTACTTAACACAACTTTTAGTAGTTATTTTTAGCTTAGTGATCCTTTATAAATAGGGATATTGACCTTGTGCAAATGGTCAATGGTTTTGGAAAAGACCCCTTTTTTTTAGAATTGTGAAAGAATTATTTATCTACAACTTTAATTTAGAAGTTATGTTTAGAACCAAAGACAATTTTTTCATCTGAAGCATTAACTTGATTGGATCGAGGAGGGATTGTTTCTGTCTTCGAGTTTTATTATGTTGTTGTATTGAGTAAGAGTCATTGTATCTATTGCTAAGTTATCTTTTCAATATTATAACAAACATTTTGTTCTAGATGATGAAAATAAATCGATGTGTTGATATGTGATCGATAGTAGAGGTAAGAGAACTAATTTTTTTACACTCATATTTGTTACATAGTTGTTTTCCTTCTACAATTGTTATCTCAGGCAATGATGTATGTTCACAAGTAAAAATTATTATTGCTAAGATTGAAGTAGTTCTGATTATCGTTGTCTACACGCTGAGGTATAAGGGTTATCTTAAGCTCAACATTCTTTAGTCTATAGTAATTTCCCTTCATTAGTTGGGTTATGTCATCATATTTATTGTACCTAGATTATTAAAGAATACAAAATACAAAAAGAGAATCGCTTAACCTAAAGGAAGAACTTTTCATAAAAAGATACACCTGTCAGTTACCCATAAATCCCATCAATAAATCATCCGAATCAAATATTTGGAGAACCATTCCACTTATCAAACTCTTATGAGTCTGATTGGGCCTCTTAAGTGGGGTTGGTTCCCACTGTTGAGTTAAAGGGATTTTTGACCCCTCAACATAATTGGTGCTAGAAGGAGGGCCTGAATGAATGAATGGATAACGATATTTCTGATAATATATTATGCATAGCCTGTAGATTCAAAACAACTCACATGCATGGCTATTCATTCTCAAGACAACCCACATACATAGAGTACTCCCGAAACAAGTGACTCACCTCAGCACAAGGAAGTAGAACACTTATTCCCTAAAATAAATTATGCTCTCCCCCAAGAGGAGTTGAACCAGTTCATAAGAATCACAAGAGCTTACACCCAGTAAATTGGAGCGTTACCTTTAGCTCCTTTACTTCCTTGCAGAAAACAAGTAGGCAGACCAGTTGTTGACACCCCTGGCCAGGTTTTTGTTCACATGGTAGAAGACCTGATATATTTTTCCCTCACTGAGATAGAACAACCCCTTAATATGATACCCGAAACACCAGTTGGTAACTACTCTGAATCTAATGATTTCGAATTTGACGAGGAAGGTTCTAACTCGGATCACTTAGCTTCTCAATCGAAAGACATGGAGGATAATAACTATAACAATGAAGAAATGAGAAATCAACCTCAATACAATCAACCATGGTTGGTCAAAGATGCTATGGAAATCCCAGGACGGGTACATAACCTACCCCGACATCCAAAAATTAACAAGACCCCCGGTAAAAAAAACAGAATTAGGTCTTGATAAAGAAGGAGGAGATCTAGAAAACCTACAGAAGATGATAAAAAAACTCTCCAACGAGATTGTAGATATGAAAAGGAGTGATGGGGAGGGAAACCAAACCCATAGACCTTATAAATCCTTCTTTAAAATAAATCCACCTTTCAAATCTATAGAACCTCCTCCAGCCAACCTAAACATTGACTTAGAAATTGTAGCATCTGACTCTTTCTGCACATACCACCAAGCGAATCATTCAGAAAGAGATTTCCCTCAATGGGTGCAAGCTATGAATTTAATGGCTAATCGATGCCTAGATGAATGCTCCCTAACCAAAGAACCCAGTGGCTCGACAATAATCGCTATTGATCAGGAAAGTCATGAGCCACCAGAAGAGACAACCATGTTGTTATGGGATTCCAACCACCCGATGCCTTTCAACGATGCCACTAAAGTGCAGGAACCTCTCGTTGAAGTCCTAGCTATGCAGATGCGAGGTAGAAGTCAACTAATGAAAAATAATCCCACCACTACTTAGTTATCTAGAGGGAATCAAGCGATCAATCATCCAAAACCCCGATTCTCTTCTCAAAAGAATCCCACTAACATACACACACATGAAGCTCCTAAACTAGACTATAATGTAGTGGAGGACTTGAAGAAGATGGAGGATAATGTGTCAATCATGGATATGTGCAGGATTCCCCAACAAAAGGATTTTATGTTACAGGCCTTAAAGTCAATAGAAGCCCCTATGATGAGCGTTGACCTAGGTGAGGTCCCATCCCCCACAAATTTGAAGAATAAACTGAGTGTGAAAGATTTCTCTTTAGATAAAAAAGGAAAGCTTTTTGTCCCTCCTTTCCTTTTAACGTTTGAAGTCTTTAACAGAAACCTACATAATTTCCTAGTTGATTTAGGGGCATCCTCCAATGTCATGTCATTGTCAATCTGCAATAAATTGAATGCAACCCCACTCAAAAGTGATAAACATGTTATACAACTAGACAAGACTCACATAAAGGTTATTGGAGAACTTAAATATGTCATGATCAGAATGGCTACACACCCGAAATTTGTTCAGGTAATTGACATAATCGTAGTAGACATTCCAAAGGATTATGGACTGTTACTTAGTTGAGATTGGTCCGAGAAATTAAATAGATACTTTAGTATGGACTGGGATCACCTCCGATTGCCATTAAAGGGACATACAAACATGATTAGGATCGATAGGGAAAGATATCTCAAACACATTGTTATCGATTTAGAATCTTTCAACGAACCTTTGTCGGCATATTTCCCTGTGTTAGGAAACTACTCCCGCGATTCTGATTTTGGAAATTTCGCCCCTCTCTCGTCTGATGTACCTATCACTCAAAAATCTGAAATTAATTTTCAAGTATCGACAGTCGTAGAAGAAAGCATCTTATGTCTGGATCCTCTATTGGGAGCAGCAGACAAGGAAGATGGAGGTGAGAAAATAACTAGGCATGAAGAAGTTACTAAATTTTGCTCATAAGTTTGGACGGTGTATTTTGATGGGTCTAAATCAAAATAAAGGTCAGGAGTGGGATGTATTCTCATTGACCCGAAGAGGAAGCAAAACTTTCTATCCTGCAGACTAGAATTTGAATGAACCAATAACATTGTTGAGTATGAAGCTCTAGTTCAGGGACTGAAGAAATCCATAGACTTAAACATTAAAGAATTGAAAGTTTTTGGAGACTCTAAAATTATCGTTAGGAAAGTGAAGAATAGTATCCATTGCAATTCACCTCACTTGAGAAATTAACAGCAAGAGGTGCACGAACTAATAGAAAATTTTGAGGCCTTCAACATTACTGTTGTTCCCAGAGCAAAGAATACTCTTGTTGATTCCTTATCCACCGCAGCCTCAATATTGTCTCCTTTAGAATATTATGAAGCCTCTAGGTTCACAGTGGAACTTCTCTACAAGCCTTCGGTGCCTAACAAGGTTTCTAACTGGAAATTATTTGAAGGAAATAAAAATATTGTAGACTTCTTGACTAACCAAGATAATTTTAAGGATTTGGTTATTGATGATGAAGTATTCCAAGAACTACTCACAGAATCCAATCTCCACGATCAGAAGAAGGGAAAATATCACTATGATAATAAACCAAGGTTTCACATGATACCAAAAGGGGTGGCCAATTTGGAGAACCTTTTCGACCTAAGGGAAAGATTTAGAGGGTCAAAGAATGAAAAAACAGGGAGTTCATGTCCTATATACGAGACTATAAACCTAGGAACCCCTGAAAACCCCAAGAATATAAATCTAGGTAAAATAGTGTCCAAAGAAGACATGAAAGCTTATCTCGAACTTTTTAAATAATATCAAGACGTCTTTGTGTGGTCCTACCAAGAGTTAAAAACTTATGACACTTGCATTATCCAACACACAATCCCGTTAAAATCAGGAGTAAAACCCTTCCAACAAAAACTTAGGAAGTACCACCCATCTCTGAAACCTCTAATGTATCAAGAGATGAAGAAATTTTTAGATGCCAAGATTATCTTTCAGGTTAGACACTCTGCCTCGGTAGCCAATTTGGTTCCTGTCAGGAAATAATCTGGGGAAATCCGCATGTGTGTGGATTTCAGAAACCTTAACAGAGCATCGGAAAAAGATAACTACCCAGTCCCACCCATGGAACATCTCTTACAAAGAGTTTCTAGCTCTGAATTTTTTTCCCTCCTAGACGGTTTCTCAAGGTATAACCAGGTCTTGGTTTCAAAAGATGATCGATTAAAAACTACCTTCCAAACCAAGTGGGGAACCTTCGCTTATAAACGCATTCCCTTCGGGTTGATTAACGCAGGAAAAACATTCCATAGGGCCATGGATGCAGATTTTTAGGGATTGATTAAAAAGTGAGTGGTACTCTATTTGGATGACGTAACAGTATACTCAAAAAACAAGGAAGACCACATTCAACATTTGACTCATTTTTGAAAGATGTAGGAAATATGGAATATCTTTGAACCCCAAGAAAACCATCTTCTGTGTAGAGGAAGGAAAATTATTAGGTCACATCATATCTCAAGGAGGAATAAGCATCGACCTTGAACAGATAAAATAAATAGCTCAACTTCCTTTGCCTAACAATAAAAAGTCCATGCAATCTTTTTTTGGGCAGATCAATTTTGTGAGAAATTTTACTCTTGACTTCGCTGAGATTGTTAAACCTTTACAAAATATTATTCACAGGGATGCAAAGTTTAAATGGGATGAATAAAGAAGAGGACATTTTAATAACATCAAGACTGCAATATCCCAAGCACTAGTGCTACGAATCCCTGACTTTGGCAGGAATTTTTTCCTTTATACATTTTCTTTTGACCAATCCTTGGCTGCATTACTTACCCAAAAAGATGATGAAAACAATGAGGTACTAGTATCCTTTATGAATACCAATCTCCAAGGAGATGAACTAAACTACCCGCATATAGAAAAATAAGATTACGCAGTATATAAAGCAGTCAAGCATTTCAGATCCTATATCCTGAAGAATCACACCAAAGTCATAGTCCCTCACCTTACAGTCAGATCTTTATTCACCCAACATGATATGGGAGAAAGGAGGGGGAATTGGATGGCAGTTGTTTAGGAATTTGATCTGGACATAAAACCTGCCAAAATATTCAAAGGACAAGGATTGTGTAAGCTAGTTTTTGAGGCCCAAGATCTCATTAACGTAGAAGACCCCGGTTGGGAAAATGAGATATCATTATGGTGCGGTGAAGCCCTATATGTACCTCTCGGGCGAGAATCTCGGTATGGGAACCTATTTTATCTCCTGCATCATAGGTCTTGTCCCAAAAATATAAACCCTAGAGAAAGGAGAGCCCTCAGGTTAAAATATGCTCAATATTGCCTCATAAATTATGTGCTTTTCCGCATAAACTATGATGGAGTGCTACTTAGATGCCTTGAACAAGACAATGCAGAAAAGGTGTTGAGAGAACTCCACGACGGCCCCGTAGGTGGGAATTTTTTAGGAGAAACCACGACTCATAAAATATTGAGGGTTGGTTATTATTGGCCCACTATGTTCAAGGATGCTCACACATATGCCAGGAAATGTAAAACTTTTCAAGTAAGCGTTGGTAGGGAAAAGAGAGAAGTCATTCCACTCCATATGGTTACTATATCCAGACCATTCGAGCAATGGGGAATATATGTCATAGGAGAAATTATTCCAATTCTTCAAAGCAACATAAATATATCTTGACTACTACAAACTATTTTACAAGATGGACATAGGCTATCCTTCTCACACACATTAATGAAAAGGTAGTAATAAAATTTCTAGAACAATAGCTAATAACGAGGTTTGGACTACCCTTCATTGTCGTTTTAGAAAATGCTTCCTACTTTTCTTCCATACACTTGACTGAATTCGCTCTTGACAAAGGGATCATAATAAGATATTCTGCAAAATATTATCCGCAAGGGAATGGGGTAGTAGAGTCAACTAACAAAAACCTGGTAAGAATCTTAAAAAATACAATTGTTGAAAATCAAATGAATTGGCATAATTCACTCCATAACGCCCTATGGGTTGATAGAGTAACACCTAAAGAAGTCATATGAAAGTCTCTGTACTTTTTGGTATATGGGAAAGAAGTCATTCTGCCAAACAGATTGTATCTTCCATCTTTACAAATTGCCCAGGCATCAAGAGGTCAACACTCATCCTCTCTACAACAAAGGATTGATACCCTTATCATGCTAGATGAAGAAAGAGAAAATTCTAAAGCTAAGTTCATCGCTCATCAACATATAGTTAAAAGATGGTTTGCAAGCATAAGGCCAGAGAAAAAAAAATTGAAGTAGGGGACCTAGTTTTGAAATGGGATAAAGCAAACGAGTCTAAAGGAAAACACTCCAAAATTCAAAATCTTTGGCTCAGACCTTTCCAAGTATTCGAGAAAATTGGGGCAAGCACATACCGGTTGCAAAATTTGAGGGGGGAACCCGACACCCTCCCACTGAATGGCCAAGCCTTAAAACAATACTTCTCTTAAAAAAAATGCATTTTCATGTTTTCTTTTAGCAAATATTTTGATCAGGATAAATGTGTAGGTTTAGTGTAGGCTGATTGCAAATTCCTCTTTATTTTTTGCTTTTTCTTTTGCTTGGAATTTTCCAGTAATTAAGTTGTGTTATGTAAAGCAGTGGTCAACTTTAATAAATATGGTGAAGCAAATTGTGTTCCTAACTTACACTTACACTGGGAAAATACAAATTTCCTAAAGGAGATCTATATCTTGTCTTTGCAAAACACACAACCTTGGTAAATGATGAAATATTCACCTGGTGGCCTGGTAAATCGCAAAGGTAAAGATGGCTAGTTGGAAAGGATCATATGTACCTCTAGACAGAGATAGGAATAATTTCACCTTAACAATTTTGCCTTGTAGATAACATATGTCCTCCTCTCCGACTCACTCGTGGCATTTCTACCAGAAGAAGATCAATTATGTTAAAAGGAGTGCAAAGTCAGAGAGGGTATGTAGATAAATCTTTCGGGGCTATGGACGCTCGCTGGTAGTGGAGAAAGGTCTGTGACATCGGGGTGACTCCATCGGGTCTATGGACACTCGATGGAAGTGGAGCAACACCGTAGTGAGGGAATAATGATAACTAAAAATGGCCTCGAGCTAGTGAATGCCTTACCCGACTCTTTTCAAAGAGGGGCGTGCGTCATGGTCAAGAGGAATGAAGGTGGGAAAAGGGTTGAACTCCATAGGTGGATCCGGATTCAAGAACCCGAGAAGTTGTATATGCATGGATAGTAAATACTTTGTTGAAAGAGAAGCTAGTTGGTTTCTCAACCAACTTTTGCACAAGCTAAGCCCAAATGAAGGAGAATACATTATGTTTTCTCCTAGAGAATCTCCATTTTTTGAGCACTCAACACACCCTAAAATCTTTTTGGAAATTTTTCTCTTTTGGGTACCACTTTGTTTTTTTTTCTTCTATTTGAATTTAGTCTGTTGTGTAGGGATCTTTAAGTTTTATATTTCCATGTCTTTTCATCGATCACATTTGGATTTATTTGGACTTGTTGAATAGATTAACTTATTTCTAAAAGAACACTTTCCATTTTATCTAAGTATACACAGCTAGAACTTTAAGTCATGCACCTATTATCAACATCAACACGATCTGTGCAGAAAAATCAATCATATGACAACGACAAGCGTCGATCGCCGATCACCGATGTATCATCGACATTGAGAGAATGGAAAAGGAAAATGCTAATAATCGACACACCTAACGAACCTTCGATCGTCAATCGTCGATACATTTGGGGTCGGCGATGTCCGAAGGGAACCTTAAAACTGCGGAAAATATTTACTTCGACACAATGCTAAGTGTCTATCACCAATCGGTAATACGTTATCGACATCAACGAACTCTGAGGGATGAAATCACGAAGTAATAAGCATAGAAACTCGTCGATCGTCGATCCTCGACATATTATCGGCATCGACAGGATAGGCTAAGATTGCTAGAGCCATGTCTAAAGAAAATCCCCGATTCTGAAGAAACTTTTAATAAAGGAACCAAAATTAAATGTCACATGTCATGATCACCCCTCCAGGTCAGCACTGTATGGCAGTCTGGGTCAGAATCATAGCTTTCGCTTAAAGTGGTATTAACGAACGTTGTCTAAGAAAATCGTCGACGTTGATCCAATTATTTAAACCGTCGGACTGATAAGACATCGATGGTAGGATGGGACATATTCGGCAAAGATTAAGATCGGATTTTGTTATTTAATAGGCCAATCAATGCATTGATTAACAAACATTACTAACTCATGCGTCGACCAAATTATAGGAGTTTGAAACTGTCGATGAACTACGTAGCACCCCACTCCTGCGCCGCTAGCATGCGATCGCATTTAATCCCGAGCACAATTTGGATCTTGGTGATGGATTTTGCAGAGTGCATTTATGGCCTGAATTCAAGAACTGATGCAACAAGGTAAGTATCCTCCATGTTTAAATTATAAAGACAGATTTTTAACGCAATATTCAGTACCCAAGTCTTTCATTATCGGAGCAGTGGAAGGAACGAGAAGCGTTTCAGGAGCTCACAGTCAATTTTCATCATTCTAAACCAAGTTAATTTTGTGCAAAGGATAGGTATGAACTGTATATATCATTTCAGCAGTCGCAATTATTTATTTTTTATCGTTCCTGCAAGTCGGTATCTCACTTTGTTCTTTGTGCAGGAAAATGCCTCCAAGGAAGCCAACGACCAGGCACTCGCTGAGAGCACAAAAACTGAAAGAAACGAAAATCGGTGAAGGATCCTCACCTGGCGCTACTAGACAGATAGATTTTGCCACTAAAATGGAGCAAGTTGTCCGAACATCCACTAAAAAGGTGTTTACCCAGCCTCTTACATTCGACAACACAGAAGTGAGTATTGGATCAAAAGTGGTGTTCCCTCAGTGGGGGAACTTGTTTAACAGAATCAATTGGGAAGAGTACCCAGAGTTTGTGCCACACAGTGACCTAGACATATGAATGCTCGATGACTAAGTATTCCTGAACATTCGGCGATCTTGCATGCACATGGTAGCATGTCGAACCTCGGTCTTGCCTTGCATTGAAACTCTGGGGTGGATAATTGACTATACTGATGCGAAAAAAATCTTGGTGAATGATTACAATGGCGAATGTGTTGGGGTTTTTCTCCTGATAGAAGTCTAGAAGTACTACAAACTCAGAGACCTGGAGGAAAGGTTAAATACCGAGTTTGTGGTAAACTTCTATGAGTTCCATGACACCAACAGGTTGATGACCTCATAATGGAAAGAGGATAAGAATTTTACGAACATGAGCGATGGTTGGTACGGTACAACCAATCTTAGAGATCCATATATCTACCTCATGGCTCTGATCTTCTGATTATATGGGGAAAGGGATTGCGCCAAATTTCAAAAGCATGGATGCCCTTGGCATACACTGTGGAAATCTTCGGCAACAACTTCAATTGGGAAGAAATCATTTCAAAACAACTCAGTGCCAACATATTACAATCTTAGACGTCGAAGGATGGAGAAACGTTGGCTTTCCACATGGCGTCATACCTATTGGACGTGATCTGGGCAAGGAATGTCTTTCCATGCATGAATTTGAGGTGGCATGTTGTGGAGCTACCTGTGCATGTTTATTTCAGCATTCTGTGGGAGAATAAGTACAAGAGATCTTATGCTCTTATATGTGATGAATTTATAGCTAGAGTCTATTTTATTCTTTTTAAGAAAGATTTCCCAAGGATTACGACAACAACCAAGCAAATGATTTCCAAAGTAGGCCACTTGTACCTGGAAGAAACCACCACTTCCATCAGAGTGTTTGGGGCCACTGACGCTCCACATTTACTCCCCATTCACGTCCCAGACAGGCTTATTGTGGGGGAAATATGTTATCAAACCATTTTACAAGGCTATAATTCCACTCTGGTGAAGGATAAGAAGAGAGCATTCATACCCTATGGCTTTCATGTAGGGTTTTACATGGTGAAAGACATTACACAAGCAAAACAAGAGGGCTTGAGCCAACTCGAGTATAGATTTCCCACAGGCCGATTTCACAAGCATGACCCACAGTGCGTAGTACCTCAACATGCGTCACAAGTGTCTTCATGTTGGCCGTGTTAGCACTTGGTAAATTTCCTAGAGGTTGAAAGAAGAAGAAATCCACAAAGGTAACCTTAACCAACCACTTTTAAAGCTGGGATCTAGCCCTTCCAGCTTCAGAGAGGGATCTCTCTATGTAATTTAGCTTTGTTTTAAATTAAGATATTAGGCTAGCTATAGAAATTGTCGGTTTTGTTGTAAAAGGGTTTATAAATTGGTTGAGACAGCTTACACATCCATTGGGCTATGGGGTCTGTATTTAATCAAATCTGAGAAACAACCAGAAATGCCAAAGAAAACCTTCACAGGGAGAGATAACACGTTCACTGGATCTTTTATAATTAAAGTGATGAACGAAAGAAAAGATAAGGAAAATAACTCCAACTAACAAGCAGTTAAGAATTTCTTAATTGAAGATATTTAGAAGACAAACATTAAAATCTTTAGAATCGGAAACAGGGTATCAAAGATAAATCCTGCAACGTAACACTATTCATAAA
>ML791201.1:116368-129112 GCA_009831015.1 Picea engelmannii
TACCATGTTAATGTTTATGCCATTATTATAGTTCTTTGCATTTCAATAGATAAGAGCATCATAAGAACAAGATCACTGAGAAATACACATTCACAAGAGACACAACATTTATCCTAGGAAACCCTCTAGGGGAAGAAAACCCATAAAAAACTTCCTTATCATAAATAGCTTATACAATGTTCAAGAGATAACTCAAACCAATACAGATAGTCCTCCCCAAGAGATGCACCACTCTTCTTCTCCTCTCTCTAGCTGGTAATTGCAGCTTGCCTCATAAGATAATGAGCAAGTGAGTTTTGTGTTAAAGTGAGGTGCTAACCTCCTATATATACAAGACTGACACGTGTGAAAGGGTTTCACTGGTAGGGCCGACCTCTCACTCTGGGTGGGTAAACCCACCTTTAAATTAATTCTGGGTCTCAATAATAACTGTTGGGGCCGACTTCTTATTCTGTCCATTATAATTGTCCGATGACCAATCCACAAAAGGGGATTTGGTCCTAATACAATTACCGACATGATTAATCCACAATGGGGATTAATCCTAATAATAAAATAACAATAATAATAAGAATGCTCTTCGCAATTACATTATTTCAACATACATGAGGTGTATAGTTGATGATGTTGGTACATCTTGATGAATCATAGTTTATGTGTATTTCATGCATGATTTGTACATATTTGGTGCCTGGTTGATGCACTCGTTGATGGTATAGGTTGAGGTACAGGTTGGTGCATAGTTGATGCACTTGTTTATGGTACAGGTTGTTTGGTACAGGTTGTTACGGGTTGTTTGGTGCAGGTTGATTTGTACAGATTTACAACAATATATCTCACAGTGATAGTGTGACAGTGGTTCCATCATTCTACTTATATTTCAAGGCGGTTAGACGGGGCAAGGACAAGTGGTTGTAGCCACCTTACGGTTGTAGTCGGAGAACATAGGGGGTTGTAGCCTCCTTTTGGTTGTAGCCAGAGAATTGGGGAGTTGGAGCTTCCCTCAGGTTGTAGCCTGAGAAACTAGGGGGTTGGAGCCTCCTTCCAATTGCAGTTGGAAAACAAAGGAAGTTGGTGCTTCTAATGAATGTAATTTTTAAAGACATATAAGAAAAATCATTATGTGGTTTTCTCTCGCTTTGGGTTTCCACGTAAAAACATTGGTGTACTGTGTATGTGTATGATTGCTCATTTTTTCATTGTTTATTTACTCTGCAATTATTGGATGATAATGCTACATTGATATAACACTTGCATTTTATGGTTAAAAAATATTTTATTGCTCTATTACTGATTTACCCCTTGTCTTAGTAATCCAACAAAACAGGTCGTACAGTGTTGTACATCATGACAGCTTGGTCGCTGAGATTTCTAGGATGTTGAGTAGAACGGAGAGGTGCATTAGGAGGGTTGTACAACTAAGAAAAGGGGCAGTAACAGATGGAAAAATTTTTGCACTATTTGTAGAAGTGGTGGAGGGCCATACAACTCCCAGAACACTGCTTATTAGTGTTGTAAGAAATTTATGTGTTGTTGTTGTAAATTTTCGAAAACGACTATGTAATTTTGTTGTTGTTATATTTGCCCATAAGACTCAATAAAAGCCCTCCTTTGTTGGTTTTCCCCACACTGAGGTTTCCAGGGTAACATCTGGTGTATTGTGCAATTTATGTGCTTGGTTTTGTATGTTTCCTCTGTCATTTTTCTGTTATTTAACTCAATTGTAGGTTACTAGCGTAATTTTTAGATTTATATCAACAAGGACAAATTTATGTATTTAATAAATTACTGGTTTTAATTGTTAGAAAAGTGGGTGTGCTTGTTTAACCATAGACAATATAGCAATATTGTCACCCAACCATAGGCACTAATGCCACCCCCGAGCACCTTGACCTTGACAGAGAGAAGAATTATGGTAGCAAATCAATAGTCAACCAAGGCTAATGTGCCAAGCAAAGATAACCAAGACTAATCAAAAGGTCCAACCCAGAAAAACCAAAATTACAGGTTGCAGGAACTGCAGCTGCAACTGCTCCCCAGACTTGTGCACTACTAGATTTTTGCAGTGCGCACAAGTGGATTTCTGCAATTCTGAGATATCTGTCTCAAATGAGAACTGGCATCATGTATTTATAATGCTTTCTCTAAGTTGTCTGGGCTGACTTCTTCTTCTTGAGGCTAAAGACTAAAATATTTTCTTTAGTAGACTTCTCTTCTAAGGTTATGTCCAAGTCTTTTAGGGTTTTTCTTGCTTCTTGGAATATTTTAATCTCATCAAAGGTCACAAGTGGAGGTTAATACCTCCCGCAGCTACCATAATATCAACACTCCCACCTAGTTAGGGAGGTATAACGAGTAATGGTCTTGAGCACAAACAAACCATTCAACCGGTAGCATCATTATAGCCACACAGGCTATCTCATGATTGAATCACGAGCACCGTCATCATTATCCAACCGGATAATCTCCATACAATCAGTACAATGTCATCTGATAGAACAAAATTGTGTCTATCCATAGTAGTACACAACTACTATCCAGTGGTACACAACTACACCAAGTAGTACATAGCTACTTAATCAGTGACACATAGTCACAACCAGTGGAACATATCCATCACAATAGCATACATCTATTGTCCAGAGACATACAGTCTCCATAGCAATCATATAATTTGATATCATCCTACATAAAAACAATATCATGATATAAACCGAGTCATTTGGGCCATTCTTCCACTCACACCTGTGAGATCTGGAAGAGCATCTACCCTCATACAGTAAAAGCATCAACCATGGGCTATCTGGAATTCTTCCCAAGCATGGAAGAATAACTATCCCTGATTTCTAAGTTTGGACCATTCACCTAACTGGGCCATTCCTCCGGCACTAAACATAGTGCAACCTAGAGAGAATGAGTATGCCCTATGGAATGTCTATCCCTGGTTGTTGAACCTGGACCATTCACCTAACTGGGCCATTCCTCCAACACTAAACATAGTGCAACCTGGAGAGAATGAGTCTACCCTAGGGAATGACTGTCCGGACCATTTTCTAAGGAAATGATTATCCTGCACCAACCTCCAAAACGGACCATTCTTCGAAACTACTCACAATTGTGAACTTCAAAAGAATGATTTTCCGGCAAGGCGGACCATTCTGCTTGACCACTACTGAGAGTGACTGCCAAGAAGAATGGTTGTCCTAGACCATTCCCCCACACTGGTCATAAGGGGAATCGTTGTCTATGGTACATCAACGATCTATCGAACCATTTTCATTACGAAAATAAATGTCCGATTTGGACCATTTTCGGAACTGGAAAATGCATGTCTGTTAGAAATCTCAAACCACTTTTCGAACTGGAAAAGAATTGCCCATCCTGGATCATTTTCCAAGCTAGAAAATGACTATCCATAAATCAATGATGTATCAGTGCTCCCTCCCAACCTGGAGAGTCATCTCTTCCTTTTCAGCTAAGGGAGTTATTTCCACGATACCCAACTTGTCTCATAAGTATGCAAACTTTATCTTGGACAAAGGCTTTGTCAAAATATCTGTCGTTTGCTCATCTGTGGGGATATATTGGAGCTTCACTTCTCCTTCCTAGACTTTATCTCGAATAAATTAGTATTTTATCTCAATGTGTTTCGACCGTTCATGAAACACTGGGTGTTCAAATAGCCTTATACAACTCTAATTGTCACAGTATATTATGGTCGAATCTGGAACCTGATCAAATAATCCAGAAATCAACTTTCTTAGTCATACTGCTTCTGTACATGCCTCACATGATGCGATATATTATGCTTATGTTGTGCTGAGTGCGACGGACTTATGTTCCCTGTTGCCCCAAGATATTATAGCGAAGCCCAAGCTTAAACACATCCCTGAAGTACTCCTTCTGTCTTCTGCACTTCTTGCCCAATCTGAATCTGTGAATCCATGAAGTTGTATATCACTGGATGCGGTATATCTTAAGCCATAGTTTAGTGTCCCACGAATATATCTTAGAACATGATTTGCAACTATCCAATGCTCATGTCGGGGTTCCACCTGAAACTGGCTTAGGGTGTTTACAACAAAGAAAATATATGGTCGAGTATTCACTAAATACATCAATGACCCAATTAATTGTCGATATAGGGACGGGTCTACTGGATCAGAATCTGAGTCTCTTACTTTCCTTATATCCGTGGTCATAGGAGTGTCCATGGATTTGCAATCCATCATTCCAAACTTCTGAAGAATCTTCACTGCATACTTTCCTTGTCCAAGGAATACTTCACCACGCTTATGCCATACTTCTAGTCCCAAGTAATAATGCATGAGACCAAGATCTTTCATATTGAACTCAGAAGCTAGTTCCTTCTTACAATGGATGATGAAAGACTCTTTACCTATCAAGAATAAATCGTCGACATATAGCAGTAGAATCACAGGTCCATTGTTCACGACTTTGTAGTAAAGATTTGGATCTTCATGACTCTTGGAGAAACCAAGTCTTATTAAGTAGTCTATTCTGGCATACCAAGCTCTTGGAGCTTGCTTGAGTCCATACAAGGACTTCTTTAGTCTGCAAACATAAGTGTCTCTGGAGTGTACTTCAAATCCTTGAGGTTGTCCAATGTATACTTATTCTTCGATTGCTCCATTGAGGAAAGTTGTCTTTACATCCATCTGATGTAAACTCCATCCCATGGAAGCAGCAAGAGACATAATGGCTCTAATAGAAGTATATCTGGCAACAAGAGCAAATGTCTCGTCATAGTCTTCTCCTTCCTTCTAGGAGAACCCTCCAGCTACGAACCTTGCTTTGTATTTGTCCACGCTTTCGTCTACTGTATGTTTGATCTTATAGACCCATTTTGAAGTTACTACTAATTTTTCTTTGGGTCTAGGCACAATTTCCCATACATCATTTTTCATGATGGACTGGTGTTCTTCTGTCATGGCTTCTCTCCATTGTTTCTTCTAAGTTGCCTCTTCAAATGTGGTGGGTTCTTCATTTAGAAGCTTTGTCATACATGTTTCATAGTTGGAGAATTTTTGGGGATTTTTTCTTTTTCTGAAGGTGCCACTTGGGGCTTTGAGTCTCTATGCTTCTTGTAGAGTAGCTTCAAGCCAAGCTGGACGTTTCTTGGTTTTGGGTACAATGTCTGATTCAATAGTTTCACATGATTGCATCAGATGATCAAGTTGTTTTGTTTCTTCATTCTGACTTTCTGGAAGGCATGTGCTTTCTTCTTTAGGCTCTTCATACTCTTCTTCTATAGTTTCTTCTATGGATTTCTTGAAAGGCATCTTTTCATTGAAGGTTACGTCTTTGTTGACTTCAACCTTATGTTCTTCCGAGATATAGATTTTGTAGGCCTTGGATGATTCACTGTATCCCACGAATATGCCCTTCTTTCCTGAGGGTTCTAATTTCTTCCTTTTATCCTTGGGGATGTGAATGTAAACAGGGCATCCAAAGATTCTTAATTGTTCCACATTAGTTTGATTTCCTAAGAAGGCTTCTTCTGGATTCATATCCTTCAATATGCGGTGGGGACTTTTGTTCTGAACATATATTGTTGTCATGGTTGTTTCTCCCCACAAATACATAGATAAACCTTGATCGTTCATTAGTGCTTTCACAGTTTATTCATGTTCTTCCTTTCTTCTACACCATTTTGTTGAGGATTATGAGGAACAATTAGCTCCCTCCTAACACCTACCGATTTGCAAAAAGAAACAAATTCCTTGGATGTATATTCTCCTCCATTATCTATTCTCAAGGTCTTGATTTTCTTGTTTGTGAGGTTTTCTATCTCTGATTTGAATTCTTGAAACTTGTTGAAAACTTTGTCCTTTGTCTTCAAGCGATATAACTAAGTCTTTCTTGAGTAATCATTTATGAAGATTACATAGTAAAGAGAACCTCCTAGAGATTTGACTCACATCAGACCACAAACATATGAATGTATTAGATCTAGGATTTCCTCAGATCTATTATTGCTGCTTAAGAATCGTTTCTTAACATTCTTACCAAGAACACATCCTTTGCAAATTCCTTCATGTGTAGATTGTAGTTCTGGTATTCCTTCAACCATCTTTTTGAGGAAAAGTAATGTTTGATAGTTGATATGAGCATACCTTCTATGTCAAAGTTCATTGGGATTGACTTCATCATGTACAAGAGCTTCATCATTTATTTCTAGTAGTTTGTACAGTCTTCCTTCACGGGTTCCAATAACTCTAGCGTTCTCTATGTTGGAGTCTCTAGACCAAGATAATACTTTTCCATCTACAAAGGCTATTATGTTTCATTTGTCTTCTAGGCAAGATATGGATACAAGATTCTTTTTTAAACCAGGTACATATAAGACATTGCTCAAATGAACAATGTTACATGTTTCCAATTTGACGGAGACTTGACCAATTCCTTCGACTGGATAGGTGTTTTTATCTCCAAGTTCTACCTTGTAGGATGTCTTCTTTTCATTTAGATTAGAGAGTCTGGTCTGGTCTCTTGTCATATGCCTGGAAGCTCCACTGTCAATTATCCACATGTCATCTTCAAGAGTTCCTGTGAGTGCTGAATAGTGTAGATGATCCGTCTTTTCATTCATGATTTTTGTTGACAAATAATTGGTCAAGCTTTGACCCAAAATTTCAACATTGACGTTTTTTTCCTTCTGAGAGTGCCAAGAGGTGCACTGGACTAAGGCACACTAGAATATCTTCTCCTTGAGTAAGGTATTTCATCATAAGGTGCTAGGTAAGAGTTTTAGGGTTTCTACAGCTGCACCTGCTAGCAACCCTAGCGATAGTGCTTCAGTAACTGCACCTGCTAGAAACCTTAGCGACAGTTCTTCAACGAGCTTGATAACCTTATGGCTTAGCTTCCTTCTAGTGGTTAGACTGAATGAAGGAGGTGTGGGCCCATAACTTGTTAGAAAAGTGGGTGTGCTTGTTTAACCATAGACAATATAGCAATATTGTCACCCAACCATAGGCACTAATGCCACTCCCGGGCACCTTGACCTTGACAGAGAGAATAATTTCGATAGCAAATCAATAGCGAACCAAGGCTAATGCACCACGCAAAGATAACCAAGACTGATAAAAAAGTCCAACCCAGAAAAAACCAAAATTACAGGTTGCAGGAACTGCAGCTGCAACTGCTCCTCGGACTTGCGCACTACTAGATTTATGCAGTGCGCACAAGTAGATTTCTGCAATTCTGAGATATCTGTCTCAAATGAGAACTGGTATCCTGTATTTATATTGCTTTCTCTAAGCTGTTTGGGCCGACTTCTTCTTCTGGAGGCTAAAGACTCAATATAAAATAGTTTTTTTAGTCGACTTCTCTTCTAGGGTTATGTCCAAGTATTTTAGGGTTTCTCTTGCTTCCTGGAATATTCTAATCTCATCAAAGGTCACAAGTGGAGGTTAATACCTCCCGCAGCTACCATAATATCAACAGTAATGTTGTATGCTGAGTTAAGGTAAATTCAACAAATGGTTGTACAAAATCAAACATACAACTGAGGGGAACATTGAAAAGTACAAGGCAAGTTTTGTTGCTAAATGATTCTCTCAAGAAGAGGGAGTTGACAATGATGTGACCTTGTTCTAGTTGCAAGGTATACCTCTATCAAAACCATCATGTCTTTAGCATATTGCGTTGGTCAATATTTATATCATATGGATGTAAATACATCATTCTTGAATAGTGTGATTGAGGAAGAGGGGTATATAAATCAACGAAGAGGTTTTGATATCCATGAGCAAGAGATCCATATTTGCAAGTTGAAAAAATTCCTTTATGCATTAAAATAGGCACC
This sequence comes from Picea engelmannii, assembly GCA_009831015.1. Lineage (NCBI taxonomy): Eukaryota > Viridiplantae > Streptophyta > Pinopsida > Pinales > Pinaceae > Picea > Picea engelmannii. Next base: position 124,200 of record ML791201.1, read on the forward strand.
ATAGGCATAGTACTTTGAGATTGATGAGTATTTACTAAAGTTGAGCTCTTCCATGACTTCTGTAGAGTCTAATTTTTATCTTTTATCTGATAAATTTGATCTACTTCCCTTGGTCTTGTATGTAGATAACCTTATCATTATAGGGGATTTCGACCACCTCATTTTGTGGTGTAAGAAGAAATTGGCCAGTGGATTGGACATGAAGGGCAATGGTATGTTGCACTATTTTTTTGGACTAGAGATTTTGCAAGTTGTGGGGGAAGTTTTCCTTGTACAAGGGAAGTATAATGTGGAGATTTCAAAGCGATTTCAGATGCTAGACCACGAACCCATTCATACCCATATGGCTCCAAATCAGAAGTTAACTTGTGATGAGGATTCAGATTTAGTTGATCTTACTCTATATAGAATACATAAAGGAGTAGTGGACTTGGATTACATTCCTACATATCCACGGGTGGCCAACACTCTGACCAAAACCCCTAGCAAAGGGGAAGTTTGGAACACATAGGGAATCTTGGTTTGGTAGAAAACACATTCATTGCAAAGATGTGTTAGTTTTCTGCTGAGAGGGAATCTTGGTTTGCTAGAGAACACATTCCTCGCAAAGTAGTGTTAGTTTTCCGCTGCTCCAAGTTTCTCTCCATTAAACTTTAGTTTCTGTCATTTCTTGTTTTTAGGGATTTTTAATTTTAAAACTAGAATTCAATGGTTGACTAGTGATTAGTCACCAATGAGATATTTGCATTTAAATAATTAGTTGAGCACTTGGCATGTGTTCACTACATAGAAGAATGTGCTTGGACATGTGTTGGCATGTAGCCACCACATGGAATGTGCTTAGCCTATATTGATAGGTATCTACTTATTCTTGGCACATGTGGGGCACATTATTTGAGTTACATAAAGTGTGATTGGTGTGTTGTCACCACATGGAGGAGTGTGCTTGGCATGTGTTGGCATGCATCTATCTATTCCTGGCAACGTGAAGCACATTACTTAGGGAGTTATACTTTTCTATTCTTGGNGGCACATTATTTGAGTTACATAAAGTGTGATTGGTGTGTTGTCACCACATGGAGGAGTGTGCTTGGCATGTGTTGGCATGCATCTATCTATTCCTGGCAACGTGAAGCACATTACTTAGGGAGTTATACTTTTCTATTCTTGGACTTTTTTTTATGCATGGACCCCTCTCTTACTCTGAAAATAAATGGAGGGCAGATTAGCAAAAATATAGTCATCGGAATTATTCATTCAATGATAATGCAAAATCATGTGATCGCTGCTACAGATTTATAGCTTGCGCACTTTGATTTGCAGATTAAATATTTCTCATATTGACACTCTATTACTTGTCTGATTGATCTGAATTTCTGATATGCAGTGTCGACACCTTTGATCTATTCTCTTATGCTTTTAGTTTTCAAAAATATTAAGTTTTGATGTGTCTTAACATTTTCAGTTTCAGCTGTAGGGTAAATATCTTGAATGCAGATCTGCTCATGAATTAGAATATTTTATAATAATAACCCTCTATCAAGATCATCAGTCGAGAAATTTCTGTTGAATACTCAAATTGCTCTAGGTGTATTTGCTACCAATTGATGACTATTCTTTATATTTCATTCTTATAATCAGGTTAGATGTCCCAATTGATGACTATTTTCTTCTTTGGGCATCATTCACATGCAAGATTTTGTCTTCCCTTTCTTCTTTCAATTCTTTTTTCAATTCTTTTAGACAACCTATTATTACATGTCCACAACCAACGCAACCAGGGCATCCAAATGGACATTTTGATAATCAATTTTCTTCTTTAGTTTTTTCACTATTGTTTCTCATATGGTGTCCTCCATTAGGGCACCTTCCAACTTGAGTTCAACAAAATCCACACATTGATAGACCAGCATTTTATTGATTTTAAAAATGCATAAGATTTTCCCTTGTATGTTTTCAATTAATGTCAGTACCTTTTCATCCTATAGCTCAACAATTTTGGAATTCATACCCAGCCCATTTCTAACCTTCAAACATTAATGTCCACTTTCGTTGCACAAACCATCATTACAAAAGAACTGTAGCTGATTCTTGAAGGCTGATGCTCAAGGCCTTTGTATTTGTAAATTCAAAGAGAAATAAACTTTTGGGGAGGAAATATGAACTAACCCTTTTGAGGTTCTTTCTCCACATTTTGATTGTCCTTCCGACATCTCTAAGGAATACTCTCAAGTTATCGAATCATCCAAGTTATATTTTCCAAGACTTGAATGTCTATCCTTTGGGAGGTTAAGAAGGCTGAGCCCATTGAAGCAACCATACTTGTAAATGCTGATCTGATGTTCATGCTTTCTTACATTTATAGGCCACTTTATGGACTAAAATTTTAACATAGCTAAAGCTTCATAGTTTCAGACAGCTTTATAAGGGAAAATTTAGCAAGCAACTACAAAACAAATATAGTGAATCAAACACCATGATTAATAACTTCCACTCTGATAAATTCAAAAAATGCTTGGATAGAAAACTCCAATCAACAAAACATTAGGGCAAAGAAATACACCTCTCCTTATACCTGAGCGTGGTTCATTTTCATGCCTTTACTTCATTGCTACTTTTAAATATCCAGTAATTACATGAAGAGAAAAACAATGCAGATGCAAAAGACAACTACTCCAAATTGTGTTCCCACTACCATTATAGAACTATTATACAGAGTAGACAAAAACTAGATTAAAGATATTCTCAGTGTTTGATTCAGATAGATCACCATTTACCAAATCACATTTTGTTGTATTACTCAAAATTGCAACAATATAATGAGGGAAGTGTAAGGCAATAGCATGACCTTGTTATTATGCCATGTAAAAACATTAATAATTCAAGATGCTAAAACACTACATTTTCACGAAGAGTCCCCACAAATAGAAAAATCGTGTTCACTGGAAATCTGAGCTTTAGTGTGATAAAAAAATAATTGCGCTAGTACCCTTTGTTCCCACGAATACGAGTACGCATATCCAACTGCCACACAAACATCAGCAAATCTTGGGTTATAATTGATCCTGACTGTGCACGCTGGGTTGGAATCAGATTAACAAAATTCAGATTGCATTGCACTATATATGAGACCTAAATATATCAAATGCTGATTTGCAGTACAGAATTTTCTTAAGCAATTTTCTCCTATTTATAATAATAAAATAACCAGGTCAGAGAACAGAAGAGTTTGCATTAAGATTGAATATTCTTGATATGGGATACTTTTGTGATCATCAGTTATTAGATACTAGTCACAGCTTTCACTGAGGGCTTCTGAACCCCCAGATTTGTCTGTGCCAAAGAGAGGCTAAAGGAGGGAAAAGGGTAAGGATGAGGCTCATTCTTCACTGGAAAGAGTTGAGAGGAGAGGAGGAGAGGAAGTGAGGGTTTGGAGAGGCCAAAGGAGGTGCACTTGTGGAGGAAGGGCGCAAGATACCTTGAGGAGGCTTTCATGGAGGATTGGTGCTTGAGCTAGATGGAGGGCGCACCTAGTGTATAGGGGTGCAAGTCTAGAAGAAGGGCGCATCCTTGTGTGAGCACACAAGCTAAGGAAGGGTGCATCTAGAGGAGGGAGGCACTTATGCTTGTGAGAAGGCGCTTACTTGTGTGGTGGAGCATTTTCTAGAGGAGGGGCGCACTAGTGCTTAGTGCGCACTAAGCCAAGGAGAGGAGGCGCACTTGTGTAGAGGACACAAAGTCCAAGGAAAAGGGCAAAGGCAAGAGACAAGGAAGAGGGCAAGAGGCTTAGCAAGGGAAGAAGGGTGCACCAAGGCAAAGGGCGCCTTTGCTCAAGGGCTAGCAGGCACATCAACAAGGAACTCCAAAGCATCCAAGTTTCGTTGCTATTGTACCAGGTTCACTTGTATTTTCTTTCCTTGTTGTACTTATGCTTTGAGGTTTCCAAATATATACATCCATCTCTAACTGGTTTTTCCCATGGGGGTTTTTCCAAGGTCATGTTGACCAAAAACATGATGTGTTCATTTGTCATGCATGCTTAGTGATTTTCAGCCTGTTTTAGTTGTTAAAGATCCTAGAGGAGTGTTATATGTTTTGAGGTTTATGCATGTGCTAACATCAGTTAAGAAAACACTTGCAAGGGCACATTAAAAGAGCATTTAACCATCAGTTTCAAGGCAGATTTTGGGGCAGAATATATCAGACCTGTTTGCTGTCCTAAAACAGCAGCAAGGACAGTTTTGTTCTCTCAAACTTAGTACCCAACAAGAGGTCAAAGACAGACCTGTTGGGCAGCCTTCTAGTTCCTCGAAAATCTACATGGTATCAGAGCTTCAAGGCAAGCGGTTTGGCTGATTTGTGAAGCATTCAGTGGGAAAAATTTTGTGGGGCAAAGATCAGATTTGTTGGCTGTTTTGGACAGCAAGTTTACAGTCCAAAACAGTGAGGAAAATCAGATCTGAAAGTGCCTCGGTTTTCATGCCTATCGGGCAAATTTACACTTGTTTGGCAGCCTCATTTTTCACACTTGAGACTTGAGGCTGATTTCAGTTGTTCAGAGTTGCTCGGAGTTTGCTTGGGTAGAGTGTATTAGTTTTAGCATCAGTGATGGCAGCATTGGCGGTGGCAGGTTTGAGGGTAGAAGATAGACTTGCAGGTGCAAGTAATTGGTCGCCTTGAAAGGCAAGGATAGTGATGATTCTGGACGAGGGAGAGTTATGGGAGATTGTGGAGAATCCCGTAGTACCTCCTACAGATGTGGTTCTCTTTGCTGAGTTTCAGAGACAGAACAAGAGAGCTAAGAGAACAATCCTTGACGTGGTGAAGGACTATGTGATTCCTCACATTTCTGGCAAAGACTATGCATATCAGATGTGGCAGTCTCTTTGTAGTCTTTATCAGAGTCCTAACCA
>ML791201.1:170786-181290 GCA_009831015.1 Picea engelmannii
CTGGTACTGCTGACAGGACAAAGCTGGCTGAGAAGAAGAAAGATGGGCCCTCCAGGGCCATTCTCAAGTCGCTCCTGCTCTCGGTACTCCATGTCTAGGACCATGTGGGCCTCGAGACATGATCTCCTAGTTATCCCTAGATAGCGGGGATAATAGTGCTCAAGACCATTACTCGTTATACCTCCCTAACTAGGTGGGAGTGTTGATATTATGGTAGCTGCGGAAGGTATTAACCTCCACTTGTGACCTTTGATGAGATTAAAATATTCCAAGAAGCAAGAAAAACCCTAAAAGACTTGGACATAACCTTAGAAGAGAAGTCGGCTAAAGAAAATATTTTATATTGAGTCTTTAGCCTCAAGAAGAAGAAGTCAGCCCATATAGCTTAGAGAAAGCAGTATAAATACATGATGCCAGTTCTCATTTGAGACAGATATCTCAGAATTGCAGAAATCCACTTGTGCGCACTGTAGAAATCTAGTAGTGCAAAAGTCTGGGGAGTAGCTGCAGCTCCAGTTCCTGCAACCTGTAATTTTGGTTTTTCTGGGTTGGACCTTTTGATTAGTCTTGGTTATCTTTTCTTGGTGCATTAGCCTTGGTTGACTATTGATTTGCTACCATAATTCTTCTCTCTGTCAAGGTCAAGGTGCTTGGGGGTGGCATTAGTGCCTATGGTTGGGTGACAATATTGCTATATTGTCTATGGTTAAACAAGCACACCCACTTTTCTAACAATTAAAACTAGTTATTTATTAAACACATAAATTTATCCTTGCTGATATAAATCTGAAAATTACGCTAGTAACCTACAATTGAGTTAAATAACAGAAAAATGACAGCGGAAACATACAGAACCAAGCACATAAATTACACAAGACACAAGATGTTACCCTGGAAACCTCAGTGTGGGGAAAACCAACAAAGGAGGGATTTTATTGAGTCTTATGGGCAAATATAACAACAACAAAATTACATAGTCGTTTTTGAAAATTTACAACAACAACACATAAAATTCTTACAACACTAATAAGCAGTGTTATGGGAGTTGTATGGCCCTCCACCACTTCTACAAATAGTGCATAATTTTTTCCAGTTGTTGCTGCCCCTTTTCGTAGTTGTACAACCCTCCTAATGCGCCTCTGTGGTCTACTCAACATCCTAGAAATATCAGCCACCAAGCTGCCATGATGTACGACCTTGTACTACTTGTTTTGTTGGATTACTAAGACAGGGGGTAAATCAATAATAGAGCAATAAAATCCTTTTTAACCATAAAATGCAAGGGTTATATCAATGTAGCATTATCATCCAATAATTGCAAAGTAAATAAACAATGAACAAATGACCAATCATACACATACACAGTGCACCAATGTTTTTACGTGGAAACCCAAAGCGAGAGAAAACCACATAATGATTTTTCTTATATGTCTTTAAGAATTACATTCATTAGAAGCACTAACTTCCTTTGTTTTCCAACTGCAACTGGAAGGAGGCTCCAACCCCCTAGTTTCTCAGGCTACAACCTGAGGGAAGCTCCAACTCCCCAATTCTCTAGCTACAACCAAAAGGAGGCTACAACCCCCTATGTTATCCAATTACAACCGGAAGGTGGCTACAACCACTTGTCCTTTCCCCATCTAACCGCCTTGAAATATAAGTAGAATGATGGAACCACTATCACACTATCCCTGTGATATATACCGCTGTAAATCTGTACAAATCAACCTGCACCAAACAACCCGTAACAACTTGTAACATAAACAAGTGTATCAACTATGCACCAACCTGTACCTCAACCTGTACCATCAACGAGTGCATCAACCATACATCAAATATGTACCAATCATGCATGAAATACACATAAACTATGATTCATCAAGATGTACCAACATCATCAACTATACACCTCATGTATGTGCCAACTCATCAACTACTTGTCTCAACCATGTACCCAACATGTACCTCAACCAAAAGCCTCATCAATTTCATCATCCAAATCTGATTTGTAAATCTGTAATAAACCTGGTTTATATGATCACATACCTGCAAGCCTTCCTTAACTTTAACAACACGAGACTAACATTTCATCAAACTTTACTTTAGTCTCACATGACTAATTTTGGATTAGTTAAGAACCCTAACTTGAAATAATCATAACTATGTACATGTTATGAATAAATATCTAAAAATAGTACACAATGTTCTTCAGTGTCTTTTATGCAATTCCTTAGGTTTCACTACTTGGAACCTCTCAGAAAATGAGTTAGAGCAAAAATGACATACCTTGTTGAATTCTGGCTTATTCTAGAGAGAGAACTTGTAGAGTGTGCCCCACACAGAATATTTGTTGTATGGATCTGAAAATGGTACACAGAATACTACAGACTGTACTCTAACCGATACATTTGGTCTTACTGAATTTGGATTAGTTATGAAGAAGTTATGACGTTTTTACTTGAAACACCTGGTTTATACTAGTTTCAGGACTAGCCACAAACCCTATTTTCCACGGAGTGTAACTCCAAAAATACAATGACCCACAAATTGAAATTTTTATCACAGCTACTTGGATATGTTTCCTCAATGACCTGCAGAATTCGCGGTCTGAGTCATTCTAGAAAAACAATTATTGCGAAAATGGTGAGATGACATGTAAATAACATGCCTTAGAAAACATCATCAAAATAATTTATCCTCCCTTGAATTTCATCACTGTTTACTTCACATTCCCTCTGAAATTCGCCTTAGATATCCTTTGGTTACAACAATCACTTGTAGATATTCAATATGCTCAATTATGATTAAATGAGAGACCCTTGTCTCTTATTTATACTTTTCTGTAGCTTCCTCAAGGGGTTACCTTCTAACCATCTTAAACCACTTTCCTTATTTTAGGGTTAACCCACTTCTAACCACTTAGTAATTTATCCATTAACTTTATTATTTAAATAATTTCTTTTGTATCCACTTTGACTTATAATACACTCATCACTTCACTTTATTATTTAAATAATTTCTTCTTTGCAACCACTTTGACTACTTTGACCTTTTGGGGCTTCTAGATGACTCATGAGGGTTCTCCAACTTCACATGGCCATAACTCTCTAAACATGAGGAGTTATGTGACGTTCCACATACCACCATAAATGGCATGACATGTACTATCCATATAGAATAGTCTTACCTGCAAATATATTAAAACTCATACCATTATACATCAAACAAACTTGGGTCCATTACCCAAACCTTTGTGCTACCAGAATTCACTACATAACTTTCTTCAAGGGTTGACATCAATGAAAACCAACCCAAATAATCAACACGTTGTACAATCTGTACAACCCTAAGAAATGTTGTTGCACGAACTAGTTGCACCCAAAAATCTCAGGCTGTATTTTGCTGCCTTTGCCCAACTCCTTCAGCCCTCAATTCACCCTGAAGATGGATACCCTGTTATGCACTTTCTCAACTGCAAAACTCAACCACTCATAACAACTCTAGTGCCCTCCTTCAGCTCTCATGCACAATGCAAATGTGTGTAGTCGTTTCACCCTCAACCTCCTTTTATCTCCTTAGCAGCCCCCCATTTACCTCGAGATGTGTGCCCAACCTTGGGCATCAATGGTTGAGATTGGGGTTGATGGACCTCACTCTCCACCAGGTGGTGCGCCCCCATTTAGATAGGATCCCACACTCCACTAGAAGCCTCCATGAGGTGCACCCTCTTCCTTGGGCTCCACATTCCACTCAAGAATCAATTTTTGTTACAAGCCTAAGTCTAACTTAGGATGAGATATTAAGTCTGATTAGGGTTGTTTAAGGTGTCCATTAGTTGTCCTAGGACACATAGGCACCACTGAGACATCAACCGAGATAAAAACTAACACTTCCTCTTTGCGAGGGAGGTGTCTCCACTAGGATCAATCTTTGATCCATTCAAATATGTTGTTGCTGCTGTAGATGCTCTCTCTGAATCGAAAGATCGACCTGCTACTTTTGCTCCACTCTGATTTGATGTGTTTCTTTGCTCATCCATCAATGTCAAGTGATACCAACTGAATTTATTTGACACTGATCTCTGATCCAGGATCCCCCTAGACCCACCTATAGGATGTCCCAACACTCTGTACATCATATCTTGCTTGATGCCAAGCCTCACTGCTGCATCCAAGGCCGCTCCCTCTACTCGTATGAGCACCTGTCCATCAACGGAAATTACTTCTTACCCCATATCCTTTAGAGCTGATATAGAGAGCAAGTTAACCTTCAGCTCTGGCACATACATCACCTCATCGACCTTTAGAGATACTCTTAACTCTAGTTGGAATTTGACACATCCAATCCCCTTTAGTGCATGCCTAATGCACGCCCCATTCTTCACATGGAAATCTGAGCCCGTCTCCAAAACAATAAGAAACACCAACCTCATTCTCATCATATGGCGAGATGATCCACTGTCCATGAACCATGCCCCACTTTACTCAAACTAAACCAACCTGTTGCTACTAGAAAGAGTAGCAACCAGAGAAAATTCGTCATCGAATTTCTCTGCAAATGCATCCATCTCAGTAGATGTTGTAGCTACTACCTCCGACTCCTTCTTCTTCTTCTTGTTGGGACACTTGCTGACATAGTGGCTAGTCTTGTGACATGAAAATCATCTCACTTTTCCCATGTCTCTGGAGCCTCCCGCTCCACTGCTCTTCTTTGCATGAAGAACAACATTCTGCTACTCACTCTTCGGCTAACTAGCCTGAGATGTATCCACTTGTAGTTCCTCTTGGATGAAGTCGTCCCACAACCTCTCCCAATCAGAGAGTTTATCCCATGCAAACATCCCTCGGACAAACACTTCCCACTGCTTGGTGAAGCCATTCAAGGCTATTCTCACCAACTCGGTCTCATCCACGGTCTCTCCCATTGTTGCAAGTTCATCTCGTATCTGAGTGAAATTTGTGAGGTAAGTGACCACCGACTCTCCCTTGGCCATCTTTGTGCTTCTTAGCTTCTCTCTAAGCAACATCTTCCTGCTCTAGTTGTTAGATTGGTATAGCTTTACTAGGGCCTCTGACATTTCCTTCGTTGTCTTCTTGCGAGACAAATGTGGAATGATGTGGTATTTGACACCATCCACAAGTATCCTCCTGGCCTTGACATCCTTCTTGGTATGGGAAGCTATTTTTACTGGATCAACTGGGGCTGCCACATTGCCTTATGCAATTTCCATCAACCCATTCTCCTCTAGCACCAAAGCTAATACGCTCCCTCCAAGGACAAAAATTTGAGGCTCCATCCAACCTGTCCTCAACCCTTAAGCCTGCATTGGCCATTTGAGGTTGCTACCATGTTTCACTCACACTATCTAGTCTTCTGTCCCACTTGCTAATTTACCTTTTTGGTTTGCACAAAAGTGCTTTGGTTGTCCTGTACTCAGAGAACCTCAATATGATACCATGTTGAATTTACTTTAACTCAAACATATGAAATTATAGCCAATAATTTATTAAACACATAAATTATCCTTGCTGGTATAAATATGAAAATTACGCTAGTAACCTTCAGCTGAGTTAAATAACAAAAAAAATGACAGTGGAAACATACAGAACCAAGAACATAAATTACACAAGACACCAAATGTTACCTTGGAAACCCCAGTGTGGGGAAAACCAACAAAGGAGGGGCTTTATTGAGTCTTCTAGGAAAATATAACATCAACAAAATTCAACAATCATTTATGGAAATTTACAACAACAATGCATAAATTTATTACATCACTAATAAGCAATGTTCTGAGAGTTGTATGGCCCTCCAACACTTCTACAAACAATGCATAAATTTTCCCAGCCGTTGCTGTCCTTTTTCTTAGCTGTACGACCCTCCTAGTGCACCTCTCTGGTCTACTGAACAACCCATAAATCTAAGCCACCAAGTTGTTGTGCTATACGATCCGTTGAGGGATCGAAAATCCATTTAACTCAACAATAGGAACCAAACCCGCTTAAGAGGCCCAATTAGACTCGTAAGCATTTGATAAGTGGAATGGTTCTCCATATTTTTGATCTGACTGATTTATCGATGGGATTTGCGGGTAATTGATAGGTGCATCTTTTTATGAAAAGTTCCTCCTTCAGGTTAAGCGATTCTCTTTTTGTATTTTTGTATTCTTGAATAATCTAGGTACAATAAAGATGGTGGCATAAGCCAATCGATGAAGGGAAATTACTAATGACTAAAGAATGCTGAGCTTAGGATAACACTTATACCTCAGTGTGCAAACAATGATAATCAAAACTACTTCAAGCTTAGTAATGACACTTTTTACTTGTGAACATACATCATTAACTGAGATAACAATTGTAGAGGAAAAACAAATACGTAACACAGATGAGTGTAACAAAATTAGTTCTCTTAGCTATACTATCAATCACATATCAACACATCGATTTCTTTTCATCATCTAGAACAAAAGGACTGTTATAATATTGAAAAGATAACTTAACAATAGATGCACCAACTCTTACTCAATACAATAGCATAATCAAACTCGAAGACAGAAACAATCCCTCCTCGATCCAATCAAGTTGACGCGTTAGATGAAAAAATTGTCTTTGCTTAGAAACAAAACTTGTCAATTAAAGTTGCACATAAAAAAATCTTTTACAATTCTAAAAAACGAGGGTCTTTCCCAAAACCATCGACCATTTGCACAAGGTTGATCTCCCTATTTATAAAGGATCACTAAGCTAAAAATAACTACTAAAAGTTGTGTTAAGTAAAACAAAATTGACATGTGCAAGGCTTTATCTCCTCGTTCTCTTGAGATCATCCGATTTTTTTACTGCAGTGGATGATTTCTCTCATACTCCACCCATTTGAAGAAAATGTCTTCGCATGTGTTTGCATAGGGAAACCTATGTTGATCCATTGGTGCAGAGAAGACTTCCTTTATCTCCACTGCTCGTTCTCTATACCTGATGAGCTTGACACTTAAGTGTTGGAGAATTGCGAGGGATTTAATTGGGTGCTCCAAAAACTTATTTACTTGACCTAGAGTCATAATTGAACTCTGTGAGATCTCTGCCTCCCATTCCGAGTCTTGCTCTGCATGCCGTTTGACTATGTCATGCAAATCGACGAAATTTTTTGGTGGGCCGAATTCTGGTAGGGCAATGTTTTCCATCTCCCGATTGATATTCTCCCATCATTTCTTGCATTCTCTCCACCTTTCTTGTATCTTCTGCTGAGGTTCCTAAACCATGCTCACCCAGTATTCAACTGCCTTCCTGATTCGGGCGATGTTTCTATCCATTAGTACTCTGATGCCATGTTCTTTCGAGTCTCGGCCTTTCTGTACCACACTGATATAGTCAATCTGCTCTAAGGTCTGATGTTCTTTTTCATATCACCTCTTCACGTCTTTACAAGTGGCCAACCCCATGAGAGTATCCTCCTTGAAATCAATGATGCATGTGGTGAAGAGGTTTCGTTCGTTTGTGAACTGTGCATATGTGTCTCTAAATTCACTTCCCAGGAACACTACTGCTTGCGTCGAATCCTAATAATACTTCGCTAGATGATGCAGATGATCTAGATCCTTCTTTGCGGCTTCTAATTTCTTTTCATTCCTTTTTGCTATGTCCAACGTTGCATCAGTTATAGCCATCCCCATCCCGATCAACTCAGTAGTCTTATCATTTTTTATGTGGAGAAGTGTTTCTTCTATGGTAACAAGGAGTGTGCTATCAAGCGTGAGCCTTCTTTTCTTGGTTGTCCTTCTCATCACAACCTTCCTCTTTCTATCATAAGAGATCACTTGTATGTCAAAGACCTCATCCATTGGCTCAAGAATCTGTTGGTCTCCCCAGGTTAGAGTGTTTCCTAGGATTTTTGTTGTATATATAATTTTTATGACTAACTCTTGTAGTTCTTTAGCAGGGGGAGCTTCTGTATGTCCCGGTGACTCAGCCTCCTATTGGGGTTCGTCAACTGGTAGAGTTTCGACTTTAGATGGGGAGAGGGGAAAATGATCAACATTTACTGGAGGATCGACTATTGAGGTGACAATTTTTGATTGATGTTTTTCTTCTTTCTGTTGACCAGAGCCCAACTCCTCCTTGGAACTGTCCATCTTATGCTGAATCCCTGATTGGTCAAGAAACTCACTGTCCAACATGCTTCCAGCCTAGTCGTCGCCTTCTTGGGTAATTGAAGTCAGAGCTTCGGGAGTTAGAGCACATGTTTCTCCTGGTTCTCCCTCCTCCGTGATTAGTACTGGGGTTATGAGCGAAACCCCTAAGCTTTCCTCATCATCGTATATGGTAATCGGGTCTACGAGGACGTCGGGCGTGTCTGACCCACTTGATGTTCTTGTTTCCCCCAATTGCATTGTAGCGGTAGTCAACGACCTTCCCTGTGGTGATGTAATGCCTAGGTTTTCTGGATGAGCAGTCTCCTCTAGTGGGGTTGACTCTGATCCATTTAGCTCCTCTATGATGTTGATTGTGTCGGACATGGTGACCCTTATGGGTTCTAACAGTTGGGGATCGTTTTCTAACCTTTGGATGACTCTTTGGGTTTCTTTTAACAACAATATCCCTCTCCTTTGTGCCTCTGTGGCTTTTACTGCTCTATTCTCTTCCCCAACCTTGAGGGCTTCTTGAGCCATCTGTTCTATCGTTTCAACCTGCTCTTCCATTTTCATGGCTTTAAATATTTTCATATTGGGGTTATATTTTCTCTGGAGCACCTCCTCCTAGTCTCGGGCACCTTCCGTAAAAATTTCATCTTCAAACTTATCATGGGCATACGGCCAACATGAAGACACCTGTGACGCATGTTGAGGTACTAGGCACTTTGGGTCATGCTTGTGAAATCGACCTGTGGGAAATCTATACTCGAGCTTGTTAATATTATGGTAGCTTCGGGAGGTATGAACCTCTATGATGACCTATGACGAGATTAGAATCCTCCAGAAGGAAGCAAAGAATTGAAGGAAACCCTAGACAGGTTGTCGGCTGAACAAATATATTTATATTGAATTTATTGATGTCCAGAAGGAGAAGTCGGCCCAGTTAGACTGGTCAGGTTGGCCCCAGTTAGACTGGCCAGTCCACTATAAATACAGGGCGCCAATTTCATTATTACACACTCTCAGAATTGCAGAGCCAGTTGTGCGCACTGCAGTTGGCAGTTTTGTGCACAGGTCTCTGGGGAAAGTGGTGCGCTACTTTCTGGGTGGGATCATCTGTTCAGTTTTGTTTCTATTCTTTTGCTTGGTGCATTTAGCCTCTCTTGGCTATAGATTCCATCCAGAATTCTCTTCTCGGTCAAGGTCAAGGTGCTCGGAGGGTGGCTTAAGTCATGTGGTTGGGAGATGAGGGTATCGTTGTGGTTAAACGAGCACAATCCTTTATATTCTAACAGGTTATGGGCCCACACCCCCTTCAGTCAGCCTAAAACGCTGGAAGGAAACATAACCGCTAGGTATTGAGCTCATTGAGGAACTTTCGCTAGGGTTACTAGCAGGAGAAGCTTCCAAAGAACTGCAGCTAAGGTTACTAGCAGTAGCAGTTGCAGAAACCCTAATTCTCAGATCCAACACCTTGTGATGAAGCATCTTGCTCAAGGAGAAGATATCCAGATGCGCCCTAACTCAGCGCACCTATTGAATTTCTCAGAAGAGAGAAAAGATGCAGTTGAAGTTTTGGATCAAGGCATGACCAGTTATCAGTCAACCAAAGACATGTATGAAACAATCAGTCTCTTACATTACTCAACACTTACCGGGACAATTGAAGACGATATGTGGATAATCGACAGTGGAGCTTCCAGACACATGACGGGAGATCAAGAAAGACTCTCAGATCTAAATGAGAGAAAGACATCGTACAAGGTGGAGCTTGGAGACAAAAGCACCTACCCCGTCGAAGGATTTGGACAAGCCTCAATCAAATTGGAATCAGGTAATCATGTTCACTTAAGCAATGTTCTATATGTACCTGGTTTAGAAAAGAATCTTGTATCAATATCATGTTTAGAAGACAAAGGAAATCGAATAGCCTTCATAGATGAAAAGGTGTTATCATGGCATAAAGATTCCAGCATAGAAGATGCTAGGGTTATTGGAAGACGTGAAGGGAATCTATATAGACTACTAGAACAAAATGAAGAAGCCCTAGTACATGATGAAGCCAACCCTAATGAGCTTTGGCATAGAAGGTATGCTCATATCAATTATCAAGCATTACCTTTCCTCAGAAAGATGGTTGAAGGGATACCAGAATTGAAGTCTACACACGAGGGAATTTGCAAGGGATGTGCCCTTGGGAAGAACATTAAGAAACCATTCCCAAGCATCGACAACAGATCTAAGGAAACCCTAGATCTAATACACTCAGATGTTTGCGGTCCAATGCCAGTCAAATATTTAGGAGGAGCACTCTACTACTTAACATTCATAGATGACTATTCAAGGAAGACGTGGCTGTACCTACTGAAGTCA
>ML791201.1:184092-217530 GCA_009831015.1 Picea engelmannii
GAATGGTCCAAGCATTTCTCGAGGGCAGACTCATTCTCTCCAGGTTACACCTTGTTTGGTGTCGGAAGAATGGCCCAGGGTGGGAAATGGTCTAGGTTCAGAAATCAGAAACAATCCTTCTTCCTTGGTTGAGAAGAATGGGGAAGATAACCCAGTGTTGATATTCTATATTGAGGGCAGGCATTCTTTCAGACCTCACAGATGTGAGTGAAATATTGGCCCAGATGATTATTATTGATACTCTATACTGAGGGAAGACATTCTTTCAGATCTCACAGACGTGAGTGAAAGACTGGCCCAAATGATTCAGTTTTATCATAACCTTGTTTCTATGCAGATGAAGACTACTGTGGTGGCAGAAATTCTTTCAGATCTCACAGATGTGAGTGAAAGATTGGCCCAAATGATACAATTTTGATCATAACATTGTTTATATGCAGGTTGCTATTTGTTATGAAGGACAATTTGTGATTGTGTTTCAGAAAGTCTGAGTAGTTGTGTACTACTGGAATAGACACAGGTGTGTTCTATAAATTGATATTGTACCAGTTATCATAGGAGATTATCTAGTCGGATAATAATGACAGGTGCTCGTGGTGCTACCAGTTGAATGGTCTGTTGTGCTCAAGACCATACCTCCCTAGCTAGGAGGGAGTGTTAATATTATGGTAGCTTCAGGAGGTATGAACCTCTATGATGACCTATGACGAGATTAGAATCCTCCGGAAAGAAGCAAATAATTGAAGGAAACCCTAGACAGGTTGTCGACTAAACAAATATATTTATATTGAATTTATTGATGCCCAGAAGGAGAAGTCGGCCCAGTTAGACTGGTCAGGTTGGCCCCAGTTAGACTGGCCAGTCCACTATAAATACAGGGTGCCAATTTCATTATTACACACTCTCAGAATTGCAGAGCCAGTTGTGCACACTGCAGTTGGCAGTTTTGTGTGCAGGTCTCTGGGGAAAGTGGTGCGCTAGTTTCTGGGTGGGATCATCCGTTCAGTTTTGTTTCTATTCTTTTGCTTGGTGCATTTATCCTCTCTTGGCTATAGATTGCAGCCAAAATTCTCTTCTCGTTCAAGGTCAAGGTGCTCGGAGGGTGGATTAAGGACTGTGGTTGGGAGACGAGGGTATCGTCGTGGTTAAACGAGCACAATCCTTTATATTCTAACAGAGCTAGCTCAAGCCCTCTTGTTTTGCTTATGTCATGTCTTTCACCATGTAAAACCTTACATGAAAACCATAGGGTATGAATTCTCTGTTCTTATCCTTCACTAGAGTGGCATTATAGCCTGGCAAAATGGTTTGATAACATATTTCCCCCACAATAAGCCTGTCCAGGATGTGAATGGGGAGTAAATGTGGAGCACCATTGGCCCCAAACACTCTAATGAAAGTGGTGGTTTCTTCCAGGTACAAGTGGCCTACTTTGGAAATCATCTTCTTGGCTGCTGCCGTAATCCTTGGGAAATCTTTCTTAAAAAGAATAAAATAGACTCTAGCTATAAATTCATCACATATAAGTGCGTAATATCTCTTGTACCTATTCTCCCACAGAATGCTGAAATAAACATGCACGGGTAGCTCCACAACATGCCAACTCAAATTCATGCATGCAAAGACGTTCCTTGCCCAGATCACGTCCAATAGGTATGACGCCATGTGGAAAGCCGACGTTTCTCCATCCTTCGATGTCTAGGATTGTATTTTGTTGGCATTGAGTTGTTTCGAAATGATTTCTTCCCAATTGAAGTTGTTGCCGAAGATTGCCACAGTGTATGCCAGGGGCATCCATGCTTTTGAAATTTGGTGCAATCCATTTCCCCGTATAATCGGAAGATCATAGCCATGAGGTAGATATATGGATCTCTAAGATTGGTTGTACCGTACCAGCTGTAAACTTCTTATCCTCTTTCCATTATGAGGTCATCAACTTGCTGGTGTCATGGAACTCATAGAAGTTTACCACAAACTCGGTATTTAACCTTTCCTCCAGGTCTCTGAGTTTGTAGTACTTCTGGACTTCTATCGGGAGAAAAACCCCAACACATCCGCCATTGTAATCATTCACCAAGAATTTTTTCACATCAGTATGGTCAATTATCCACCCTAGAGTTTCAATGCAAGGCAGGACCGAGGTTCGACATGCTACCATGTGCATGCAGGATCGCCGAATGTTCAGGATTACTTAGTCATCGAGCATTCAGATGTCCAGGTCACTATGTGGCACAAACTCTGGGTACTCTTCCCGACTGATTCTGTTAAACAAGTCTCCCCACTGAGGGAGCACCACTTTTGATCCAATACTCGCCTCTGTGTCGTCGAATGTAGGAGGCTGGGTAAACACCTTTTTAGTGGATGTTCGGACAACTTGCTCCATTTTAGTGGAAAAATATATCTGTCTAGTACGCCAGGCGAGGATCCTTCATTGATTTCCGTTTCTTTCAGTTTTAGTGCTCTCAGCAAGTGCCTGGTCGTTGGCTTCCTTGGAGGCATTTTCTTGCACAAAGAACAAAGTGAGATACTGAATTGTAGAAATGATAAAAAATAAACAGTTGTGACTGCTGAAATGATATATATAGTTCATACCTTTCCTTTGCACAAAATTAACCTAGTTTAAAATGATGAAAATTGACTATGAGCTTTTGAAACGCTTCTCGTTCCTTCTACTGCTCTGATGATGAAAGACTTGGGTACTGAATATTGCATTCAAAATCCGTCTTTATAATTTAAACATGGAGGATACTTACCTTGTTGCATCAGTTCTTGAATTCAGGGTGTAAATGCACTCTGCAAAATCCATCACCAAGATCCAAATTGTGCTCGGGATTAAATGGGATCTCATGCTAGCAGTGCAAGAGTGGGGTGCTACGTAGTTCATCGATGGTTTCAAACCCCTATAATTTGGTCAACGTACGGGTTAGTAATGTGTGTTAATCAATGCATTGATTGACCTATTAAATAAAAAAATCCGATCTTAATCTTCATCGAATATGTCCCATCCTACCATCGATGTCTTATCAGTCTGATGTTTTAAACAATTGGATTGACGTCGACGATTTTCTTAGACAACGTTCGTTAATACCACTTTAAGAGAAAGCTCCAATGCTGACCCAGACTGCCATACAGTGCTGAACTAGAAGGGTGATCATGACACGTGGCATTTGATTTTGGTTCCTTTGTTAAAATTTTCTTCGGAATCAGGGATTTTCTTTAGACATGGCTCTAGGAATATTAGCCTATCTTGTCGATGCCGATAATATGTCAAGGATCGACGATCAACGAGTTTCTATGCTTAGTACTTCATGATTTCATCCCTTAGAGTTCGCCAATGCCGATAACGTATTACCAATTGGTGATCGACACTTAGCATTGTGTCGAAGTAAATATTTTCCGCAGTTTTAAGGTTCCCTTCGGACATCGTCGACCCCGAATGTATCGACAATCGATGATCGAAGGTTCGTTAGGTGTGTTGATTGTTAGCGTTTTCCTTTTCCATTCTCTCGATGTCGATGATACATCGGTTGTCAACGATCAATGCTTGTCGTTGTCATATGATCGATTTTTCTGCACAGATCATGCCGATGTTTATAATAGGTGCGTGACTTAAAATTCTAGCTATGTATACTTAGATAAAAAGGCAAGTGTTCTTTTAGAAAGAAGCTAATCTATTCAACAGGTCCAAATAAATCCAAATGTGATCGATGATAAGACATGGAAATATAAAACTTAATGATCCCTACACAACAAACTCAATTCAAAAAGAAGAAAAAAAAACAAAGTGGTACCAAAAGACAAAAAATTCCAAAAAGATTTTAGGGTGTGTTGAGTGCTCAACAAATGGAGATTCTCTAGGAGAAAACATAATGCCTGCTCCTTCATTTGGGCTTAGCTTGCGCAAAAGCTGGTTGAGAAACCAACTAGCTTCTCTTTCAAAAAAGTATTTCCTACCCATGCGTATACAACTTCTCGGGTTCATGAATCTGGATCCACCTGTGGAGTTCAACCCTTTTCCCACCTTCGTTCCTCTTGACCATGACGCAAGCCCCTCTTTGAAAAGAGCCGGGTAAGGCATTCACTAGCTCGAGGCCATTTTTAGTTATCATTATTCCCTCATTACAATGTTGCTCCACTTCCATTGAGCATCCATAGACTCGATGGAGTCACCCCGATGTCACAGACCTTGCTCTGCTGCCAACGAGCATCCATAGCCCCAAAAGAGTTATCTACATACCCTCTCCGAATTTTCACTCCTTTTAATATAATTGATCTTCTTCTGGTATAAATTCCATGAGTGAGTCGAAGAGGAGGACATATGTTATCTGCAAGGAGAATTTTTTAAGGTATTATTCCTATCTCTGTCTAGAGGTACATATGATCCTTTCCAACTACCCATCTTTACCTTTGTGATTTACCAGACCACCAGGCGAATATTTCATCATTTACCAAGGTTGTGTGTTTTGCAAAGATAAGACATAGATCTCCTTTAGGAAATTTGTATTTTCCTAGCATAAGCGTAAGTTAGGAACACAATTTACTTCACCATATTTATTAAATTCGACCACTGCTTTACATAACACAACTTAATTACTGGAAAATTCCAAGCAAAAGAAAAAACAAAAAATAAAGAGGAATTTGCAATCAGCCTACCCTAAACCTACACATTTATCCTGATCAAAATATATGCTAAAAGAAAACATGAAAATACATTTTTTTTAAGAGAAGTATTGTTTTAAGGCTTGGGCATTCAGTGGGAGGGTGTCGGGTTACCCCCTAAGATTTTGCAACCGGTATGTGCCTGCCCCAATTTTCTCGGATACTTGGAAAGGTCCAAGCCAAAGATTTTGAAATTTGGAGTGTTTTCCTTTAGACTCGTTTGCTTTATCCCATTTCAAAACTAGGTCCCCGACTTCAATTTTTTTTTCTCTGGCCTTATGCTTGTCAAACCATCTTTTAACTGTCTGTTGATGAGCGATGAAATTAGCTTTAGAATTTTCTCTTTCTTCGTCTAGCATGATAAGGGTATCAATCCTTTGTTGTAGAGAGGATGAGTGCTGACCTCTTGATGCATGGGCGAGTTGTAAAGATGGAAGTTACAATCCGTTTGGCAGAATGACTTCTTTCCCATCTACCATAAAGTACAAAGAGTTTCATATGACTTCTTTAGGTGTTACTCTATCAACCCATAGGGCGTTATGGAGTGAATTATGCCAATTCATTTGATTTTCAACAATTGTATTTTTAAGATTCTTACCGGGTTTTTGTTAGTTGAATCTGCTACCCCATTCCCTTGCGGATAATATTTTGCAGAATATCTTATTATGATCCCTTTGTCAAGAGCGAATTCATTCAAGCGTATGGAAGAAAAGTAGGAAACATTTTCTAAAACGACGACGAAGGGTAGTCCAAACCTCGTTATTAGCTATTGTTCTAGAAATTTTATCACTACCTTTTCATTAATGTGTGTGAGAGGGATAGCCTATGTCCATCTTGTAAAATAGTTTGTAGCAGTCAAGATATATTTATGTTGTTTCGAAGAATTGGGAGTAATTTCTCCTATGACATCTATTCCCCACTGCTCGAATGGTCTAGATATAGTAACCATATGGAGTGGATTGGCTTCTCTCTTTTCCCTACCGATGCTTACTTGAAAATTTTTACATTTCCCGGCATATGTGTGAGCATCCCTGAACATAGTGGGCCAATAATAACCAACCCTCAATATTTTATGAGTCGTGGTTTCTCCTAAAAAATTCCCACCTGCTGGGTCATCGTGGAGTTCTCTCAACACCTTTTCTGCATCGTCCTGTTCAAGGCATCTAAATAGCACTCCATCATAGTTTACGCGGAAAAACAAATAATTTATGAGGCAATATTGAGCAGATTTTAACCTGAGGGCTCTCCTTTATCTAGGGTTTATATTTTTGGGACAAGACTTGTAATGCATGAGATAAAATAGGTTCCCATACCTAGATTCTCGCCTGAGAGGTACATATAGGGCTTCATCGCACCATAATGATATCTGATTTTCCCAACCGGGGTCTTCTACATTAATGAGATCTTAGGCCTCAACAACTAGTTTACACAATCCTTGTCCTTTGAATATTTTGGTAGGTTTTATGTCCAGATAAAATTCTTGAACAACTGCCATCCAATTCCCCCTCCTTTCTCCCATATCATGTTGGGTGAATAAATATCTGACTGCGGGGTGAGGGACTATGACTTTGATGTGATTCTTCAGGATATAGGATCTGAAATGCTTGACTACTTTATATACTGCGTAAGCCTGTTTGTCTATATCCGGGTAGTTTAGTTTAGCTCCTTGGATATTGGTACTCATAAAGGATACTAGTACCTCATTGTTTTCATCATCCTTTTGGGTAATTAATACAGCCAAGGATTGGTCAAAAGAAAATGTATAAAGGAAAAAATTCCTGCCAAAGTCAGGGCTTCGCAGCACTAGTGCTTGGGATATTGTAGTCTTGATGTTATTAAAATCTTCTCTTCTTTATTCATCCCATTTACACTTTGCATCCCTGCAAATAATATTTTGTAAAGGTTTAACAATCTCAGCGAAGTCAAGAGTGAAATTTCTCACAAAATTGATATTCCTGAAAAAAGATTGCATGGCCTTTTTATTGTGAGGTAAAGGAAGTTGAGCTATTTATTTTATCTATTTGGGGTCGATGCTTATTCCTCCTTGAGATATGATGTGACCTAATAATTTTCCTTCCTCTACATAGAAGATGGTTTTCTTGGGGTTTAAAGATATTCCATATTTCCTACATCTTTCAAAAATATGAGTCAAATGATGAATGTGGTCTTCCTTGTTTTTTTAGTATACTGTTACGTCATCCAAATAGACTACCACACACTTTTTAATCAATCCCTAAAAAGCTACGTCCATGGCCCTATGGAATGTTTTTCCAGTGTTAATCAACCCGAAGGGAATGCGTTTATAAGCGAAGGTTCCCCACTTGGTTTGGAAGGTAGTTTTTAATCGATCATCTTCTGAAACCAAGACCTGGTTATACCTTGAGAAACCGTCTAGGAGGGAAAAAATTTCAGAGCCAGAAACTCTTTGTAAGAGCTGTTCCATGGGTGGGACTGGGTAGTTATCTTTTTCCAATGCTCTGTTAAGGTTTCTGAAATCCACACACATGCGGATTTCCCCAAATTATTTCCTGACAGGAACCAAATTGGCTACCAAGGCAGAGTGTCTAACCTGAAAGATAATCTTGGCATCTAAAAATTTCTTCAGCTCTTGATACATTAGAGGTTTCAGAGATGGGTGGTACTTCCTAATTTTTTGTTGGAAGGGTTTTACACTTGATTTTAACGAGATTGTGTGTTGGATAATGCAAGTGTCATAAGTTTTTAACTCTCGGTAGGACCACACAAAGACGTCTTGATATTATTTAAAAAGTTTGAGATAAGCTTTCATGTCTTCTTTGGACACTATTTTACCTAGATTTACATTCTTGGGGTTTTCAGGGGTTCCTAGGTTTATAGTCTCGTATATAGGACATGAACTCCTTGTTTTTTCATTCTTTGACCCTCTAAATCTTTCCCTTTGGTCGAAAAGGTTCTCCAAATTGGCCACCCCTTTTGGTATCGTGTGAAACCTTGGTTTATTATCAGAGTGATATTTTCCCTTCTTCTGATCATGGAGATTGGATTCTGTGAGTAGTTCTTGGAATACTTCATCATCAATAACCAAATCCTTAAAATTCTCCTGGTTAGTCAGGAAGTCTACAATATTTTTATCTCCTTCAAATAATTTCCAGTTAGAAACCTTGTTAGGCACCGAAGGCTTGTAGAGAAGTTCCACTGTGAACCTAGAGGCTTCATAATCTTCTAAAGGAGACAATCTTGAGGCTGCGGTGGCTAAGGAATCAACAAGAGTATTCTTTGTTCTGGGAACAACAGTAATGTTTAAGGCCTCAAAATTTTCTATTAGTCTGTGCACCTCTTGTTGGTAATTTCTCAAGTGAGTCGAATTGCAATGGATACTATTCTTCACTTGCCTAACGATAATTTTAGAGTCTCCAAAAACTTTCAATTCTTTAATGTTTAAGTCTATGGATTTCTTCAGTCCCTGAACTAGAGCTTCATACTCAACAATGTTATTGGTGCATTCAAATTCTAGTCTGTAGGATAGGAAGTTCTGCTTCCTCTTTGGGTCAATGAGAATACACCCTGCTCCCGACCTTTATTTTGATTTAGACCCATCAAAATACACCGTCCAAAATTATGAGCAAAATTTAGTAACTTCTTCATGCCTAGTTATTTTCTCACCTCCATCTTCCTTGTCTGCTGCTCCCAATAGATGATCTAGACATAAGATGCTTTCTTCTACGACTGCCGATACTTGAAAAGTAATTTCAGATTTTTGAGTGAGAGGTACATCGGACGAGGGAGGGGTGAAATTTCCAAAATCAGAATCGCAGGAGTAGTTTCCTAACACAGGGAAATATGCCGACAAAGGTTCGTTGAAAGATTCTACATCGATAACAATGTGTTTCAGATATCTTTCCCAATCGATCCTAATCATGGTTGTATGTCCCTTTAATGGCAACCAAATGTGATCCCAGTCCATACTAAAGTATCCATTTAATTTCTCGGGCCAATCTCGACTAAGTAACAGTCCATAATCCTTTGGGATGTCTACTGCGATTATGTCAATTACTTGAACAAATTTCGGGTTTGTAGCCATTCTGATCATGACATATTTAAGTTCTCTAATAAGATTTATGTGAGTCCTGTCTAGTTTTATAACATGTTTATCACTTTTGAGTGGGGTTGCGTTCAATTTCTTGCAGATTGAAAATGACATGACGTTGGAGGATGCCCTTGAATTGACTAGGAAATTATGTAGGTTTCTATTAAAGACTTCATATGTTAAAAGGAAAGGAGGGACAAAAGGCTTTCCTTTTTTATCTAAGGAGAAATCTTTCACACTCAATTTATTCTTCAAATCTGTGGGGGATGGGACCTCACCTAGGTCAATGCTCGTCATAGGGGCTTCTATTGACTTTAAGGCCTGTAACATAAAATCCTTTTGTTGGGGAATCCTACACATATCCATGACTAACACATTATCCTTCATCTTCTTCAAGTCCTCCACTACATTATAGTCTAGTTTAGGAGCTTCCTGTGTGTGTATGTTAGTGGGATTCTTTTGAGAAGAGAATCAGGGTTTTGGATGATCGATCGCTTGATTCCCTCTAGATAACAGATTAGTGGTGGGATTAGTTTTCATCATTTGAATTCTACCTCGTGTCTGCATAGCTAGGAATTCAACGAGAGGTTCCTGCACTTCAGTGGCGTCATTGAAAGGCATCAGGTGGTTGGAATCCCATAACAACATGGCTGTCTCTTCTAGTGGCTCATGACTTTCCTGATTAATAGCGATTATTGCCGAGCCACTGGGTTCTTTGGTTAGGAAGCATTCATCTAGGAATTGATTAGCCATTAAATTCATAGCATGCACTCATTGAGGGAAATCTCTTTCCGAATGATTCGCTTGGTGGTACGTGTAGAAAGAGTCAGATGCTACAATTTCTAAGTCAATGTTGAAGTTGGCTGGAGGAGGTTCTATAGATTTGAAAGGTGGATTTATTTTAAAGAAGGATTTATAAGGTCTCTGGTTTTGGTTTCCCTCCCCATCATTCCTTTTCATATCTACAATCTTGTTGGAGAGTTTTTTGATCATCCACTGCAGGTTTTCTAGATCTCCTCCTTTATCAAGACCTAATTTTGTTTGTTTTATCAGGGGTCTTGTTAATTTTTGGATGTCGGGGTAGGTTATGTACCCATCCTAGGATTTCCATAGCATCTCTGACCAACCATGGTTGATTATATTGAGGATGATTTCCCATTTCTTCATTGTTATCATTATTATCCTCCATGTCTTCCGATTGAGAAGCTGAGCGATCCGAGTTAGACCCTTCCTCGTCAGATTCGAAATCGTCATATTCATAGTAGTTACCAGCTGGTGTTTCGGGTATCATATTAAGGGGTTGTTCGATCTCAGTGAGGGAAAAATATATCAGGTCTTCTACCGTGTGAACAAAAACCTGGTCAGGGGTGTCAATAGCTGGTTTGCCTAGTTTTCTACGAGGAAGTAAAGGAGCTAAAGGTAACACTCCAATTTGCTGAGTGTAAGCTCTTGTGATTGTTATGAACTGGTTCAACTCCTCTTGGGGGAGAGCGTAATTTATTTCAGGGAATAAGTGTTCTACTTCCTCGTGTCAAGGTGAGTTACTTGTTTTGGGAGTACTCTCTGTATGTGGGCTGTCTTGAGAATGAATAGCCATGCATGTGGGTTGTTTTGAATCTACAAGCTATGCATAATATATTATCAGAAATATCATTATCCATTCATTCATTTAGGCCCTCCTTCTAGCGCCAATTCTGTTGAGGGGTAAAAAATCCCTTTAACTCAACAATAGGAACCAAACCCACTTAAGAGGCCCAATTAGACTCATATGAGTTTGATAAGTGGAATGGTTCTCCAGATATTTGATCTGACTGATTTATTGATGGGATTTATGGGTAACTGACAAGTGTATCTTTTTATGAAAAGTTCCTCCTTTAGGTTAAGCGATTGTCTTTTTGTATTTTGTATTCTTGAATAATCTAGGTACTATAAAGATGATGACATAACCCAACTGATGAAGGTTGTTAGGGACCTATAATTATAGGCGAGTCGATACTTCGACTGCTGATTTGGCATCTCCCTCGTGATGATGAAGTCTGGCTCAGGTGATTCCGTTTCCTCCCTCCACTCTTGTTGCTCAATCCTCCATCACCCTGCTGCAATCCTTCATACACATGCGCCCTCTTCCCCCTTGTCCTTTTGCCCCATTGATTTCGCCTTACCCGCCTTCCATCCCTGCACCAATGGACTTAGGATAAAGCAATAAAGTTAGTCTAAGTTAAATGATTAATAAATAACTCCTTTAATAATTAATTGATCATTAATTAATTTTTAATTAATTAATTATTAATTAAGTTAGTAACCTAGATTAGCATCTAAGTTAGAGGTTAGTGATTAGTTAGTAATCTAGGTTAGGTTAATTAAATAAAACTATTTAATAAAACAAAACATTAAAAAATATTAAAAAGCAAAAAGTAATAAAATAAATTAAAAATATCAAAAAACATTTAAACAAATTAAAAATTAAAAAAATATATATAATAATAAAAACATAACCAAAAAATATAAAATATTAAAATAAATATAAAACAAAATAATTAAAATATTAAATAAAATTTTAAAAGACATAAAAAATAAAACATAAATCAAAAATAAAAATTAAAAAACTAACTATCCTAAGTCCTAAGCCTTTACTCCTACCCCCTCACACCACTCACGTCCCATCCCCCACCTACCTCCACTACCCCCATCCCCCTACGTCACCCCACCTCACCTCCCACTAACTCCCTCCCCCCTAAAACTCCCGCCTCCTTTTAACTAAGCGCCCCCATCCTCCATACTTTAAAGAAAATCCACGCTCCTTATTCCATCTCGGACCCCCCCGAGAGTTCGACAGTTAACAAAGGGGGGGTCCGATATCATATTAAACCCCATGCTAATTTAAACGGCCAGGATTTAATACCCAAGATCCACGGTCCAGGTTCGATCTCGGACCCCCCAGGCAGTCTGCATTTAACGAGGGGGGGGGGGTCCGAAATATTTTTCCCGCCAAAAAACCACTTTTGCACATTTTCACCATTTTTGCCCATTTTCACCATGTCTTCTTCCGATGGAGATCCTGAGCAAACGTAGACGAATTTTCAAAATATGAGAGAGGTTTTTGGTCAGCACAGGATGAGGAACAAAACCCTTTTTTCGGTTTTTGCAACGGAGTTGCGAGCAGAGCGGGTCGAAGGCATCTTCGAGGCCTATTTTTCCATATTTGCCATTTTCCGTTTCAGTCCCGATTTTGCAGGAGCTGCCACGGCCAGCTGGGGACGAATTTGGCGAAACCGAAGGAGATTTTTGTCCAGAACATGCCCATATACAATAACCTCTTTCAGTTTTCTCCCAGGTGTCATATTTGAAGAGAGAATCACGTCTGAATGTACCCCTTTTTCGCAGAAAAATGGTCCATTTCTCATAACAGAAAACTCCGAATTTGATGGGAGTGGTGGCTATTTTCGGCCGAGACGGTTGAACCGACTCTCGGAACTTGATGAAGAGATGTATCTTATATATTGAGATGATTTTAATATAATAGGGTTGGATCTTCACGCCCTGGAGGCTACCGAGCTGTAAAATTTTTGAATAGATCTGCCATTGATGAAAGAGGCTCTTTACAGGATTCTTGCGTATGTTCACTGGTGTTGTGTTTTCCTCAGTTAAATGTTTTCTTTCTCTGTAACCACTGCGTTTTCTGAATCTAATCTTTATGAATAGCGTTATGTCTTAGGATTTATATCTGATACCCTGTTTCCGATTCAAGAGATTTAAATGTTTATCTCCTAAATATCTTCAGTTAATGAATTCTTAAATGCTGGTTAGTTGAAGATATTTTCCTCATCTGTTCTTCCATTCATCATTTAAGCTGCAAAAGATCCAGTGAGCGTATTATCTCGCCCTGTGACAGTCATCTTTCCTCGTTTATGGCTGTATTTCATTCCTAATTAATTTCAGACTCCATAGCCCAATGGATGTGTAAGCTGTCTCAGCCAATTTATAAACCCTTTTTTACAACAAAACCCAATGTTCTCATTACCTAGCCTAATATCATTTTCAAACAAAGCTATATTAGACAGAGAGATCCCTCTCTGAGTCTTGGAGGGCTAGATCCAAGACTTGAAGCGGTTCTGATGTTGCCTCTGTGATTTCCTTTCAGCCTTGGGCAAATTACAGAGTGCTAACAAAGGGAAATTACTATAGACTAAAGAATGTTGAGCTTAGGATAACCCTTATACCTCAGCGTGTAGACAACGATAATCAGAACTACTTCAATCTTAGCAATAATAATTTTTACTTGTGAACATACATCATTGCCTGAGATAACAATTGTAGAAGGAAAAAAAATATGTAACAAATATGAGTGTAAAAAAATTAGTTCTCTTACCTCTACTATCGATCACATATCAACACATCGATTTATTTTCATCATCTAGAACAAAATCTCTGTTATAATATTGAAAAGATAACTTAACAATAGATACAACGACTCTTACTCAATACAACAACATAATAAAACTCGAAGACATAAACAATCCTTCCTCGATCCAATCAAGTTAACGCTTCAGATGAAAAAATTGTCTTTGGTTCTAAACATAACTTCTAAATTAAAGTTGCAGATAAATAATTCTTTCACAATTCTAAAAAAAAAGGGTCTTTTCCAAAACCATTGACCATTTGCACAAGGTCAATATCCCTATTTATAAAGGATCACTAAGCTAAAAATAACTACTAAAAGTTGTGTTAAGTAAAAAAAAATTGACACGTGGCAGGCTTTATCTCCCTGTTCTGTTGAGATCATCCATTTTTTTTACTGCAGTGGATGATTTCTCTCATACTCCGCCAATTTGAAGAAAATGTCTTCACATGTGTTTGCATAGGGAAACCTATGCTGATCCATCAGTGTAGAGAGGACTTCCTTTATCTCCACTGCTCGTTCTCTATACCTGATGAGCTTGACACTTTAAGTGTTGGAGAAATGTGAGGGATTTAACTGGGTGATGCACGAACTTCTTTACTTGACCTGGAGTCATACTTGAAATCTGTGATATCTCTGCCTCCCATGTCGAGTCTTGCTCTGCATGTTGTTTGACTATGTCATGCAAATCGTCGAAATTTCCCGTTGGGCCGAATTCTGGTAGGCCAATGTTTTCCATCTCCTGATTGATCTTCTCCCAGATTTTCTCGTATTCTCTCCACCTTTCCTATATCTTCTGCTGAGGTTCCTTTACCATTCACACCCAGTGTTCAACTACCTTCCTGATTCGAGCAATGCTACTATATATTAGTACTCAGATGTCGTGTTCTTCTGAGTCTCGACCTTTCTGTATCTCACTGATATAGTCAATCCACTCTAAGGCCTAATGTGATTTTTCATACCACTTCTGCACATCTTTACAAGTGGCCAACCCCATGAGAGTATCCTCTTGGAAATCGGTGATACATGTGGTGAAGAAGTTTTGTTTGTTTGTGAACCATGCATATGTGTCTCTGAACTCACTTCACAGGAACACTACTGCCTGCATTGAATCCTAATAATAATTCACTAGATGATGCAGGTGATCCAACTTCGTCTTTTCGGTTGCTAATTCCTTTTCATCCCTTTTCGCTCTATCTAGCATTGCATTAGTTATAGCCATCCTTTCCCTGATCAACTCAGTAGTCTTAGCATTTTCTGTGTTGATAAGTGTTTCTTCTGTGGTAACAATGAGTGTGCTATCAAGCGTGAGCCTCCTTTTATTGTTTGTCCTTTTCATCACAACCTTCCTCTTTCTGTCATAAGCGACCGCTTGTATGTCGACGACCTCGTCCATTGGCTCATGAATCTGTTGGTCTTCCCAGGTCAAAGTGTTGCCTAGGCTTCCTGTTGTATATATTTTTTCTATGACCGACTCTTGTAGTTCTTTAGTAGGGAGAGATTTTGTATGTCCTGGTGACTCGACCTCCTGCTGGGGTTTGTCGGCTGGTGGAGTTTCGGTTTTAGATGAGGAGAGGGGAAAAGGATCAACATTTACTGAAGATCGATTATTGAGGTGATGATTTCTGATTGATGCTTTTCTTCTTCCTTTTCACCAAAGCCCAACTCCTCCTTGGAACTGTCCATCTTATGCTGAATTCCTGATTGGTCGAGAAACTCATTGTCCAACATGCTTCTGGCCTAGTCGTCGCCTTCTTGGGAAATTGAAGTCAGAGCTTTAGGAGTTAGAGCAGATGTTTCTCCTAGTTCTCCCTCCTCTGTGACTGGTACTTGGGTTATGAACGAAACCCCTGAGATTTCGTCATTGTCGTATATGGTAATCAGGTCTATGAGGACGTTGGGCATGTCTGTCCCACTAGATGTTCTTGTTTCCCCCAACTACGCTGTAGCAGTGGTCGATGACCTTTCCTGTGGTGACGTAATGCTTGGGTTTTCTGGATGAGCGGTCTCCTCCAGTGGGGTTGACTTTGAGTCATTTAGCTCCTCTCCGATGTTGATTGTGTCGAACGGGGTGACCCTTATGGGTTTTAATAATTGGGGATCATTTTCTAACCTCTGGATGACTCTTTGGGATTCTTGTAACAACAACATCCCTCTCTTATGTGCCTCTGTGGCTTCTACTACTTTGTTCTCTTCCCTAACCTTGAGGGATTCTTGAGACGTCTGTTCTATCATTTCAACCTACTCTTCCATTGTCATGGCTTTAAATATTGTCATATTGGGGTTAGATTTTCTTTGGAGCACCTCCTCCCAATCCTGGGCACCTTCCATAAAGATTTCATCTTCAAACTTATCATGGGAATACGACCAACAAGAAGACACATGTGACACATGCTGAGTTACTCTAGCTGGCTTAAGCCCTCTTATTTTTCTTGTGCAATGTCTTTCACCATGTAAAACCCTATATGAAAGACATAGGGTATGAATGTTCTCTTCTTATCCTTCACCAGAGTGGCATTATAGCCTTGCAAAATGGTTTGATAAAAAATCCCCCCACAATAAGCATGTCTGAGACGTGAACGACGAGTAAATGTGGAGTGCCAGTGGACCAAAACACTCTGATGTAAGTGGTGGTTTTTTCCAGTGACGAGTGGCCTACTTTGGAAATCATCTTCTTGGTTGCTGCCATAAGCCTTGGGAATTCTTTCTTAAAAAGAATAAAATAGACTCTAGCTTTAAATTCATCACATATAAGAGTGCAAGATCTCTTGTACCTATTCTCCCACATAATGCTGAAATAGACATGCACGGGTAGCTCTGCAACATGGCAGCTCAGATTCATGCTTGCGAAGACATTCCTTGCGCATATCACATCCAATAGGTATGATGCCAAGTGGAAAGATGACGTTTCTCCATTCTTCGACGTTTGGGATTGTAGTATGTTGGCACTGAGTTTTTTTGAAATAATCGCTCCCCAATTGAAGCTATTGCCGGAGATTTCCATAGTGTATGCTAGGGGCATCCATGATTCTGAAAATTTGGCGCAATCCCTTTCCCCGTATAATCGATAGATTAGAGCCATTAGGTAGATATATGGCTCTCTAAGATTGGCTATACCGTACCATCCGTTGCTCATGTTCGTAAACTTATTATCCTCTTTCCACCATGAGGCCATCAACCTGCTGGTGTCATGGAACTCATAGAATTTTACCACAAACTCGGTATTTAACCTTTCCTCTGGGTCTCTGAATTTGTATTACTTCTAGAATTATATCGAGAGAAAATCCCCAACATATCCACCATTTTCATCATTCACCAAGCATTTTATCGCATTAGTATGGTCGATTATTAACCCCAGAGTTTCAATGCAAGGCATAACCAAGCTTTGAAAGGCTACCATGTGTAGGCAGGATCGCCGAATGTTCAAGAATACTTGGTCATCAAGTATTTAGATGTCCGGGTCACTGTGTGGCACAAACTCTGGGTACTCTTCCTGGTTGATTCTATTAAACAAGTCTCCCTAATGAGGGAGCATCACTTTTGATCCATTACTCACCTCTGTGTCGTCGGATGCAGGAGGCTGGGAAAACACCTTTTTGGTTGATGTTCAGACGATTGGCTCCATTTTAGTGGCAAAATCTATCTTTCTAGCAGTTCTAGGAAAGAATCCTTCACCGTTTTCCATTTATTTTAGTTTTTTTGCTCTTAGCGAGTGCCTGGTCGTTGGCTTCCATGGAGTCATTTTCTTGCACAAAGAACAAAGTGAGATACCGACTTGTAGAGATGATAAAAAATAAACAATTGCGACTACTGAAATGATACAGACGGTTCATACCTTTCCTTCGCACAAAATTAACCTAGTTTAGAATGTTGAAAATTGACTGTGAGTTTCTGAAACCCTTTCTCTCTCCTTCGACTGCTCCGATAATGAAAGACTTGGGTACTAAATACTGCGTTCAAAATCCATCTTTATAATTTAAGCATGGAGCATACTTACCTTGTTGCATCAGTTCTTGAATTCAGGGCGTAAATGTGGTCTGCCCAATCCATCACCAAGATTCGAATCATGCTCGAGATTAAATGCGATCGCAGGAGCGGGGTGCTACGTAGTTCATCGGTGGTTTCAAGCTCTTATCACTTGGTCGACGTGTGGGTTAGTAATGTGTGTTAATGAACACATTTATTGGCCTATTAAATAACAAACTCTGATCTTAATCTTCACCGAATATGTCCCATCCTGCCATCGATGTCTTATCAGTCTGACAGTTTAAACAAGTGAATCAATGTCGACGATTTTCTTAGAAAACGTTCTTTAAGACCACTTTTAGAGAAAGATCCGATGACGACCTAGACTGCTGTACAATGCTGATGTGGAAATGTGGACCTGGAAGGGTGATCATGACTCGTGACATTTCATTTTGGTTCCTTCGTTAAAAGTTTCTTCGGAATCAATGATTTTCTTTAGACATGGCTCTAGGAATCTCAACCTATCTTGCCGATGCTGATAATATGTCGAGGATCAGATAGAAACGAGTTTCTATGTTTATTACTTCATGATTTCATCCCTTAGAGTTCAGTGATATCGATAACATATTACCGATTGGTGATCGACACTCGACGTTGTGTTGAAGTAAAGATTTTTCGCAGTTTTAAGGTTCCCTTCGGATATCCCCGACCCTGAATGTATCGATGATCGACGATCGAAGGTTTGTTAGGTGTGTCGATTGTTAGTGTTTTCCTTTTACATTCTCCCAATGCCGATGATACATTGGAGATCGATGCTTTTCATTGTTGTATGATCGATTTTTCTACACAGGTTGTGCCGATGCCGATAATGTGTGCACGACTTAAAATTCTAGCTGTGTATACTTAGATAAAATGCCAAGTGTTCTTTTAGAAAGAAGTTAATCTATTCAATAGGTCCAAATAAATCCAAATGTGATTGATGATAAGACATGGAAACAAAAATCTTAATGATCCCTACACAACAGACTCAATTCAGAAAGAAGAAAAAAAACAAAGTGGTACCCAAAAGAGAAAAATTTCCAAAAATATTTTAGGGTGTGTTGAGTTCTCAACACGACCCTATATGACCTATTGTATGGTCTATAAAACCCTCAGAAAGGATGTTGCATTTCCCAAATGCACCCAAAAATATCAGACTGTATTTCGCTGCCTTTGCCCAGCTCCTTCAACCTTTATTTCGCACCGAAGATGGCTGCCCTCTTCTGCACTTTCTCAATTGCAAAATGCAACCACTAACTCTAGATCTAGTGCCCTCCTTCAACTATCGTGCACAATGAGAATGTGTGTAGTCCTCTCACCCTCAACTTCCTTTCATCTCCCTAGGATCCCTCCATTTACCTTGAGATGTGTGCCTAGCCTTGGGCCTCAATCGCTGAGATCAGGGTTGTTGGACCCCACTCTCTACTAGGTAGTGTTCTCCCCTTTGGATAGGGTCCCACGCTCCACTAGCAATGTCCATGAGGTGCACCCTCTTCCTTAGACCCCACATTCCACTCAAGAATAATTTTTTGCTGCAAGCCTAAGTCTAACTTAGGCTAAGATACTAAGGTTGATCAAGACTATTTAAGGTGTCAATCAATTGGCCTAGGACACATAGGCACAACTGAGACATCAACCGAGCTAAAAACTAACACCATTTGGAATCAATCATTGATTTCCTAGTAACTCTCAAAATTATCTCCCAAACATCATTCTTGAGGATGGAGTTGTACTCTCTGTCATGGTATCATGCCATCCTTTCTATTTCTTCTAACATGATGTACATAGTGACTTGCGCCATCTCCATTCTAGCTTGGATATGATCCAACTTCTCTTTTTACACTTTGACATCCTGAACATAAGACATTAAATTTATTTTGGCCCAATCCTTGAGTGCAAGCTTCATTTCTTTGAGCTTTTGCTCCTAGATATGGACATGGGAGCCAACCACCTAAAGGGTCCAGAATTTAGAGATAAGATCATAAATTGAGCTGTATTGCAACCATAAAGGGTTGAATTTAAAGGGGATTGGTCCAAAGTTGGCCACTTATGTAATTAGCAGAGAAATGGATCTATGATCCAAGGTTGCCTAAGAGAGAATTGGAGAAGAGAGTGCATCGTTTCTTTCCAAAAATGAACTTTGCACTAGAAATTGATCTAGTCTGGCTGATATATTCCTTGGACTTGTTCTTTTATTTGTCTAGGAGAATTTATCTTTGATAGGTCTTACATCAACCAGATCCAAGAGGGAGATCAATTCCTCCATCCTTTCCCTGCAAGGATCCCGAACAATACTTCCCCCCTTCTTTTCATTTTGATTTAAAGTGGTGTTGAATTCACCGACTATAACACATTGCTCCCATAAATTTGAGTTCCTTAGATCAAACAATATATTCTAGTAGTCAACTTTTTCTTGATAGACCACAAACATGTAAACATTTACAATGGATATCTCTTCTCCAATGTGAATATGAGTGAATCTGGTTGTTG
This sequence comes from Picea engelmannii, assembly GCA_009831015.1. Lineage (NCBI taxonomy): Eukaryota > Viridiplantae > Streptophyta > Pinopsida > Pinales > Pinaceae > Picea > Picea engelmannii. Next base: position 203,712 of record ML791201.1, read on the forward strand.
GCTCTTGACCAAGTTTTGAGGATCCTTGGTCATGTTTGACCTATTTTTGGGACTTCAACAGGCTGTCGAAGGTGAAGCGCAAGATGAAGTGGAGATCGTGGGATCTTGGCCCCCTTTTAGGGATTTTTGGGATTTGGGATTATGTAATGGGTATGGGGATGCTGGCCCATGGGTTTACCGATGTTTAAGCTCGATTTTGAAATGTATAAATAGATGCTAGGCGATGTAGTGAGGATATATAGATATGGATGGCTAAGTGTGAATGACAAGTCATTTGTAAGTGGTGCTGAGTGCAAGTAACAGTTGTAAGTGATTTGTGTATGTTTGCAAGGATGAATGTAAGTGGATGTAAGGACTGTATGTAGTCTTTGTGCTGTAACCTAGCTTGGGGAAGGAGGATCTAGTGAAGAGTGCACAAATCTCCTGTCCGATGCGAAGTTGATCTGAAGGCTCTGTGCATGTAAGAATATTGAATAAAGATAATAAAGAAGACGAAGAGTTGGTGGATGTAGCCCCAGGGTGGGGGTGAACCACATACATCCTGTGTTGTGAATGATTTGTGTGATGTGTTGATGTGTTTATGTATTTACTTGCTTAGTGCTTTGATATAGATGAATGATAGGTAGATCTGTTGTTGCTTTGTGCTTAATAGTGATAGTAAATGATGGATCTGACCTACGTGAATGTGCTTAGTGCTTGAATCTGGTAGATCTGATCTGTTTCGTCATACTAAGTGCTATTAGATACTATATCTGGATGAATATTGTGATGCTATGTAATTAGGGTATTTACCTGCGAAGTAGATACCGGTTAAACATTGATGAAATATATTGCTAAGTGCTTTGTGAAGGTGTTATAATCACAGATCTGTGTCCCAGCTAAGTTTGTAGACACTGGAGTCCTGCAACCACCCATCCCTCTACCTCGGGTGAGACTTCATCTGCTTCGCAGGTGTTGTTGAAAGGGCCGATAGTTAGGGTTTTTTTGGTGCGCTGTTGTAGCATTGAACCCTGGGTCTACCCCTGTGCCAAAAAATGGTTCCGTTGCCGTCACCTGAAACTGTGATTGCTAGGAAATGAGGAAAAATAATTTCTGTGCGAAGATCATAACTGAAACTGTGATTACTGGGAACTGAGGAAAAAGGATCTTTGTGTGAAGATATGACCTAAAATTGTGAAATCTATGTGCATAGATCTGTTGCCCTAGTGCACAGTATTCTACTCGATCTGTGAAGCTCTGTGCTAAGAAAATAAGTCTAATATGAAGAAAAGAGGTAAGATCTGTAAGCTTTGTGCTTTATTAAAGGTAATATTAGTGGAAATTTTTGTTTCTAAAGTATGGATCTGGGTATGTTTGATAAATTTTGTCCTAGCTTGAAAAGTAGGGCACAACTAGATGAAAGAAGGTTTGATTGGAATATATCTAATAAGAATAGAGAAAGATATGTTATACCTATGCATAGAAAGAATGTTTGGACTAACAAATGGATGCAGGATCCTAGAAAGATTTTTTTACAGGTTAACAACTATGATCCTAGTACACAGTACAAGAAAGGTTGGGGATCATTTAAAAGAAAGAGAGGATTAACCCCTTTTTACAGTTGCAAAAGATCGAGTCATCTGGCTAAGGAATGCCCTGGTAGAAGATCTAGTTGTCTTTGTTGTAAATCTATGGACCATGAAGTTTTATATTTCCCTAGAATGATTGCTAAGATTGAAAGAATGAATATGGAACAAGTAGACCCTGAGAAAGGACAAGAAACCGAGACCTTGGCAGAACCCCAGAAGGAATCAGAGACTATACTATTACAAATGAAAGAAACCCTGGATGAACACCGAGATACTAATCTATCAGAGATCTTAAAAGAGAAAGAACAAATAGAAGTAAGAATAGGAGACTTCGACATTGACTATGTTCTGGATGAAGAAACATAGGCGAATATAATGACAGAAAGAACTTGGGAAGCTATAGGAAAGCCTTCTATGATTCCTTCATTGGGAGGAGTAGGATTGTTTAGAGGAAAACTGATAACCCTATGTGGAAGACTTACCCATATATCTATGAGTGCTCATGGAACTTCATCAGGGGAAGATTTTGAGGTTGTTAAATTTATTGAGAAAAACACTCCATTTACTATGTTACTAGGAAAACCCTGGATTGAGAAGGATCAGACTAGAAAGAAAGAAGAGGAAGTCTTAGAGCAGAAAAAGAAAGAATTAAAAGATTTCATGACTAGGAGGATCATGCACTTGATTGAGGAACAAGAGAATAGATCGAAGCTATTTAACTTGGATGCCGAAGTTGAAAGAACCCAAGAAGACTCACAGAAGACTAAAGCACCTATCCCAGATAAAGGAGAAGTATTACCCGTGCACCCTACGAAGAAATCTCAACAACGCAAAGTTACTATGCCAAAAGAAGACAAGAATCATAATGGAAAGAGGAATAATGAGATGAAGATCATCGAGAAAAGCATAGAGAGCTCAGCAAGAAGAGAGAAACGATAGAAAAGTTACAAAAGGTTCTAGGAATGGTTAGAACAAAATTTATGGCCAGGAAGCTCGCCATCAGACAGTTGGGACTGTGCCAGAACGGGGAGAACTGAATTAATGAAGGCTTCTTTCTTGTTGGAGAGATCCGTTACATTGCTTCCTACTTATTCCATCGACTATTGTACCGAGAAAATTTTTGCGAATTGTATTAGAGAGAACTCATTGGTACTGTGATGCAATTAGTAAGATCGACACCAATTCTATTGTTTTGTGAATTCATTCATCCATCTGATCCAAGCATGTTGGATGAGCTCAGTGCCATGAAGAAAATAGTCGAAGAAGTTCTCATCGATCTCATGGTGAATAAAGTATTGTCTGTAAGTATTCAAACATCATTGACGAGAAAAGTGCAAGCCTCTTCGTCGAACGCTCATGAATTCGAGCCATCCCAAGTCGTCACATAAAAGAGAACCAAGCATAGAGATGATCCAGCAAATGCGAAGTTGACCCCGACCATATTGCTTGACTACATCCCGCCTCTGGCCGGTGCAGTGAGTCATGATAGTGTGCCGAGAGATTTTTTGTACACCATGGTTACTGTGTACCTCCTGAAGGGGATATGTGCAGTTCGAGCGCAGTAGGACAATATCATATCGTTGAATTTCAACGACTTCAACTTAGGGGACCAAAAGAATCATATTATGATTTCCCCGTATAAATACTTGACCAGGATGAAGGGGAAGAACTCAAAAATAATCCCCCAGCTATGGACGATGAACCTCGCGCAGTCTACCTTATTAAATGTAATAAAAATCCCACACTTTGGAAGGCACCGGGAATTTAATGCCTGTGTCAAGATCCTACTTTTATGTTACCATGGCGGCTACTTATGGCTAGACCGCCATATCACAGTCATTCCACAGGATCACGAGATTGAGTATGCAAGGACCCGACCCGCAGGATTTCTATCCAGGGAAAGCCATAGATCGCACGTTAGCACAAAATATCAAGGATACCTATGGTGATGTTGAGAAGGGGACACAAGGCTACAAGGTATCTTCCATCCAGAATGGCTCAGTGCATCTAACATGCCAATTAATCGAAGGAAATATTGTGAGAAATAATAGATCCAGGCAGGTCACAGGCTTTGTCATTGACCTCACAGGGAAATGTGTAGAATGCCTATAGATGAACTGGGTGAAGTACCTAGTTAATCAGCTAGAATTAGACTGCCGCGAAGCACACGATCAGGGCTATGAGTTCCAATTTAGTTGGCTCCTGATCCTCATCATGTTTGTTGCTTGGGAGATGCCGGAAGGTGTGACCTTCCTAGACATTTAACCATTTGAGCCACTCACTGTGAAGTTCACCATGCTCTGGTACTCAAGCGACATGGGAAAACAGTGGAACTCGAACACAATTTTTCACACATATTATCTCTAGCTCAAGCAAGCCATTGAAGCTAAACCTCGCATGATGCCGAAAAACCTAAAGCGCTTCAGACCCTTCATGAAGTTCCACACATATCGACAATTCATCTATATTACTGTGTGAGCGAACAAACATAAGGAGGAGCTTCAGTCGTAGTACAAGCTCACCAAAGAGGACCTCGAGGAGATAACTAGTGAATGGTCAGCTGACTTCCTTATCCCCATTGACCCTGCAGAGATGTTCGATCCTGAACTTGACAGCCCGAAGGCTGCTCACATAGAACATGACACACCCAAAACCAATAGAAGGAAGAAAACTGAAGAAGTCCAAGACTTAAGCAACACCTTAGAAAAGACTGCTTCAACATCACCTAGCTGAGGAGGCGATGGAAAAGTAGAAGAGATCAATAGAAAAGAAGATGAGAATAAGCAAGGTGAATTAACACTGCCTATAGATGAGGCTGATCCCTTGAAGAAGAGGAAGGTTTCTCCCCCGAAACCCTCTTCTCGGAAGAAATCCAAATCCACCATGACTAAGATGAAGACTGTGCTCACTATCGATGACTTTGACTTCATCATCGCAGCTGTAAACGGTGCCTCACAAGAAATCTTGCGGAAACAAGAAGCTAAGAAGGAGGAGATGTACGACATAATTAAGGTCAAGCTTCGAGGAGTATAGTAGGTCCTTCAGTCTAGTCACGCAGTGTCCATTGTGCCCCTGCCATCGAGCGAACCAGAGTTGGGAGATGAGCTAGTCCAACTCTGACGACTAGCTGATGCGACCGAAGCTTGCCTTCGTTGCACACAAGAAGAAACAGAACAGGCTACCCAGGCCTTGAAGCAAGTGAAAGAAGTAATAGTAGAACAATGTCGAGTTGTAGAGTAGGAGAAGGTCACACTCTAGATAAATTTTGAAGAGGAGAAAGCACAAATTCAACATGAAAAAGAATAGTTGCTCGTAGAGCAACTCGAAGTGCAAGAAGAAGTCAACAGAGCACTTTGATCTATAATAGGCTTAGAACCAAAGGCAAAAGACCAAGTCATGCATCAAGTAGACCAACTCATAGAAGCTATCCAGTAGCTACAATAAAGAATAGCAGACTTAGAGCTCTGCACAATGCCCGACACTCCGCAGGATGTGAGAGATCAAAGGGAAGCAACTGCTCGAGGCACAGTTGAAAGAATCAAGGGCCTTGCCTTGGAATGTAAACAAATGAGTGATCGCAGTGCCGAGATGTATGAGAGACTCACTGAGAACCCAGAACTGAAGACACTGGAGTCACAACTCCAAGAGGCTAAGTATCAAGAAGAAATAATACAGGCACAGTTGAAGCCCCTGTCAGTTGTTGAAAGAATGAAGCGATCCAAAGAGCAACACATTGATCAACAACAGGTCCACGCCATTCAAATAAGAGTCATGGAAGTGACTTAGAGGCTCCAACCTATACAGGATGAGGCTTACCAACTATTCGTAGAGATCGAAGGCCGAGGAGCAGAACTAGAACAAGTTGTCACTGCAGCAGAACAATGCCTAGAGGGACCTGTCAACGAAGCTATTATCCAAGAGTTCAATGAATAGGAGGTCGTGGAATAACAACAAGTCAAAGAAACTTGAGCCAATCTTGAGGCTTTTGAGGTAGAATTATCCAGATCAAAGTGACTCGAGACGAGTCACATGTGAGTGTTGGGGGCCTGTTGGCCCTTGACCAAGGTTTGAGAATCCTTGGTCATGTCTGACCTATTTTTCAGACTTCAATAGACTGTCGAAGGCAAAGCACAAGATGAAGCAGAGATCACGGGGTCTCGACCCCCTTTTAGGGATTTTTGGGGTTTGGGATTATGTAATGGGTATGGGGATGTTGGCCCATGGGTTTACCCATGTTTAGGCTTGATTTTGTAATGTATAAATAGATGCTAGGCGATGTAGTGAGGATATATAGATATGAATGGCTAAATTCAAATGACAAGTCAGTTGTAAGTGGTGCTGAGTGAAAGTAATAGTTGTAAGTGCTTTGTGTATGTTTGCAAGGCTGAGTGCGAGTGGTTGTAAGGACTGTATGTAGGCTTTGTGCTGTAACATAGCTTGGGGAAGGAGGATCTAGCGAAGAGTTCACAGATCTCCTGTCCTCTGGAAAGTTGATCTGAAGGCTCTGTGCATGTAAGAAGATTGAAGAAAGCTAAAAAATAAGACGAAGAGTTGGTGGACGTAGCTCCATGGTGGGGGTGAACCACATACATCCTGTGTTGTGAATGATTTGTTCAATGTGTTGATGTGTTTATGTATTTACTTGTTTAGTGGTTTTATATAGATGAATGATAGGAAGATCTATTGTTTCTTTGTGCTTAATAGTGAGAGTAAATGCTGGATCTGACCTGTGTGAATGTGCTTAGTGCTTGAATCTTCTAGATCTGATCTGTTTCATCATTCTAAGTGTTGTTAGATGCTAGATCTGGTTGAATACTGTGATGCTCTGTAATTAGGGTATTTACATGTGAAGTAGATATCGGTTAAACATTGATGAACTATATTGCTAAGTGCTTTGTCAATGTGTTACAACCACAGATTTGTGTCCCAGCTAAGGTTGCAGACACTGGAGTCCTGCAACCACCCTTGCCTCTACCTCAGGTGAGACTTCATCTGCTTCACAGGTGTTTCCAAAAGGGATGGTAGTTAGGGTTTTGTTGGTGCACTGTTGTAGTGTTGAACCCTGGGTCTGCCCCTGTACCAACACTGGTTAACATCTAGTGCTGAGTGTGTTGACTATAATTCAAATGTAGCAAAGTACTATTCCATACCATATAAAGACCTCCATGGGCTCCCCTAGAGCTCACTACTTTCCCTTCATTGTATTTACAATATTTTATTTGCCTTTCTTGTTGGCCTCTTCAACCTCCATCTTTGTCTCCTAGAGTAAGAGGACGATTTTTTTTTCTGATTTTAGTAAACTCCTTTTTGATTCAACCTTAGTTGAACTGCCCATTCCCTTGAAATTCCAAGATATTAGCTTTATCATTACTTATTTCTTTTATGAGACCCTCCCTTGGGAGGGTTTGGTCAACTCAAATTCTTCAAGCTTCTGGTTTCCATACCATACGCCTTTTGTATTGGGCTTTGGGTACCCATTTTTATTTCTTTATTTGTGATTTCTTTTCTTACCTGCTTGAATGGTTTTATTCCACATTTCCTTTTTTTTTTTAACATTTTCAATCTCTTGATCATTACCATCCTCCTCCGCAACATCTTCAAGGGACTGGTGATCATGCCCATTACCCGTTCCTATTGAATACAAATATTTAGAGAGGTCTATATCTTCCTTTGGATTTGAGGAATAACTTGTATTCCTAGGATTTAAATTTATTCCCGAGTTTTCTACCAAAAGGTGGCTTTTCAAAATAAATCCTGACAACCAAAGTTGGATTCACTAACATTTCATTGCTTGGAACAATTTCATCTTGAGATAAGGATTCATACCTATTATTACTAGGGTTGATATATGGATTATTTCCACTAGCAGTTGAGCTCTTTGCATTGTTGTTTGTTGTATCTTTAGGTGAATTCAACGAGCGATGTTTCCCTCAAGACTGCCCTAGGCCAATTGACTTGGGGTTAGATGCAAGGGGGGTCACTTGCTTGGCTTGAGATGGATTGGAAACTTGCTTATTGGAATTTTTCTTCTTCTTCACCTGTTGCCACCGATCATCTCTATCTTGAGGTCCTTGCTAAGGAGGAATGTTTTTGGGGTAGTTCTCATCAAAGTACCCATAGTCATGACAAGATTTTCACTTGAAGGGTATATACTCATAGTTTATTGAATAAACATGTTTCTAGTTTTCTAATGGCAGCTGAATGGTCTTTGGTAGACCTTTATCGAGGTCTACTTTAACATAGATCCTAGCACAAGAAAACATCATGTCAAGTGGTTCATATGTGTCATTGTATCTTTCAAGGGTATTTCAAATACTTCTCATAATGTTATCATTCTAATAACAGAGTGGGAGATGCCGTGAACGAACCAAAACAATGATTGTTGAAGGGATATCATTTTCAGGGTTGAATTCCATAATTCATATGGATCCAAGAAAGTAAGGGTCACTTATGAATAAGGTCAGGAGCCTCCTTAGATTCAAAGAGGTAGGCATAAAACCCTTTCCTACATAAGTAATGTGTAACCTGCCCCTTGATTAGTGATTTCCAACCCTTGTCAAGCCATGTACCCATTTCTTTTGGAGAAGGCGAGAGTCCAATGAACTCTCCAATCAGACCTTGAGAAGCTAGTTTCAGGGCCAAGTGAGGAGGAATAGTGCACAGGAACATCAGGAATTTCATCCAACTTCTTCACAGAGTGAGAGGATGGAGCTTTGGAATATTTCCCACTAGAGGAGATGAGGGCACAAAATGTGTCAATCTCAGAGATAGGGGAGAGGAAGGGCCAATCCCACCCATGGAAAAATCCATAGTTGACTCCAAAAAACCTGAATCACTGGGGTTTCAGAGGGAAGAACAATTAGAAGGAGGATTATGGCATCTACAATTGATTAATGCAATATGAACTAATTCTTCATCTATGATCTTCATACCAATAGAAAAGCGTTGATCTTTGAGCTTGGTGATATTTATAAGGTAACTTGCCATGATGTTTGAATTACCCATGCATGTTTGGGTGAGATTGTTCTTAAAGAATGTCTTTCTAGAACTATTAACACTATGATACAAAGTTCTCAATGCATCAAACTTTTCCTTTGCCAATTTCCATGTGATGTGAGGAATCATGTGGTCCTTCCTTACAATGTGAGGAATTGGCCGACCCTTCATAGAGTAAAAAATAATATTCTTCACCTTAGAAACCCTCTTATCATACCAAGATAACTATTGAGTATCAATAGGTAATGCAACTCTACCCTAGAATATGCCTCATGGATCAATCTCTTCCATAAACATTTGTAACCTAAACTTCCCATGGGTGAAATTGGAGACTCTTTCTAATCAGTCGCACTCTTTGAGCTTTGATATTTCAAAATTCACCATTCCTAAAGTTCTGTGGATAACAATCCTATCAAAACTATTAAGTGAAAATCAACAACCTATCACAAGTTCAATTTTCCCTTCATGTGCATAAAAAGCAGTTCCACCTCTCAGGGGTCTGTTGATGGCCAAAATGGTTTTTAGGCATTAACATGTGAAACACTTGAGAGGTTGGTTGAGTGAAACAATACAACATTGCAAAGGTTCTTAAATCCCTTGAATTGATTGAAGAACAAAATTTCCTCACAAAGAGTACTATTCTACCCTTATAGGGAGGGTTAATGCAATTACATTCTATATAAAGAAGTAAAAGCATTTATAACTTTTCAGACTTAATTAGATTGAAAGATTTTTCATTTATATCAATGTGACTTGTCCCCTTTTAATTGTCGTGAGTGTTGCATGTTGGAAGGTTTATTTGATCTTTTAAATCTTATAACCTTTTAACATTTGTTCCTTTTGTGGAATTAGATTGAAGAAATGAATAAATAAATTACTTGAAACAAGTTGTTTTTTTTTAAAATTATTCTTATTATATTTATAACTTTTGTTTTTAGTTTATCATTACAATGAATAAAAAGTTAATCTTTAACATAAGCTAAAAATTCCTTATGTCTCTTGTTGTAATTTTTTCAAGTCTAGGCAAACAATGTCCTAATGTTCTCTCATTAAATAACACAAACATAATTTATTTAAAGGAAAAAAACTAAATTTCTGAACATTGCATCAATCATATAATTGTTGAAAAATAAACAATGGAAGAAATAAAACACATATGCATGGATTTTTCCTTCTAATCAACTTTTTATTCCTTTGATCAAATCTTACAAGGTAAACTCTGTAGTTTGCTTGAATCAATGACTATACAGTCAATAAAATCAACTCAAACATTAGTGTACGCCATGTGTAAAAGAGGGTACAACTACAACAATATGAATTTCTCTATTTATTCCTTTCTTGGACAACAAACCATTCTTTCTCCTCCCTCAACACTATAATACATTCTAGCAATGCACAAAAGATTGTGTATGACCAATCTGATGGTGTTTGACTAGATCTGAAGGTGTGGCTACATCAATGGTACTACCTGCTCGTATCTTGTTGATCACTTTAGCAATATTCCCATCTTCTCCTTGAATGTACTCTTTCTTAATCTCTCTTGTTCTCTTCTCATATGAGATTGACTTCTCCTATATTGTCCTATTTATGATTTGAGAGAGATAACTAATCTCTTCAATCCTAACAACTAATCTCCTTAGTTCTAGTTGCCACATATCTCAATCATGAGATGTATGGTTAATTAAAATAGGTGGCTAAGATTAAATCTTAATCTAAGTCACTAATCTCAACTAATCTCTTCAATCCTAACAACTAATCTCCTTAGTTCTAGTTGCCACATATCTCAATCATGAGATGTATGGTTAATTAAAATAGGTGGCTAAGATTAAATCTTAATCTAAGTCACTAATATTTTATATCTTCTAGAATATTTCATTTGTATTCGTAAGACTAATTAACTTCAAAACATAAGAATTTCACTTTTTTTTTTCAAGTGAAATTACAGGATGGAATTACCTCCCACTTTTCCTATGTGGTCACTAAAGAAATGCCTCAAAACACTTTCTACACGTTCACATTGAACCTGTGTAAGAATTTCATGCTCAAGCTACATTTCTCAACAATCTCTCTTAGCGAGGAAGGAATTATGCACCAATCCAAGTCTATCTATCTCCAAGTGCTTCAAACTTCCCTTTTTCTAAGGGATTGGTCAAAATATCAACTACCTGCTGATCTGTGGGAATATATTGAAGCTTCACTACTCCCTTTTGAATCCTGTCTCACATGAAGTTATATATGATCTCTATGTGATTGGACTTGTCATGAAATGTTATATTCTCAAAGAGTTTGATACAACTTTTATTATCACAATAAATGACTATGGGATCCAAATACTGATTAAACAGTGTTGGAAGTAACTTGCAAAGCCATATGTTTCCGCAACTAGCAATACTAGATGCCATGTATTATGCCTCTGTTGAGATAAGTACCACATAAGTCTGCTTCCTTCTAAAGTAGGATATCATTGTTGATCCCAAGCTATAACAACACCCTGAGTACTCTTCCTGTTTGTTTCACTGCCTGCCCAATCTGAGTTCGAATACCACTGCAACTTTAATTTACCATCTTCAAGATATCTCAAATCATACTCCATTGTGGCCTTCAAGTATTTGAGCACATGTTTTATTGCTACCCAATGCTTTTGCCTTGGCTCCACCTTGAACTAACTAAATTTTTTCACTACAAAACATATATTTGGCCTAATGTTGGTCGAAAACATCAAGGAACCTATTAACTACATGTACAATGTGAGATCCACAAACTCTGAACATGAAGTTTTCACCTTCTATCCAAAACTTCTTTAGGATTTGAACTGCGTGTTCAACAACACATGTATTCCAACTGAGGATCACCTTCAATAACCACTCACACAACTAGATCAAAGATAAACAAACTGATGTTTTTATGTGGTAAAACCCCTATGGAGAAACATCCACAACCCCAACCAACATGGCCACTTGACACAATTTATTAATGCAAAAGAAAATATATTACAAAGAGTTTCTCACAATTTATCATTGAAAAATGACCTTGCATGCTATTTAAATGAAGATCATGGACCAATCAAGTGTTAAGACACTAATTAATGTAGCCATTAAGATCTAGGATATTATGAGATGTTGGATCACTCTATGTCAAAAACATATCGTGACCGTTGGATTACAAATGCATACTAAAGAAACACATTTTAACCTAATGACACATTAGACCAAGTTGATCTTAACTAACTCCTAAGTGTTTAAATATCATAACACCCCCCCTTAATAACAACTCGGGATAGGATTGGAGGATTCAAAAAGGAGAAACAATAGGAGAAGGAACAAGGAGTTAGAGACTATCATCCCTAAATGACAACTTCATGAACTCCTAACATAGATAGAAGTTTGAAAAAATTCACTTCTGCAAAATACTTTGTGAATATGTATGCAACTTGATCTTCTATAGGGAAAAATAACACTTCAATAACTCGACCATGAATGAGCTTTCAGATGAAGTGCATGTGTATCTTGATGTGTTTGCTGTGATGAGTTGAACTAAATCTTTGACGAGGTTGATGGCACTATGATTGTCACACCAAAGGGTGGTCAGGTGTTGCTGCTGGAATCCAAACTTTGAAAGAATCTATGGAATCCACTAGGCTTCTTGACTTGCATTAATCACTACTTGATGCTCTGCTTTTGCTGAAGAAAGAGGAATAGTCTGTTGTTTATTACAGGCCTAAGTGACTGGTCCAAAACCAAGGTTGAAAACATAACCTGCAATGGACTTCTGATCATCAAGGTCACCGACCCAATTTGAACCAATGAAACCAACCAAAAAAGGGAGTCCCCCTTGAACTATAATGTATCCCAAACTAAATTTTACCTCAAACATACCGAAGTATCCTTTTAGCTGATTTTTAATGGATTTCATGGGGTGTTTGCATATATCGGGCAACAAGACCAACAAGAAAAGAAATGTTAGGACGTGTATGAGTCAAATATAAGAGGATACAAACTAGATGACAATACAAAGTGGCATCAACTTAGGTAGAATTACAAGTGGCAACAAGTTTGAGTCCAGACTGGAAGGGAGAAGGTTCTGGTTTAGAATCATCCATGTGAAAGTGATGAAGAAGGTCACAAGCATATTTAGACTGGGAAAGAAATATTCCTTCCTTGGTTTGCAATACCTTGATGCCAAAGAAATAATGCAAGTACCCTAAGTTTGTCATTTCAAATTTATTTTTAAAGCTAGATTTCACATGGGTTAAAAGTTTAGGGTCACTACCAGTCGAGATAAGATCATCAACACAAAGAACAAGTATTATAAGATGGATTCATACATTTTAGGTATAGAAATTAGGGTTAGAATGACATTTAGAAAAACTGGTGTCAAGAATAAAGCTATCCATTTTTTCATACCAAGCTCGAGGAGATTTATTAATACCATAAATATATTTCTTAAGGCGACAAACAAGGATGGAGTCATTCTGGACATAGTCAGGAGGATGTTCCGTGTAAATTTATTCTTGCAAATCTCCATGCAAGAATCCGAATTGAACATCCATTTGATGGACCTGCCACTTCTGCGAGGCAACTAGGGCTAGAACAAGGTGGATGTAATTCATTTTGGTCACCGGGGAAAAAGTTTCATTATAGTCAATGATTCAACTTGAGAGAACCCTTTCACAACTAACTGCGTCTTGTGTCTTTCAACACTTCCATTTGATGCATATTTAGTTCTGTACACCCATTTACATCTGACAAGTTTTCTTCCTTTAGGAAGAGGTACAAGATCCAAAGTATCATTCGCTATTAAAGAGCGATGCTCTTCATTCATCAGTTGTGTCCCAATATGGATGAACTGAAGCTTTTGCAAATGTTTTGGGATTATGAGTCTCTGAAACTTGAGCCAAAAGAAAAGAGGCTCACTAGAACTATTAATGAGTCTGACTTTGATACGAAGGATCACTGGTTACTTCTCGTGTTGAACGGGCCCATCTTGGAAGCGATGGTGCTGGTGCAAGTTCTTGTTCAATGCACTCATCTAGAGGAAGGTGAGTAAGCGAAGGTGGATTTTCGTCCTCATTTTCATCATCTGAAGAAGAAAAAACCATAATAGGAACAAAATTGTAACGACCCCTTCGTTACGTCTATGAATCGCGAAGTACAAAGGAATTTTTTTTTTTTTTTCTTTTTCTTTTCTTTTTAGCAAATAAGAAATTAACAAAATCACCTAATTCACTGAGGTGACACATGATCAAATATAAACAA
>ML791201.1:219623-268374 GCA_009831015.1 Picea engelmannii
TAGCAATAGTAAAACATCCTGTCATAAATCATGACGCATCATCATCAAGGTTAAGTGGTTCATCATCATAAAAATCCAGATCACTTGCGAGCAAGTGTCCTCAAAGAATAAGTTTTGTCAGTGCGCCAGGGCGGGATGTTACAAAAATATGGCACAGATGATGAAGATGGATGTAGTATTCCATATATAAAATAGTATGCAAAACATAAATATTTCAACTAGAAATGGCAGAACAACAATGATATAACCAGAACAATATCAAAATAATACCAAAATAACACCAGAAATAACACCTTGATTAATGATAACAATGTTCACTTTCCTCTTCGAGGGGGAAAACTCCAGTAGAGCAGAGATATATTATAATAATATCCAAGAAAAAACTTCTCATACCCTCTACTCCTATTTATACTAAATCTATCTATCCAAAAGAATAATCTAGAGGAATATCTTTCTAGAAGCAAAAGATTCTATTAGGTCTTCTTACATTTGACTTATTATTCCTTATTGCTAGGCATTATTAATATTTCCCTTTATTACATGGAAACATATTATTCTACCTACGTGAGGGGTTAGGGAGGTTAGGTCCCTAACATGTCCTTCCCCTTAAAAACAACCTTGTCCTGAAGGCTTGAGATGAGGAAATTGTTGCAGAATGGTAGTTGGTTCCCAAGTGGCATCTGCTGGAGTGGTATCTTTCCACTAGATCAATACTTCCTTGATGGTGCACTGACATAGATGACACTCACGCTGGTCCAAAAATGCTTGTGGCTGCAACCAGATGGATCCTTCTTCATCCAACTTGGGAAGGCTGGTTTGAGTTTGGAACTTAGTTCCAATCACCTTTTTAAGCATAAGACATGAAAAATAGGATGGACCTTAGAATGACTGGGCAAGTCTAACTGATAGGCCACCTGTCCCACGCTTGAGAATGATATAAGGACCATAAAATTTGGATGCCGGTTTTTGACAATGGTCATCCTTGTTGGAATTTTTCTTATAAGGTTGAAATCGAAGAAACACCCAGTCTCCTTCCACAACTTGACATTCAGAGTGACCTTGATCTGCCTTTTGCTTCATGCGATTCTATGCCATGACCAAATTCTATTTTAGGGTATGGATAATATCCTCTCAAACTGTAAGTGTTTGGTCAACCTCCTGGACCTTCGAGACACTTGACAGGTATGAGAGAAATGAAGGTGGATTTTGTCCATATACTGCTTCAAAAGGAGTCATGTAGGTAGGTCTATGGTAAGAAGTGTTGTACCACCATTCAACTAGTGGTAACCACTGAGATCACTGATTTTTCCTTTCTACCACCATTCAGCTAGTGGTAACCATTGAGCTCACTGATTTTTCCTTTCTAATGAAAAACACCTCAAATATGTTTCCAAACACTTGTTGACAACTTCATTTTGACCATAATTATGGGGATGATAAGCTGTGATGAGATGAAATTGGGTGCACTGTAGCCTGAACAGTTCTTGCCAAAAATTGTTGGTGAAAGTGGGGTCTTGATCAGAACCAATAGAATGAGGCATACCATGAAGCTTGAAGACCTGATACATGAAACTTTGAACCAAAGTGGAGGTGGTAAATGGGTGTTGAAGAGCACATAAATGAGCATACTTGGAAAGACGATCACCGACCACCATGATGACTGATTTACTGCCTGATTTAGTTAATCCCACAATAAAATCCATAGTAATATCCCTCCAAATAGTAGGTGGAATCAAAAGTGGTTGTAGTATGCCATGAGATTTCACTGTTTCTCCCTTGTGGCATTGATAAACATCACATTCTTCCAGAAAATTGCGAACATCCTATTTCATACTATCCTAGAAAAAAGAACGTTTGACCCGGTCATAGGTTTTGGTAAACCCAGAGTGCCTAGTTGTGGGTGTAGCATGAAGCTCAAAAAGTACCGTGGATTTAAGTTGTGATGTTTACTTAAATATACACAGAATTTGTAGAGAAGCCCATAATTGTGCCAAGAGTTCCCTGGGGAAACTGGAGAATTGGCCTGCAATTTTTAGATCATATCAGAAATTTTGGGATCTTGTAGCCATTCCCGACGAACAACTTAGAGCCCATTTGGTACAATAAAGGAGAGGGAAAAAATGGAGCCTTCATATTCGTATTTTCTTGAAAGTGCATCAACAACTGCATTGTCTTTTCCTTTCTTGTAAATCATCTCATAATCATATCCAAATAGCTTAGTCACCTATTTTTGTTGCTTCAGGGAGGAAGGACGTTGTTCCAGAAAATACTTGAGGCTTTGGTGATCTGTCTTAATTTGGAAGTGCTGTCCCAATAGATAAGGGCACCAAAGATCCACCGCATGTAGAATAGACAACATTTCCTTTTCATAGATTGATTGTCCAAAATGTCTCTCTGACAGTTGTTTGTTGGTAAAGTCCAAAGGTCGACCATCTTGCATAAGGACTGCTCCAATTCCTCTCCTGGAAGCATCACATTCCAGGACAAAGGTATTTGTAAAATCAGGAAGGGCCAGGACTGGAGTGGTGCACATGGATGCCTTCAAGGTTTGAAAGGCTTGATCAACTGCTGGAGTCCAAGTGAAAGAATTATTTATAAGGAGATAAGTGAGAGGTGCCACAATCTTTCCAAAATTATTAACAAACTTGCGATAATAGCATGTTAAATCCATAAATCCACACAAGCTTTTGAGAGTCTTTTAGCAAGGCCAATCCTACATAGCTTCAATCTTCTTAGGATCCACCCTGACACCTGCCTTTTCAAAAATATGACCTAAGTACTCAACTTCCGAGGCACCAAAAGCACATTTATATTGTTTGAGGAAAAGTTGGCACTGAGTGAGTAGATGTAGAACTCGATCCACAGGTTTTACTATAGATGAGGATATCATCAGGGAAAACTAAGAAAAAATTATGGAGAAAAGGATAGAAGACATGATTCATGAAGCTTTGGAAAGTGGAGGGAGCATTACACAAGCCAAAGGGCATGACCAAAAACTCATAGTGGCCCTCATGAGTTCGAAACACAGTCTTAGGAATGTCTGCCTCGTTCATACATATCTAGTGGTAGTCAGAACGAAGATCAAGTTTAGTAAAGAACTGAGCACCACTCAATTCATCCAAGAGGTCATCAATGAAAGGAATGATAATTTTTTCTTTGATGGTGAGTTTGTTGAGGGCATGGAAGTCAGGACACATGCACCAAGAGCCTTCTTTCTTAAGGACCATGACCAAAGGAGAAGATTAGGGGATCATACTAGGACGAATAACACATGCGATGAACATTTCTTGAACATTTTTCTCAATTTCACTTTTTGGGGAAAAAGGATGATGATAGGGAAAAACATTGGGAGGAACGATGTCGGGGACAAGGGGAATGGAATGATCATGAAAACCACAGGAAGGAGGAAGTCCTCGGGGAGTGTAAAAAATAAATCGATGTTTGGAGAGGATGGATTGGAGGTCCTGCAGCACAAAAGGTGTCTCAATGGCGTGAATGGCATGGAGTTGTGCAATAATTCCAGAATGACCTTTTTTGAGGAAAGTTTATATACGATGGGAACTGATGATATCCGGGGAACCGATGGTGATCCCTTGGAACGTATATTTTTGGCCCTCCTGGTTGAATTACATGGTTAATTCCTTAAAATCCATGAGAGTGGGACCCATAGTCCTTAGCCATTATGCACCCAACACAATGTCAAAACTGCCCATGTCGATACAAAACATATGAGTTTTCATGTGGTACTGACCAATTTGGAGACACACATTTTCACAACGCTCCCCACATTTCATGGACTTGCCATTGGCAATCATGATTTGAAAATTATTGACTACACGGATATAACAATTAGATTTCTGGGAAATGCGGCGATGAATAAAATTATGGGTGCTTCCACTATCAACAAGGATGATGACCTTCTGATGATTAATGTAACCAATTAGCTTGAGGGTTTGGGGAGCAAAGAACCCAATGAGAGAATTCAGGGAAATGACCGGTTTAACTTTGGGAGGGTCGGAGGGTGGGGTCATGTCAGTGAGTTCAGGTGACTCCACAACAGGGGGGGCCTTGACATCTCCTTCCGAAACATCCTCAGAGATGGTCATAAAAATATTTTGTTCCTTACACTTGTACCCAGGAAAATATTTTTCATCACAATTATAACAAAGGCCTTTGATTTGGCATTCAACCATTTCTTCCCTGGTCAATTTCTGGATCTTTAGTGGAGTGGAAGGAGGAGTGAGAGTGACTGGTTTAGGGAGAGGAATAAAGGAGGGTTTTCGGGGTTGAGAAGAGAGAACTTGTTGTGCTTCCTTAGCTATTTTAGTATCTTCCACCCAACTCTGAGGCCGAGCCATGAGGACATGGACAAAAATATTATCCTTGAGGCTACTAATAAAAAATTCTCGGAAAAAAGCATCAGACATGCCCTTTGTACAAAAAGGCAATCACTCAAAAGTGGTTATAAAGTCTTCCACTGTGCCATATTGTTTCAACTTTTTCAAATATCCTAAATGGTTGGTTTTAGTGTCAAAGAGTTCATAAATCTTTGCCACAAATTGTGTCCAAGCCACATACCCTTGGTGGGTATTTTTTCTCCATCGCCACCCTTGACAATGTTCTTGATCTAGATGGAGAAAACCATACTGGAGTTTGGCCAACTCATCTGTAATTCCATACACAGAGAAATAATGTTCCATTTGAGTTATCCAACCAGTGGGATCTGAGCCATCAAATGTTTTCACATCCACACGCAGAAGGCGTAGGTCACGCTGAAAGTGATGGGGATGAAAAGTCTGGGAATTAGAGGAAATTTCACCTTCTGAGTTCAAAGGTGGGTCAGAGGAGGGAATATCTGCAAGGATATTCAACTTGGCATAGATCATGGTAGTGAAGGATGCAATCTGGGTAGTGAGGTCCAGTTTGATGGTTTCCATTTTGGCGTCTATGGAGGAATGCCAATTTTTATTGATGGTGGAAAAATTGGCATCTATGGAGGAATGTAAATTTTTATCGATGGTGGAAAATTGGCACTGAGCTACTGCACTTCCTATTGGGTCTCTATGAAATTAGAGGACAAGGGATTGAAACAAGCTTCCAAGTCTTGGCTACGGGTGTGGGCCATGATGAAGAGGGAAAATGAAAAGGGACGGGTGGGACCACACATAAAATGGATTATGGGTGAAGTGTATAACGACAATTAGGGCGATGAGGGGAATCCAAATGGGTAAGACCCAAATAAGGGATTTGGAAGGGGGTTGGGTCCACATGAAAAAGAATTTGCTGAAAATTGATAGGTATGACTATGATAAGGACGAAGAGAGGAATCCAACTAGATAGTGCTCAAATAATGGTGCCAACATGATTCTGACTTTTTTTTTACTCCTATGGTGTTATACTCCGATCTAAAAAATACTGCAGTGTTGAAATGCCCAAATTCTTAACAGGAAGAAATGCGTAGTAATTTCGCAACCCGAATGCAGGAGGTATAGTTGCATGACAATAGATCTTATATGTTTTGTTTTTGTTTCTATCCCAAGGGTCAGGGTATATAGGGTGTCTACAGACAAGGGTTTTCCTTGTGCTATATCTATTTGATATACGTGTGGATTCCAACAATAGTACTCGGCCCAATATCACAGGGCTCCAACTAAGGAGGCTAGACCGTGCCCTTAGCTATACTACCCAAATACCCAAGTACTGGAGAGTATCTTCCCGAGTGTTGTTCTCGGTGGCACTATAGCAGTCACACGACCGATCAGTTTATCTATGGAGGGCTTCAAGAGATCTAGGCCGATCTGTATAAATGTGTTGTCTAATACGCTACCACTCGAAGGGGTACCAACAAGGGTTACAAGGGTGGCCAACATATGTGTACTTAAGAACCACTTGTATTTCCTGTGTGTATGACTCCCCAACCGCAGGTTTATGCATGTAGCTACAGATCTCTGTAGCTTTAACACGTTGGAATACATCTCTACCCTGAAAAAAATTAACCCACAATTTTCTTCCAAGGAAAGTGCTTTGATACCACTTGTAGTATTCCAGATATAAAATAATATGTAGAACATAAATATTTCAATTAGAAATGGAAGAACAACAATGATATAACCAAAAAAATACCAAAATAATACCAGAATAATACCATAAAGAGAACCTTGATTAATGATAGCAATGTTCACTTGCCTCTTAGAGGGGGAAACCTCCAACATAGAAGAGATTTATTACAATAATATCCAAGACAAAACTTCTCATACCCTCTACTCCTATTTATACTAATTTTGTCTATCCAAAAAAACAATCTAGAGCAAGATCCTTCTAGAAGCAGAAGCTTCTATTAGGTCTTGTTACATTTGACTTATTCTTCCTTATTTCTAGGCCTTATTATTATAGGCCTATATTACATGGAAATATATTATTCTACCTACATGAGGGGTTAGGGAGGTTAGGTCCCTAACAATGGCTTGCAGGCCAAAGATGGCACAAATGCCAAATTAGGCTCCCAATCCAAGATATTTTAATCAAATTTAACATCTCTTCTAATAATAATTTCATTGGAACGAGGTTGAAGAAGTTTGTAACCTTTAACATCTTCAGAATATCCAACAAAAATGAACTTCTCATTTTTAGGCTGTAAAACTTTCATTTTCTCATCAGGAATGTGAAACCATGATACACTACGAAATACATTGAAGTGGCTTACATCTGGCTTAATTTTATTCCATGCTTCTTCCGATGTTATATTTGTTAGAGCCTTTGTGGGAGTGCGATTTACTATGTAATTCACACAATTGATGGCTTTCAGCCAATAATGAAGACTTAATTCCTTAGATTGGATCATACAATTAACCCTTTCTTTTAATGTGTGATTCTTTCTTTTATCAATGACATTTTGTTGTGGTGTATATGGAACAATATGTTGGATCTGAATGCCATGTGTAGTACAATAACTTGTAAATTTATTTTTCACATATTTGCCCCCATTATCTCTTCTTAACCTTTGAAGTTGTTGTTTAGATTGTTTTTCTACAAGGTCCTTGTAGGGAAAAAATTCTCAAACACTTCGCTCTTAAATTTTAAGAAGTAAACCCAAGAGCATCTAGAGAAGTCATCAATGAAAGTTAAGAAATAATTTCACCCAAAGAAATAAGGAGAAGAAAGCGGACCATACAAATCACTATGAACATGATGCAAAGGGGTTGAGGCATGCCAAGAGGCACATTTGTCAAAAATTCTCTGATGATGTTTATCGAGAACACAAACAACATAAACACCATCTTTGTAAGAAATAAGAGGAAGACCAGTTACCATGCGTTTATTACATAGTTTCTGCAATGAGTGATGGTTTAGATGACCAAAATGCTCATGCCAAAGTTTTCTCAAGTCATTGCTACGAGCAACAAAAATTGATGGAAAAGATAATAACCCAAAGTTGCCAAACTTATACAACCTGGTAATATCATCAGCAATTTCAGTTGAGAGGACATGCTTAGGATATTTTAAATCCTTGATTACAACTTGGTGAGGTGAAAAATCTACGGTTTTAACTTCACATGAATGAGTGATATTATATACTAATAGAAGGCTGCAAGAAAGACTTGGAACATAAAGTACACCATTGAAATTACCATTATCTACCTGAACTGTGTTGAATTTTAATGTTTTAGCTCAAGCATGTATTTTATTTCATTTATCATAAGCTACAACCATAAATAATGCAACTACAATAAGACTATCTGTAGTAAACGAAGATCACAAGAAGAATAACCATGCACAAGAACACAAGAGTTTATCCTGGAAAATCCTTTCTCAATCAAGGGAAAAACCCACAAAACCTTTTCTATACTGCCAAGAGAAGATCCACCATTCCAACACCAAATCCTAGCACACAAGAGGGTGCTTCTATGGCTAAGAAATCTAGCACCTAGGAAAGTGCACCCTAATTTTATACCTCAACTTATGAAATTATGAGATGACAAGTCAGTGTGATCCACAATGGGGATCCACTCTTATTTATACAAAACCTATCACATCAAATGATGTGTCTATTGGCACAATAGGGCCGACCTGTACAACTTAATAATATAAATAATAATTACACAATATTAATTATCTTTTACATGGTGGGGCCGACTTGTACCCTTTACAACATATATTAGGGTTTTACCAAAGTCTTACTCTTTGAAAATATAGTAAGGGATCTCACACATCCTCCAGTGCTCAGCCACTAGGGACACATCCACCTGTGCTCACCCACATGGAAATCACTCTCAACATATTAACTCAACTGAGTCCACATGAGTACCATCTAGAGAACCATCTCAAGCCGACTCAACTAAGTCCATAGGAGTACAAGGTAGGAGACCATATCAAGTTGAATCAACTCAGTCCAGAGGAGTACAAGGCAGGAGACCATCTCAAGTCATCTCAACTCAGTCTAGAGGAGTAGACAAGAGACCACATGTCATCACAACTTAGTCGAGAGTATTTCAGAAACCCAACACATGGGAACACCCAACACATGGGATATCATCTCAACTCAGTACATAGGAGAATGATACACCCATCACATATGATCTCTCATACAGATTGTCTCAACTCAATCCAGAGGAGAACGGCCTGGAGAATGTCACACGAAATTGCAACCATCAAAACTCCCTCTTAGCTAGGGAGGCATTCTCCACCAGAACAAGTCTCTCATGAAAGTACTCAAAATTAGTCCTGGAAAGTAGTTTGGTGAAGACATATGCAACCTACTCATGTGTAGAAAGGTACTGCACATGTACTGCTTTCCTCAGTGTGTTTCGATTTATCGTTAAACATAGGATTCTCGTAGGTCTTCACACAAATATGGTTATCGCAATGGATAATGGTGGAATCCATATCATGTCCAAATAAGTTTGCAAGGAGCTTGTGAAGCCACACTGCTCTATGGACTTCCACACATAACACTATGTACTCTGCTTATGTGGTACTCAAAGCCACAAATCTTTGTTTCCTGTTGCACCAGGAAACCATGGAAGATCCCAAAGTAAAAAAACAACCATATGTGCTCTTCCAGTCCACTGCACTCCCTACCCAGTTTGCATCGGCATATCCCTGTAATCTCATGTCTACACTGTAGACATATCTCAACTGTGCCTCATAAATATCTCAACACATGCTTCTCTTCTATCCAGTGTGTTTGTCTCAGATGAATCATGAACTAACTGAGTACATTCATTGCATAGAATATATGAGGTTTGGTGTTAACCAGATACATCAATGATCCAATCAACTGTCTGTAAATATGTGGATCAATATCGTCTGTCTCAGAAGAAGCCTCGTTCATATTCTTAAAATTTATCACCATTTGTGTAGGCATGGATTTTTAGTCTGTGATACCAAATCTCTTTAATATCTCGACTATATATTTTCATTGACTCAGAAAAATCTCATCAGTGCTCTGCCATACTTCTAGTCCAAGAAGTAGTGCATCACTCCAAGGTCCTTCATCTCGAATTCAGAAGCCAATGCACGCTTGCATTTCAACAATAAGGCTTTCTAAATTTGTGAGGAATAATTCATCAACATATAGGACCAAAATTACGCACTTGTCACCAACAATGTGATAGTATAGGTTGGATCAAAAACACTCTTGCTAAATCCCAAACTCATCAAGTAGCCAACAATCATGCTTGAGGTTCCTTCATTATTCCATACATGGTTTTCTTCAACTTGTATACATGAGATTCCTTCTCATGTGTCACAAATTCATATGGTTGCTCGATGTAAACTTCTTCATCAATATCACCATTGAGAAAGGCTTTTATTTACATCCATCAGATGTAGCAAGAGCAATAATCATACAGATGGAAATAGATTGGAAAACATGAGCAAATGTCTCCTCATAATCTATTCCCTCCACCAGAGAGATTCGTCTAGCCACAAATCTCACTTTGTACTTCTTGACACTTCCATTAGCTACATGTTTGATCTTATAGATCCACTTGGAAGTCATTACAAACTTCCCTTTTGGTCTCAGAACAATATCCCACACATCATTCTTCATAATGGACTGATACTCTTCTGTCATGGAATCTTACCAAAATTGTTGTCTTGCTGCTTCTCCATGAAAAGAAGGTTTAGTATCAATGATGTGGATCATAGCCGAAACATAGCTTGAAAATATCTATGGTATCTTTCTCTCTCAGAATGTATCACGGGGATATGCATGTCTCTCTGCCTCTTTCAAAGTCTGTTGAGCCCATGTAGGCTTTTCCTGACCTACTTCCAATGTCTATGGGAATCATCATATGGAGCTACATGATCAACTGGATCAACTGGATCGATAACTATATCCCTTTGAACTGCTGAAGGGGAAAATGTATTGTCTCTTCCTTCTTCTCAAATAGTTTGAATCCCTCTGACTCAAGTGACTCCCTCTGAAGTCAGAAGGATGAACATCTTCCTTTTCCTTTGTTGCTAACCTAGATACATCCCATGTCTTCTCAAGTCCTCTACTGTCTATAAAGTATTATGATGGCCTCTTGTACTAGGATAATAAACAAGATGACCTCCCATAGGAATAACAATCAAAATGGTCTCCTGTACTAGGATAATAACCAATCAACACAAATGGGATCCTGTACTAGGGATAATATCCCTTCAATAATGAAATAAGAAAATTGACCTCCCATAGGGATAACAAACAAGATGGCCTGCTATACTAGGATAATAACCAAGATGGCCTCCCAAATGGATAACAACCGAAATGGCCTCATGTACTAGAATAATAACCAAGATGGCCTCTCGAAGGGATAACAACCAAAATGGCCTCATGTATTAGGATAATGACCAACCAAGAAACATTTGGACTCCCGCACCAGGGATAATGGTCCAAGTCATGAGGGATCCCATACCAGGGATAATACCCTTCATTATCAAAAGAAATATACTATAGAGTAATGATCAAATAATGAAAGTAGTACAAAACTTACCTTAGTTTGCAATCATGCTCAATTTTTCTTTTGGTCTTCCCAAGAAGACTGAGGTAGAGAAGAAATCCTCGTCATTCTTTCTTGAATTCCTTGACTTATTTTGAGGTGGCTAAATTTGCTTTCCTTTCACATCACTAGCTGCAATCCTAGTCTCATAGTAACAAGGGCTTGAACCCTTTCACATCACTAGCTGCAAGTCTAGTCTTCTAGTGACAAGGGCTGCAAGTCTAGTCTCTTTGATGTCCACCAGACCTTGCATATATCCAACGCTCAAAAGTCACACCAAGGTTTATCTGCTATATATGTGTCTCAGATATCTCAAGTCTTGGTTAAAGTACCTCTGATATTTGGCATGATATGTTCCTACAACAACCCTGCAACTCGCACTGAAGTGGACCTCGAATGTGCTGAAGATAGGTCTGATTTTTTTTTCTTAAAATATTCTCCATAACTGATCTGAATTCGCCTCAAATCAGGACGCTAGAAAAAGTTCCAAACATACTTCAAAACAATCTCTAATTTTTTCCCTAACATAACTAAAAATTTGACACCTTTCTCCCTCTGAAACTCGACCTCAAACTTATGCAATTCAACCTGCAGTTCTACCACAGATATGGCCTAAGAGACTGCTGCAATTTGCACAAAAGGTAAGTCTGAAAAATATCCTTCAATACAGACCTAGTACAACACTAGACAACCCTTCACTTGCTTCATATTTGGCCACAAATAGGCTCTTAATCCATGCTAGAACATACCAAGGAATAAGTTTTTAAATTTTCCTTGAAAGATCCCACCTCAAAACTCAGATTTGAGTTGGGATGAGATACTCTAAAAATTATGTCAGAACAGATCTAAACGTGTCCAAGTTTACTCATAACAAAACCTCAAATCTGTGCCAAAACTTTGTCCAATTATCCAACCCTAGTGTAGACCCTAATGTGCCCTTGAAGTCTGCACTGAGATAGAGATGTATGCATGCTATCCTTGCTTCAGAATTGCTAGAATTCAGCCTTAGGACATGCCTAGACTCGACCTCATACAACTCAACTTTATTACCTCGGATCAGCCTCATAGTAGGCTGTAGGGAAGCCTCGGAAAAATCTTCTAGCTCGACCTTGCTTCCTAATACATTCGAGAGAGAGGGTTCGGTCCTTCCTTTACACCTACAATAGGGGTTATAGTAGCTTTCATCCTCCCATGAACTTCCTTTATCTGACTGTGCAAGTGGTCTTCTTCAGGAACTGCTCTGAAACCATGTTGAATTTTAATGTTTTATTTCAAGCATGTAGTTTATTTCATTTAGAATAAGCTACAACCATAAATAATGCAACTACAGTAACACTAGCTACAGTAAACTTAGATTACAAGAAGAATAACCATGCACAAGAACACAAGAGTTTATCCTGGGAAAAACCTTCTCAATCAAGGGAAAAACCCAACAATCCTTTACTATACTTCCAAGAGAAGATCCACCATTCCACCACCAAGCCCTAACACACAAGAGGGTGCTGCTATGACTAAGAAAGCTGGCACCTAGGAAAGTGTGCCCTAATTTCAGAACTCAACTTCTGAAATTATGAGATGACAAGTAAGTCTGATCCACAATGGGGATCCACTCTTATTTATACAAAACCTATCACATCAAATGATGTGTCTATTGGCACAATAGGGCCGACCTTTACAACTTAATAATATAATTAATAATTACACAATATTAATTATCTTTTACATGGTGGGGCCGACTTGTACCCTTTACAACATATATTAGGGTTTTACCAAAGTTTTACTCTTTGAAAATATAGCAAGAGATCTCACACATCCTTTAGTGCTCAGCCACTAGGGATACATCCACCTATGCTCACTCATAGGGACGTCACTCTCAAGATATTAACTCAATTGAGTCCACAAGAGTATCATCTAGAGAACCATCTCAAGCCAACTCAACTAAGTCCATATGAGTACAAGGAAGGATACCATCTCAAGCCGAATCAACTCAGTCCAGAGGAGTACAAGGTAGGAGACCATTGCAAGTCATCTCAACTCACTCCAGAGGAGTAGACAAGAGACCACACATCATCACAACTCAGTCCAAAGTCTGACACACACCCATCACATGGGCACACTCAACACATGGGCACACCCAACACATGGGCTATCGTCTCTACTCAATACATAGGAGAATGACACACCCATCACATGAGCTCTCTCATACACACTGTCTCAACTCATTCCATAGGAGAATGACCTGGAGAATGTCAGACAACGCTACGGTCATCAACAAACTGTTCCAGACCCTACAACACTGATAGATCTATCATCACCAACAAATATTTTCTTGGTGTTACATTCATTAAGAGTAGAAAACATGGATTTATCCTTAGCCATACAATAAGATGCTCCAGAATCAATAAGCCATTCATTAGAAGAAGTAGAAGTTGCATTGAAGGAGAAACCAAAATAAGAAAGTGCATGTCCTTGAGAAGAAGAATAAGAACAATCAATACTGATATTGTGCTTCTTTGTTGCTGCTTCTAAGGCTTCCATCTTTTTAAAACATTTATACTCCACGTGATCATCTTTCCCACAAAAGTTGCAATGTTTTTCAGTGTTCTTACTTTTGTATTATTCTCCTTTGTCACTATTAGGAGAAGAAGCTAGTAGAGAGAGTTTGGGACCCTTGTTTTGATTGTTGTTGTGGTGAGGATGTTGCTTCTTGGGTTTCTTAGATTTATCTCTCTACTAGGCCACTAAGGTTTTGTTGAATGTACCTACAATGTTGATCAATCCAAGTTGCATAATATTATCTTGCTCTCGAATAAGAGCATCACAAAAAGAATCAAGAACGGGTTCTTTATAAGCACTCCCTAGAGATTCTCTTATGGCATAAAAGGTATATATAAAGACATAATATGCACTACCAAGCTTATCAATAATAACATATATGCACCGATCTTCCTTTAGATCTAATTTGAAATCTATACACAAAAGTCTAAGTGTTTTGAACTTAGATAAATAATCTTCAATGTATGGAAAATCATTTGGACTTAAAGTCATTAATTTCTTTTCTAACTGGTGGGATCGAATAATATTGTGTTTACCAAACATAGCTTGAAAATTTTCTCAAGATTCATCATGGGCATCAATTCCTTGAAGGTGAAACATGAAATTAGGAGAGATGGAAATTTTGATTATTCCACGTGCTTCCTCACTCTTATTATCCCATTTGAATTTCTTTTTATCATCAATGGGTTCTGGTTGTTTTCCCAAGGTAATCTGGTACAATTCTTTATTTTTGAGTACATCCTCCATATGAGATTTCCATGAAAAGTAGTTGGTGGTAGTAAGAAAAATATCATTGGGAGAATCCATATTAAAATATTCATATGATATGGATTTAAAATATGAAGCTAATGGTTTGGATGGAAAGCTCTCGAAAACTTAGGTTGTTTAAAAAAAACGACATTGAAAATGGACTTCAGATGTGAAAGTTATGACGTTTTGAAAAATGATATAAACAATAACCAAAGACACACGTGACAAGTAGAGGTTGGTCTATGTGGTGATGCTCCTCCTTATCTAATTTTTACTATTAGCTCACTTTTACAAATAAATTTCTTATGAAGTGACCCACTTTTATAGAATAAGTGGGAATCACTTTTACAATGAAGTTACTTTGTAAATTAAAGTTGCATGCAAAAATTAACTAATTTTTTTTTATTAAAGCTACTTTATGGTGATTCATTTTTATAATTTAAGTGAAATACACTTTACAATGAATGCATGAAATTTTTCAAAAAGTAACAAAAAAGAGACTTGAACTCAATACCTCTTACTAAGGAAAACAAATTTTAACTAAGTGAGCTAGTGCAAAACACATTATAATCTTAAGAAAAAGGATTGGGGGTGTTGTTTTGTGGAAGACGACCTTGGAGTGCACGCTAAAAAAAAACATTTCATGTGTTCACACAAGAAAAAAAGTTTGCTTCTCAACAACAACGAGGGTCAGATATTGGTTAGCTTACCTGAAAAAATGCAAGTTTTCTCTTTGTTTTTGATTTGCTGAGATCACATAGAGCACACAATAAATAACATATGCAAAAAATAAAACACTTTCTTCTCTATTTATGATTTGCTGAGATTGCACAAAGTGCAGGGAAAAGAGAATATGCAAACTGGAAAGAGTAGCAACCCATAAACAAAAAAATAAAACCAAAACATTATCTCTGTAAAAAATTAAAAGGGATGTACTCAAGCTTTATACCTCTAGATCTGACTGAAATGATCGTATCTTGAGTAAACAATTTTTTTTTCGAGTGAAACGAAAAGAGTTCCTAACTGAAATGAGTGCTCTGGACACAATGTAACAATCCTCTTGGACCATAAATGTACGAAAATAGTAGAAACTAGATATGCTCAATACGACTTCAAGATCTTGATCTACAACAAGAGTGGGTCTTCAAATGTTCTCTGATACCATGTTTGACAACAAAGGTATTACAATAGAGGAAGAACACCTTCAGTAACCACTCACACAACCAGATCAAAGATCAACACAGGTCTAATATTTTTACATGGTAAAACCCCTATGGGGAAATATCCATAGCCCCAACCAACATGGCCACTTGAGGAAATTTATTAATGCAAAAGAAAATATATTACAAAGATTTTCTCACAATCGATCATTGAAAAATGACCCTCCATGCTCTTTAAATAGAGTTCATGGACCAATCAGGTGCTAATCCATTGATCAAACTAGTCGTTAATATTGAGGAGAATATGATCCTTCATATCAGTCTATGTTAGGAACATATCGTGATCGTCAGATTACAAATGCATACTAAAGAAACACACTAAGAAATACATTTTAATCTAATGAAACAATAGAACAAGTTGATCTTAACTAACTCCCAAGTGTATAAATATCCTAACTCTACATACTTACTTTGTCCAAAGAAAATCCCCCTGGTTTTTGCAAACCTCCAAACCCAAGAAGTAATGCATCATGTCAATGTCCTTCATCTCAAACTTAGTTTCCATATCTACTTTGCACCTTGCAATGAGCTTCTCTACACATGTAAGAAAAATTCATCTACATACAACACCAAAACAAACAAATTAGATCCAATAAATATATAATATAAGTTAGGATCTTCTTCACTTTTGGTGAAGCCCATACTCTACAAATATTTATGTATCTTGGAATACCATGCTTTCAGTGCCTGATTGAGTCGATACAAAGGATTTATTAAGCTTACAAACATGATATTCTTTCCCAATTTACTTCAAAGCCCCGAGGTTGCTCTATGTACACTTCTTCCTCAATGATCCCAATAAGGAAAGTTTTGTTCACATTCATATGATGTATTCTCCATCCCATAAATGAAACTAATGAAATGACTATTATAATGGAAGTGTACTTGGAAATTGGAGAAAATGTATTGTCATAGTCCACTCCCTTTTTTTGAGAGAACCTCTCTCCATGAAAATTTGTTTGAACTTCTCAATGTTGTGATTTGTTGCATGCTTGATCTTGTAGAGCCACTTGGAAATCACTATTGACTTCCCCTCTAATATTGTCTCTATGTCCCAAACATCATTATTGGTTATGGAGGTGTACTCCTCCACCATGACATCCCACATACGCGTAGGTTTGCTGCCTCCTGAGAGATGGAAGGATCGAAATATATGATGATGCTCATCATGCTCATCAATTACATGTAGTTTGGGAACTTATTAAAATGTATGCTCTCTCTAAATTTGATTCTAGGATCCTCCACATACTCCTAATCATCCATTAATGTTTGAGTGAACCATCGAGGTATCTCGATAGAAGTGGAAGGGGTTACTGTCTACTCCTCTCCATCTAAAGGTTGTTGTATTTCTCTATAAGTCATTGGTTACCTAGGCTAAACCTTCAGATATTCCAACTCCTCATCCTCTGTGACTAGAATAGCTCATGGTACTTCCTAAATTCAAATTCTTCCTCAAACTTTATATCCCCTCTCATTAGTGTCTTCCTCTAATTTGGAATATAGAACTTGTAGGCCTTTGAAGTTTCACTATAACCTACACATATTCCCTTCATGATGGAGGGTTCCAACTTAGTTCCCTTTTCTACCGATACATGCATATAAACTAGACAGCCAAAGAAGAAGAAATGAATCACCTTTGGCTTCACACCAGTGAATGCCTCCTTTGCTGTCTTGTCCTGCAAGATCTTGTGAGGACATGGGTTCTAGATGTAGACTACAATGTTTCATGCCTTTTCCCAAAGAAAAATCAACAAGTTATGGTCATGAATCATGGCCTTAGCAGCCCCAATGCTGGATCTATTACTTCCTGAAATAGTACCCTTGTGAAAAGGCCCAACATAGGTGCTAACTTGAAGAAACAAGATGAGAAATGCACCACTATCAACTCAATACAATTACCCCTTCACTTTAGACTAGCTCCTATAATTGAAGGGGGGCATCCCTATTTGATTAAGTAAACCTTTTAGTGAATTAATTACCATGCAATATTATTATTTAATTCACAACATCCACAAAATGTATAACAAATAGATCCACACGGATTCTGATAAGTGATCTGGTATTGGTATGCATATCATTGTCAATGCATACAATTTCCATTGAATGGTATGCAATGGTATTGGTATTGGTATGCAATGGTATGGTATTGCTATGGTATTGGTTTTGGTATTGTTATTGGTATTCAATGGTATGGTATTGGTATGCATATCATTGCCAATGCATACTATTGCCAATGCATATCATTGCCAATGGTATTGGTATGGTATTAGTTCAACCTCCCAGATTTTGTGTTTTTGTTGTAGATCTTTTAGAAAACTGATCCTAATTTGAAGGATTCAACCCTTGGAGGTAGGATCTGAGGTTTTCATTTATTTTTATTCTCAATGTAATCAAAAGGGGGGAGGATCGTATTGTTTCGAAGCTTTGGAAGCCATTGTAGCAGATTTTTGCAAAAGCTTAATACATATTGCAACAAGTTTTTACAGGGATTTTGTGTTGGAGTTTGTGTCCATGTGTTTTCTTTTTCTATGTAAATTATCTTCATCCCATGTTTTTCTTATGATAAATCTATCTCAATTTTTGAAACATAATTCATTTCATGCTTTGTTTTTCAGGATTTGGCAATTAATTGTTTCAGTGTTCCTGTAGGTGAATTCACATTATAGTGCTCACTTACCCTATACCTTTGTTTTCCTCAATCATCACACTACAAGAAGAATGTCATGTTTAATATTTCTTCATTCTTGAGGTACATCATGAGTTTGACAAAGTAGTGAGACACCATGTTTTACCTCCCCTCACAAGTTATGAAATTTTTGGATGATGAAATCTACCTCTTTCCAAGGTGAAACCAACAAGTACCTTTGAATTCCTTTTCATATGTTAGGCATAGGAGAGGGATTTGTTAGAAACTGAGGCAAACTATATACTGGTAGCTTCAAATTATTTAACCATATTCCACCTTGCAAGGGGATACCTATGTATCAACTGATGAACTCTTCAATTACAATTAGGGTAAGTTGTTGCACAAATTCCCTCCTACTGTTGAAGGTTTTAGCAAATTCGAATCCAATTCCTAGGTCCTGGCCTTGTAACCTCTCGAAAAATGAAAACCAACATGATTTTACAAAGATTTTAATTACCTATGGGTTGGCTATAATTATCATCGTATCTTCAAGATCGACCCCCTTCACCAATCCTCCGTTGGTGCACTATATCCAGAGGTGAGTTTGCAGAGTTAAATGGTGCTCCGAGGTAAGTTCTTTGGGGTTGACTTGTAATTAAGTGCTATAAAATGTGGGTAATCATATGAATAAATGAGAGGATTATATAGAACTCAACAAGAGGATGGAGAGAAACAAGTGGCATGACATTGAAATTGATTGTTATTGATTGCAATCAATAACAATCAATTTCAATCTCTTTACACATGTTCCCGTCACATCTCATGAACTTAGAAATTTTCCTAAATTTTGTTGTACCAAATCATAAAGATGAAAAACTTAAAGATCCATTCATATGGATAGCTTCAAAGAAGCATTCATATAGATAGCTTCAAAACTTAAAGATCCATGTTGATGCATCCATTGGGTTTTTTCATTTCTAAGTGAGGGATATGTTATAATGTGTTTTAATGTTTCCTAGTGGATTGATGTAATCTTGTAACTAGTGTCGTAATGATGATCATTATAACATCATTTGTGGGGAATTTATACATGTAACTAACCTTCACTAGACTTTAGTAAAATTGCACATGTGCACACAGAGGTAGTTTTGGGGAGTTATTTGCCTAGTGACCAGCCCCTCATGTAATGGTGACCTACACTACTAGGTCCTTTTTATCCACCACTTATCCCTTATCTCTTAATGAGATTATTTCTTACCTTTATGGTTTGGTTTTTCTTGTTAGAAAAAAGAGGATCACATAGCAATAATATAAAATAGATGCAGAAATAAAATAGATGCCCCTTTATTCCATATTCATTGAACTCATCGGGTACATACATCACACAATAGGAGTAAATAAGGATATATGGGTATTACTAGTCCATGCTATTAGATCATATGAGTATCAATTAAATGGAAATTATTCATGCAATGGTTGTATAACCTCTACATCCAAATTACACTGGTTCCAGTAGTAGGTTTACCATTGAATAGGCATGAATATGGGAAAGCAATACGACTGGTAACATGTAATGAAAACTTATTAGAGAAACAAGACAATCACCTTTCCCATATTCATTGATGTCATTGCCTCAATAAGATTGGTATAGTACAGGTAATAAGTCAGTTAGTCTTAATATTCATATTGTATCTTCCTAAGAATGATACCACTCTAATAATACAAAATCTTCATAGTGAGTTCGATAACGTGTAGATACGAGTTATGATTTGAGTGCCATATCACGTAGTTTCCATAACAAGAGCTTAGTAATAGAGAGATTAGTATGATTCCAGTCATTGTGTTCTTTAGTGATGTTTTGTATAGGCTAAGAATAGAAAGAAGAATGGTCACAAGAAGGTGTGAGGAGCCTTCCTAGAGTAGTGTTCCCTTGGTCAAAGTCATAGGAAAATTGTAATTAGAATTAGGGAAAAATAGAAACAAATAATGCCTTTTTATTTTTCTGTTCACAATATCAACATATATGATAAAAGAAATAAACAGATCTAAATTAAATTTTGAGTATAAGCAAAATTTCTGAGTGAAAAGACAAACCTCAAGCTTACCTCCTGATCTAAGAAAGATGTACCTGTCACATGTGTGGATGAAAACCTTTATAATATGCTAAAAAATAGTTTTAGGTTCATGGATAAAACCTCTAGAGTTTGATCTCTATCATAAGGACTTAGGAACAATTTTTCCAAAATATAGGCCATCACAAGACAATTGCAGCAAACAAAACTCAAATTTGAAAAGATAGTCCAAAAAGGAGGCTGTACCATCATCAAGAGAGAACAAATGAGGTAGCTGCATCAAATAGGAGAGTGAGGAGTGAGTGAGTGTGAGTGTAATAGAATCCTAGAGGGTAGGTTCTTATTTATAGTTAGGGAGAGGGGTTAGGGAAATTTAAAATTATAATTAAATATTGACATTTAATTAATATAAATATTAATTAAAATGTCAATCAATATTAATATTAATTATAAAAACCCTAAACACATATAAAACCCCAATCACATAAATAAAACCTCAATCACATAAAAAGGGGGGGGGGGTACCTTTTAAGACAAAGTCAAGGGGGGGTCCATAATGGAAAAACATGTCCACATGAGTCTCATAATGACCTATAAACTTTATCATCACTGCATAAGGGGGTCCATCAACAATGTGGTCATGTCCATCTTCATAGGCACTACTAGGTCTCATGGACCATCTCGGGAGAGAGGAAGAGGATCAAACATCCACACATCTTGGTATTACACCAAGATCTACCTGGTCAAAGACCAGGTTGCCCCAAAACACATCTAGGGGCCCTAGAACACATCTGGGGTCTTATCCACCAAGGTACAAGGCCAAGGATCAACCCATGTATTAGGAAAGGGTTCCCTAGAACACATCCAGGGGTCTTGGAACACATCCAGGGGCCCTAGAACACATCTAGGGTCTTATATCAACCACCAAGGAACACATCCAAGGATCAATCCAAGCATTGAGCAAGGATTCCCTTAAACACATCTAGGGGCCCTAGACACATATAGGGAATTATATCAACCACCAAGGAACATATCCAAGGATCAATCCAAGCACTGAGAAAGGATGATCCCTTAGGAACCCTACCATTTGGATGACATTTGCTTCCTAGAAGGAAGTGAGAAGATGCCTAAAGTTCCCAATGATAGATAGCCGTACTACTTAGCTTCCATCTTGTACCAAAGGAGAAAAATTGTATCATTGTGTAAAGGAGGACTGTTTGGAGGGAAATAGATAGTGATCTTGCAATGAACCATTTGGAGGTATAAAAATCATGAGATTGTAGTAAACCCGAGTTGAAATGACCGTTTGAGGTGGAAAGATGTCAGATTGCAATGCACCCTTTGGAGTGTACTGCAATATCATGATGTCTAGGCCTCCAAATGGTTTATTACAATCTCTCTATCTCTCGGCCTCCAAACGATCCTTTCAATTTGGGTGCATTGCAATCTCATAATCTCTAATCCTCCAAATGGTCATAATGTTCATTTCAGTACATTCCATTCCTCCAAATATCTTGTCACCAGAAAGAAACTACCATTTTTGGTGGCATGTTCGAAGCAATACATTCATGTTAGAATTTATCCATACATTCATGTTATATTTATCCATTGGTTAACTATAAACCTACACTAACAGATCCATAATATATAGAGGACATAATCAAAATATTATACATACCTAAATGGTGATTTTTCAATTTAGCAATCTAACATAACAATTCATAAAACATTAAACATAACTAGAATTGATGGCTATGTATACTTATATGATGAAAGGAGAAATCACACCTGATCTGATGAAATAGTCGACAATACAGTTGGAATGGTTGGCCTTGCGTGTTTCTAATGCAGACCCCCCTTCTATCCAAAGGGTTGTGTGACCTCCTAGTCTAGGATCGATCTAGAAATTGAGTCTGAATGACTCTTTGGCCCCTCAAGAACCTCAATTCCACTTAACATGCCCTCTTTCCCTTAAAGTGCAGTTTATATGTAACCCATGACTTTCTCCTTAATGCCTTTAAGCTTCAGCATATTTAGATGCTAGATCTCCTGGTGAAGCCCCTCCCTTTATGTGGCCAAGGCTGTGACCAATCGCCTAATCGAAAGGCACGTCACAAATTTGTGTATCGAGTCTTTATATGTAAGTCACTCCAACTCTTTCGACTCTCAAAATCCTGACAGGAGCCTAGTGCATGCTATCCCCTCTATTCCCCTTCATCGATGTGACCCTTCTCTATGACCGTGGGCCAATCTTTTGAGAACTTCGCAATTTTGCATTTCGCGAGTTCTTGCTTTGCGAATCGTCTCCCTGGATAATCAATGATCCAGATCTCTCCTCGATTCGACGGATCAAATCAAATTGCGATTTTGCATTTCGTGAGATCTTGTAACTCTGCCTTTGAATTCTTTAAGTCACGAGTCATCAAAATGATGATCTCTCACCACGTGTCCTTAATGATGGATGGTCTCAATGATTTCGTAACTATCAACGACTGTGATCTTTTCGCGAGTTCCCACTTCGCAAATCCTCACAACTCTGCTCTTTAACCTTTCCACTCTGCGAGTCAGCAAAATTATGATCTCTCACCACATGTCCTCCTTGAAAATGGAAGACTATGATGATTTTGGAGTTTTGTAAGTCCGATTCTCCTGTACACTTTCAAATCTTTAAGGTTAGTGCACTTTACCTTGATCGGACGGCTACAATCATTTTGTACACAGAACGAGCGGATAATTTCCTTTCTCTAGCTCTCAGATCGAACAATTGAAATATTTTCTTTGTGCTTAGATCGAACAACTGAGATATTTTCCTTTGCGCTCACTCCTCATTTTCTAGATGTTGATTAGACGATCCAAATATTTTTCCTTGAGCTTACGCTTTCTTCTAACTTCAAAGACTTTTTGCAATATTTAAAGGCTTTGACCTTTCTTCCCGTGAGTCCGCTTCTTGGATCTTGTTTGCACTTCTTGGAAAGTGATACCCCTCTTGAGCTTGATATCCTCAAAGATTTCGATCTCTAAATCACTTCTTTCTTTTCCAGGAAATTCATCAAACTCGGATCGAAAGATTCTTGAAAATAATTCTTTCTCGCCCTCTTGGCATTCCTCTGCTCTCATCCTTCGACTTCTTTACGGAGTCACTTCGACTCTTAGTCAAATTCTAGACCTGTGCACTCTTTGCAACATATATTTACATAGATTTGAGTTCTTGTGACGACTATGCACTTCTTGCAGTAGTCACTTTACAATCCTTGCAAAGGGAATCTTACGCTATTTATCCTGAGCTTTACGAGTCGAAACAAACCCTGTCAATGCACTCCTTGCGGATTGTGTGCACACCTTGCACCGGCTCATGAAGAAGAGATATTTCAAATTTTATGCAAGCATTTCAAATCTACATACACTCGTAGCAAGATTCATTCATTCTTGAAAAGATTAATGACAACAACAGGGAAATTGTAAACAATATTCACACCATACATTGGATCAATTTTCCTCTTTTATATTCATTCAAAATCAAGAAAATGGTTACAGCTAAAATCAAAGCAACAACTATTGTTCATAAATTCCTACTTTCTCATAATTCTCGTAACCCTTCTTTTGGGCGTACAAGATCTCTCTTTATACAAAACAAACAAACAAACTGCTATCTAATTGCGGTTACATTGAGACTAGGGTTAAGATCCCAAGTCATCTGTGCTCATTTTGTCTCCATGTGTGTGATATTTTCTCTTTTGTTTTCTATCACTTCAAAATATTTGCAGTACTGGATAGCGTTCGAGACTCTGGATTGGCTCTCAGGTGCTGAGTTTTCCTGCCACATGTACTTGTTGACGATGCTTCTGCATCATACTCCCCCTAGACAAAAATGCATGGACTCCTATCCATGAGCTCCTGTACCGAATTTCCATGCTTTTGGATATCAACTTCACTTTCCCAACTGGCATCTTCTATTGGGTGTCCCTTCCACTTGACCTTATTTTCAAAATAGGTCTTCCTCTTGGTCTTCTTACCAATCCTCTGATCAATGATCTTTTCCATCTGTGGTTTTTTTGCTATAGGCATTTGTTTCTCCCACTGAATCTTCCCTTGATCTGCTGATCCCTCTGTGTCATCCTTCCTGTAAGGATACAGGTCTGAGATGTTGAATATGGGCGATATGCCCACATCATCTGGCATCTCAATCTCATAGGCATTTTCATAAAACTTCCTCAAGATCTTACATGGTCCTATCTTCTTCATATTTATCTTGTTATATGTCTCCCTAGGGAACCTTTCCTTCCTGATATGTGCTAGAAACTGATATCCTATTTCAAATTGGAGTTCTCTGGGATGTTGATCAGCTCTGCATTTGTACTCTTGGCTATAACTTTGCAAATGCCCCCTGATCTAGCTATGGAGCTTCTGCATTTCTGTAGTAAAATATTCTGCTCCAATGCTTCTGATCTCACTCTGTTCCAAGTCTCTCAAGTAAGATACTCCCTTGGGTTTCATTCCATACAATATTTGGAACGGGCTCTTCCCAGTGCTCCTATTTGGTGAGTCGTTGTATGTAAATTCTTCTTGTGGCAGAATCTGATCCCATTGATTATGGTGCTCAGTTGTAAGTTTCCCAAACTTCTATTTACCACCTCAGTCTGCCCATCTGTCTGAGGGTGATAAGATGAGTTGAAGGAAAAATCTATCCCCAACTTCTTCCACAATGTTCTCCAAAAATGACCAACAAATTTCGTGTCTCTATCCGAGACAATGCTTCTGGGTAGGTCGTGAAGTCTCACAACTTCCTTGAAAAACAGGTTTGCAACATGTGTTTCATCATTGGTCTTCTGACATGGGATAAAGTGTGCCATATTTGAAAATCTATCCACCATGAAAAACATGGAATCACATCCTCTTTGTGTTCTTGGCAGTCCCAATAGAAAATCCATGCTTATTGCATCCCAAGGCCTCTTTGGTATGGGCAATGGTTGATACAGTCCGATATTCTGTCTTTTACCTTTTGCATGTTGGCAGATTCTGCATCTGTTCATGAATTTTATTACATATGTTCTCACACTTGGCCAATAGTATGAACTGCTCAACTGCACAAATGTCTTATCATGGCCAAAATGTCCAGCCAATCCTCCACTATGTTTTTCCTTCAAAAGGTTATCCCTCATTGAGAATTTTGGTATGCATAATTGATTTCCCTTGAACAACAATCCCTCTTGAATCATATACTCCATCCACTGGCTCCTATCTCTCAACACAGGATTCACACATGCTTCATATGCTTCCTTTAAATCTGGATCACCACTGTACATTTCATCATGGTGTTCGAACCCTAAGGTCTTTACCTGAAATTCTTGCAGAGTCAAACATCTCCTGCTCAATGAATCAACAACTTTGTTAGCATTCCCAACAATATGTTTTATGAAAAAAGTAAAATTTTGCATATACTCAATCCACTTCGCATGCCTTTGATTCAATGTTTCCTATCTGGTTATGAATTGTAAAGCTTGGTTATCGCTATACACGACAAATTCTTGTGGGACAAGGTAATGTCTCCATTTCTTTAGGGCTTGGATTATGGCATAAAAATATTTTTCATAGGTGGAGTATTTTATCTTAGTCTCATTCAGCTTCTCACTGAAGTAAGCAACACGTCTATTGTCCTGGCTCAAAACTCCTCCAATTGCAACACCACTTGCATCACACCTTACCTGAAACATCTTCTCAAAATTTGGCAAGACCAGAATCAGTCACTCCGTTACTTTCTCCTTCAGTGTATTGAAGCTCTTCTCGGCCTTATCTGTCCATTTAAAAGAATTGTGCCTCTTCTTCACGGTATCCATCATTGGTGCACAAATTCCACTAAAATATCTGATGAAATTCCTACAGAAACTCGCTAATCCATGGAAGCTTCTTACCTCAAACATTCTCCTTGGCGATGACCATTATTTGATTGCTTTCACCGTCTTTGGATCCATCTTCAGTTCATTTGAAGAGATCACAAAACCCAAGTAAATGAGTTCTGTTTTCATAAAAGAGGACTTCTTCAAGTTTATCAATAACTTCTCCTACTGTAGTCTCCTAATCACTAGTGTCAGGTTCCTCAAATGCTCCTCTTTAGTCTTGCTAAAGATCATTATATCATCTAGATACACCACCATGAACTTGCCAATGAAATCTTTTAGTATTTCATTCATCAACCTCATAAAAGCACTTGGAGCATTGGTTAAGCCAAATGGCATAACAAGCCACTCATACAAACCTTCATTTGTCTTAAAGTCTATCTTCCACTCATCACCTTCTCTCATTCTGATATGGTGATATCCACTTTTCAAATCTATCTTAGAAAAGGAATTTTCCCCACTTAAACAGTCCATCAAATCATCTATTCTTGGAAAAGGGAATCTATACTTGATAGTGATCTTGTTGATGGCTCTCAAGTCTGTACACATTCTCCATCCTCCATCTTTCTTTGGACTCAACATAGTTGGTACTACACATGGGCTCAAGATCTCTCTGACCAAACCCTTGTCTAACAACTCTTGGACCTGGTTCTTTACCTCGTCATTCCCTCGAGGTGTTAGTCTATATGTCGCTTTGTTTGGCAGAGTTGATCCTGGTATCAAATAAATATGATGGCTGATACTTCTGATGGGTGGTAATGATTTAGGCAGCTGATCCACCACTATGTCACAAAAATTATCCAACAATTCCTGAAATTCTTCAGGCAAATCATCCATCGAAGTACTAGTAAGGATAACTCTGGGTTTCCTCACCACAACAAGTTGCATCTCCTATCCTTTCTTAATTTCTTTCAGGAGTTCCTTCCCACTCATGAGAAGTATGCTTGTGCTGGCTTCCCCTTTCACTTTCTTCTCCTCTATTGGCAGCAACATGTGTGTCCTACCATTCTTCTCCAAGGTGTATGTATTCTTCCTCCCATCATGACTGCAATTCCTATCAAATTTCCATGGTCTTCCCAACAAAATATGGCATACATCCATGGGAATTACATCACACAGAATTTCATCTTTGTATCCTCCTATATTAAATTCAACCAAGCATTGTTTAGTAACCATTACTTGATGTCCTTTCTCCAACCATGAGACTTATATGGCTCTGAGTGTGCATTTGTCTCTAGCTCCAATTTCTTCACCATATCCATGGATACTAAGTTATCAGTGCTCCCACTATCAATTATCACCTTGCATACTCTCTCTTTAGTCTTGCAAGTTGTCATGAATAGACTGTTCCTCTGTACTGGCTTTTTAACTTCCGCCTCTAGTTTTAAGAGAACCTTCCTCATCATCAGGGATGTTCCATCCTCTACTCCCTCAGCTGCAACATTCCCTCTTTGTGCTTTTGAAATGTGAGCTTCTCCTCCTTCTTTCTTTTTTCTCGGGGCATTCCCAAGACATGTGCCCTATCTTTCCACATGCATAGCATCTTATTCCTCCTCTGCCTCTTCCTCTAGAAGAGTTTCTTCCACCACCTTGTCTTCCTTAGGAGTTTCCTCCTCTTTCCGAGTGACTGTGTGGAGTTCCAGCCTTGTCTTTGGAATTATGCGCCTTGTCATGGGAAACTCCCTTGCCTTTGTTCGAGGCTGAGATTTTACCTCAACCTCGCTGGCTTTGTTTTCTGGCCAACTTCTCTTTTGCCTTCAGTACAAATGGATACGCATCCTCCACTTTCCTTATTGACATCATGCTGAGCTCATCCTGGATTTCGTACCTCAGGCCATTCATATACCTGGAAGCATTTTCTTCATCCCACTCTCTTTGTCCAACTCTGATGTTCAGCTTGTAGAAATCCTCTATGTATTCTTTGACTATCATACCCTTCTATCTCAGGTTTTGCAGCTTCCTGAACAGATTGATCTGATAATCTTTGGGCATGAATTTAGCCTTTAGCTTGGCTACCATTCTGTTCCAATTCTTTATCTTCTGTTTTCCTTTACTTCACCTCTCAGCCTGCAGTTCATCCCACCACAGTGCTGCGTGTCCTTTAAGCCTGGTGACAACATGTCTCACCCTTTTCTCCCCATCGACATCTTCATAATTGAAATATTTGTCCATGAACCTTATCCAATCCAACAATTATTTAGCATCCAAATTTCCTTCATACATTGGGACCTCTATCTTGGCTCTAGCTCCCAATCTAACAACTGCTCTTAGCAAGCATTCTTTGACAATGTGTTCCCCTGCAACTTCTTCGACTTCTATATCTTCGCTCTCTGCATTGCTGGCATCTCCAACATCAGGTTCTCTTCTTTGCGCTGCTTCCATCGCTTTTAGCCTTGTGCGAAGCTCTCACATCTCTCTATCTACAACACGATTAGCTAAAGGTGGCTCCCCTCATCTCCTCGGTGGAATTGTGTTGAGTGTCTCTCACACACCGAATACAATGTCGAGTTATTTTTCTCCTTTGCCTAAAATATACAGACAAAAATCAGCTCTGATACTAGTTGATGTAGACCCCCCTTCTATCCTAAGGGCTGTGCGACCTCCCAGTCTAGGATCGATTAAGAAACTGAGTCTGACTAACTATTCAGCCCCTCAAGAACCTCAATTCCACTTAACATGCCCTCTTTCCCTTAAAGCGCAGGTTATATGGAACACATGGCTTTCTCCTTAAGGCCTTTAAGCTTCAACGCATTTATATGATAACTCTTCTAGTTAAGCCCCTCCCTTTATGTTTCCAAGGCTGTGACCAGTCACCTAATCGAAAGGCGCATCGTGACTTCGCGTATCAGGTCTTTACATGTGAGTCACTCTAACTCTCTCGACTCTCGAAATCTTGACAAGAGCCTAGTGCATTCTATCCCCTCTATTCCCCTTCACTGATGTGACCCTTCACTATGACTGTAGGGAAATCTTTCGAGCACTTCGCGAGTTCGCACTTTGCGAATCGTCTCCCAGGACAATCAATGGTCTAGATCTCTCCTCAATTTGACGACTTATATCAAATCGCGATTTCACGTTTCACAAGATCTTGTAACTCTTCCTTTGACTTATTTAAGTCACAAGTCAACGAAATGATGATCTCTCACCACGTGTCCTTGACGATGGAGGGTCTCTATGATTTCGAAATGATCAATGACTATTATCTTTTCGCACGTTCACACTTCGCGAATCCTCACAACTATGCTCTTTGAGTTTTCCACTTTGCGAGTCAAAAAAATGCTGATCTCTTGCCATGTGTCCTCCTTGAAAATGGATGGCTCTGATGATTTCATATTTTCGTAAGTATGATTCTCCTGTACACTTTCAAATCTTTAAGGTTAGTGCACTTTACCTTGATCAGACAGCTACTATCCTTTTGCACATAGATTGGGTGGCTAAGATCCTTTCTTTGGATCTCAGATCGAACAACTAAGATCTTTTCTTTGTGCTTAGATCGAACATATGAGATTTTTTCCTTTGTGCTCACTCCTCATTGTCTGGACATTGATCAAATGATCTAGATCTTTTCCCTTGAGCTTATGCTTTCTTCTAACTTAGAATATTTTTCGAAAGATTTAAAGGCTTCAACCTTTATCCTTTTGGTGATTTTGCTTCTTGGATCTCGTTCTTACTTCTTAGAAAGTGCTACCCCTCCTGAGCTTGATCTCCTCAAAGATTTCGATCTCCCAAGCTCTTCTTTCTTTTCCGGGAAATTCGGCAAAATCAGATCCAAATATTCTTGAAGAGAATTCTTTCTCACCCTCTTGGCATTCCTCTACTCTTGTCCTTCGACTTCTTTATGAAGTCTCTTCGAATATTCATCGAATTCTAGACCTGTGCACTCTTTGCAACAATCCTTACACAAATTTGAGTTCTTGCGACGACTGCACACTTCTTGCAGTAGTCACTTTGCACTCTTTGCAAAGGGAATCTTACGCTATTTCTCCTGAGATTTACGAGTCGAAACAGACCCTGTTAACGCACTCCTTGCAGACTGTGTGCACACCTTGCACTGGCTCATGAAAAAAATAAATTTCAAATTTTATGCAAGCATTTCAAATCTACGTACACTTGTAGCAAGATTCATTCATTCTATAAAAGATTAATGACAACAATAGGGAAATTGTAAAAAATATTCACACCATACATTGGACCAATTTTCCTCTGTTATATTAATTCAAAATCAAGAAAATGGTTACATCTAAAATCAAAGAAACAACTACTATTCATAAATTCCTACTTGCTCATAATTCTCGTAACCCTTCTTTTGGGCGTACAAGTTCTCTCTTTATACAAAAGAAACAAACTAACTGATATATAATTGCAGTTACATTGAGACTAGGGTTAATCTCCCAAGTCACACATGCTCGTTTTGTCTCCACGCTTGTGATCTTTCCTCTTTTGTTTTCTATTGCTTCAAAAGATTTGCAGTACTGGCTAGCGTTCGAGACTCCATATTAGCTCTTAGGTGCCGAGTTGTCCTGCCATGTGTACTTGCTGACGATTCTCCTGCATCAGTTTATCTTCAGCTGTATGGCCCTCTGTTAGTCTTGAGCTTCCTTCAATCGACGAATAAAGATCTTAAAGTACCTTCCAAAATCATTCAACCTCCATAAATATCTAAAAAATCAATACAAGTAATATTTGTAGTGCATTATTTACTCTAAAATGCATTTTTACGAGAGTGTCAGAACATACTTAAATAATATCCTCTTATTTTCGAGAATAATTTATTGGAGCCACACGTCTAATATTTGATCAAACTGCCTCCCTTGATTTGAAGTAGCAGCAACAAAGTCAACATTGACTTTGTTGTTGCTCTGTTGGATCGAGGGAGGTTTTCTCCAAGATTAAATGGCTCCAATAAATTATTCTCTACCGAACAAGGCCAACCACGTGAAGGCATAATCTCTTATGGCCCCTCCCCCCCCTCACATCACTCTCAATTCCCCAATGCCCAACATATAAATCTATTGAAATATTTACAACAAAAACAAACATATATACATACCAAT
Organism: Picea engelmannii; assembly: GCA_009831015.1. Classification (NCBI taxonomy): domain Eukaryota; kingdom Viridiplantae; phylum Streptophyta; class Pinopsida; order Pinales; family Pinaceae; genus Picea; species Picea engelmannii. The sequence goes on from ML791201.1 coordinate 250,781, forward strand.
ATTCACAACTATTTACAATGAAATAAAATGTTTCCTTGATCCATTTGGAGTGAGCGGAATATGGTGAAAATATATTTTATATTAAATAATAATTAAAATATTCATTTACATCATCATTTAGTACTTTTAGCTAACCTCTTTTTCTTAGCTCTATAGTTCCTAATCATTTCATCAATATCCGCGTCTTTGTTCTCTGGGTGCTCTTCAAAATATGATTGTGATTGCATCCTATCATGCAGAGCATGCCTAGTTGCGGGGTACTCATGGTGTAATGGAGGCCCTTGTGATGAGGCATCACCTACAAAAGAAAAAAATACAAAATTTAAATGGCTAGTTTTTAAATATCATTGAACTAGTTCAGTAATATTAAAAAAAACACCTGCAATGCCATTATTTACCTAGTGCATTGGTCGACACTGTTGGAATGGTTTCCCCCGCACGCTCCCCTTCAACTGTACAAGCCTCAAGTACAACATTCTCTGCCATTACGACCACAAAATTTATAAGGAAAGTCATAAATGTATAAGTAAAAAAAAATAGAAGTACAAAATATATAATGTATAACTAAAAAATTATTAAGTATATGATTAAAATACAACCATATTACCATCATGTGCCATCTCGGTCGTAGCACCATCGTGGGGCTGCGCCCCCGTGTAAAATTGGGATTGAATGGGATCCGAACCATCTTCTGGTTGCAAACTGCTATCAATGCACTGCTCTCCAATACTAGTGCATTTGTTGACAGTGTTTCTCTCTTGATTAAAACAAAGTTGTAAATATTAATAATATCCAACATGACTGTATTCTTTTAATAATAAAGGTTAATGTGTATTGAATTTTATTTACCTTATCCTGCAAAGTGGTTCTTGGTATATGCCCCAAGATTTTTCGGCGTTCAACTACCACTTTATAGACATACTTGTAACCAAGATTGAGGTCTTCCTCCATGGTTCCTGTACCAAACTTGTCACCCTGCATTGCATAAGAGTATGCATTTTTTATGTTATTCACTGCAATTATCTAAAAGTTTTAAGGCGATACAAATAAGATATTTAGGTACTTACAATTCGTGACTGCAACTTCAAGTAGCCGCCCTGGCCTAGCCTGTGCTGACCACATTTGGCAAGCCTTGCTTTTGTGGTGTTTGACGTGTCAGTCAACCTATCATCAAAAGTTTCAAGTATGTTAATATATACCACAATATTATTTACATCTAAAAAAAATTGAAGGTATTCAATTGAAATTGCAATTTACCTTCTGGGACCAAAGGGTGTTTTTCTTTCATCTTTCAATTTCTTCTCTTTTGCATCCTCAATGGGGGCCTTCCACTCCCTCTCTGGAATCATCAGAGGATGCTCGTACCTATCATTTTGTTTCAAGTGCTTCCTATATTTTTCTCGCATATATTTTAAATATTGGCTAGCTGTGGTAGCGAACAAGGTCTTATTAAATGTATCTACACCAAAAAGGCTTTATAGATAATCCATCAATTCTTTTTTGAGGTTGGAATTCTAGGAATTCCACCTCTCCCGTATGGTGGGCCCAAAAATCAGCAAAGCCTTATTCTCCAAGGACTTGTAAAAATCGTTGTTCCCTACATGCAAAATGATTATATGATTATTAATTTAAAAATAATAATTTAGATGATTTGTATTTGTCTACATAGAGAACATGAAAAAAATAAAATTTTAAAAATTACTAGGGACTTTAACCTGCTTTAATGGAAGCCCTTCCTCATTGACCATAAAGGTTCCCTTAAGGGTCCCTGTGTTGGTCACATGTCTTGCTTTAGGAAAATCAACCATATAGTTTGTCAAATCATCAGTCTCATCTCCATCACCACCTCCAGAGCCTACCTGTGTGGCCGCTTCCTCGGTGTGTGTGTCATGGCTCCCACCTAATGGTGTGGAAGGTGGAGATATGAATAGATGCATCCTGGTAGCTATACAAGGGCCTGCGTTGGGAGCCTGTTGTGTCTGTGCAATGCCACTACTACTGATACCATGCATGTCGGTGTCAGCAGGATCCAAAAATCTCTATATAAGAAAGAAAACATTTTTTCGTTTAGATAATGTAAAATTTAAAAATAAATCTTTTATAATTGATCTTATGACATAAAAATAAAACCACTTGAAATTATGGTTATTACCTTATATGTATTAAGCCTTGCCATAACTTCTTTGATCCTTTCTTCAACTTGAGGATTTTGATCTAGAATATCTAACAAGTGAGCTAGTTCCTTGTTTCCTTTATTGATCTTTTTTATTATTAAAACCATAGGGTCATGGGATTCATACAAATCCATTTCTCCAAGCGAATCATCATCAACATCATGTCCCATCGACTACATATTCAACAAAATAAATGATAATTCAATTATGTAAACAAATAAAATAATTAATCGCCACAGAAATAAAATGCATATTAAATACAATTTGAAAATTGTTGTTCATTTACCTATTCTAAGGTCACTTTTGATTTACCATGATCATCCTGCCACATTACAGTAAAATTAGAATCGTGATCATTATCATGAGAAACAAATTCAAATTTATGAGAAATTCAAATGTATGAGAAATTCAAATGTTGATAACAAAAATAGGACACACTGAGTATAAACAAACCAAATCTCTCCAAATGGATTAACACCATAAAGAACATAATGAAAATCATAAAATATGAGAGTCATTTCTTACAGGTTGGGTAAATTAGTATACGTACCACCCCCATAATAGCAACATATGTATCTATTCGATTCAAATCGTAATCAATCAATAACTCTTCCCCTGCAACTATTGATTTTATTGCACATACAAATACACGGTTTCCTTCACGCCCCTCAAATATGCATTTGGGTTTCTTATTTGTGGTTGCGGGTCATGTACTGTTTATAAACACTGCAATATTCCCTGTTTCTTTTGGCCTTTCGTCAATGTAGATAGTTTCCCCTTTATTTTGATCGTTGTCTTTTAGCTGTATATAATTTGCAGCCAAGCCATATCTTCACATACTTTTTGTATATTGGACTATTCAATATCCGATGTACTCCATAAATTTAGTTAATCCTTTGTAATAGACCTTTATGCCATCCATGGAAAATATCCCCAAACCATGTATTGACGATGGAGCAATCCAGTATATCCTTTCGTTTACACAAAAATCAATGTTTATTTTAGGAAGATCCTTGGGTACCCATTGTTTCACTATATGTTTGTACCTCAAGGGAACCTCGATTTTATCTATTCTCTCATGATCATAATAACATGATCCCCCTTTTGTAAGAAAAAATTTCATGCGTCTATGGAATTTTCTTTTGATCTTCTCACCTCTAGTTGATCTCCACCTGTTAGACCTACTAGATGTCCTAAAATTCCCTCACTCAATGAAGATAGATCTGACAAATACCCATTTTCTTGTACGTCCTATAAAACCATTAGTGATAGAAACAATCAATCAATCAAGATGTAACACTAGTTCATTACTAGTATCCTATTAGTATCACAGTAAGATCATAATGATTACCATAGTGTTACTCTTTCACAATTGTATTATGCTCTATTACTATTGGTATACTATCTGGGCATTATAGGGGCATGTTTGGAGTCAAATGACATCAACACCAAGAAAGACAAATCATTTTGAGATATTTTTAGTTTCTTACAAATTCATGTTCTATGACTCTCTCTGTCTAGTTTTTTCCATATTTTGATATCCTTCCTCAACCTACTGAAATTACTCCTCCTATTGAACCTAGGTCAACATAAAAAACCATCAAGTCACTTCCTCTGACACAATAATTGGGTGATGTGCCTCTAGATTCCCCTTAGACCCACTCTTGACTAGCCAAAGTTTTTTTGAAAACATAAGGATCATAAATACATAAAAACCAAAAATAGGTCATACCTCTATGCATTCCATAGAATTAATGATTAAGCAAGTCATAGGATGCAAATCCAAATACTCAATGTTTTGCAAATTCGACAGAACCAAGTTATATAATAAATATAAAAATGTCCAATGAGCATAGTTCAAAACTCCTTTCAACCACATAACGATAAACGAAAGGTAAGTGTGGTAAAAATATTGATAAAAAGATCATGACAGTTCAGACAGTGATCGAAATGTGACTTCGAAAGGAAAAGTTTTCACGCTTACAGTCGTGAAAAAATAATGAAGACAAATTTGCAAATGTCCCAAGAAATGAAAGTGTCGTCTATTTGAGAAATGCGACGAAAAACTTGATGTTCACAAGACATAGGTGTAGGCAGCTTATAAGAGAATGGGAAAAGTGAATTGGCTACCAACACTTCAGAGGGTTGAATTTATTTAGACAAATTATAATAGACGCTAGAGAAATTTCTACTGAATACAAAAATAGCTTCATTGTTGTGTCTTTTCAAGGCATAAAACCTAGTGAGTTGCAACTCTAAGGATTTCTCCTTTCCCCAAAACTTTAAAAAGACCTTCTTCAATTCCACCCATGAGTTGATGGTTTGTGGGTGTAAATGTTTGAACCAGTGTTTGGTGTCTCCTTTCAAGGATTGAGAGAAAAATCTCATACACACATCATCGTGGTCAATCTCGAATAAATCTATAAAATGCTCAAACCCTTGAATGTGCTTTTCAACCGAGATGATATCAGATTCTCTATCAAACACAAGTAGTTACTCATAGTAATTTGGAGGGAAATCATGAAGGGTTTGGGGTTGCTTTAAGGGTATATATCTATGTCGGGCCTTGGGGGATGTTATACCAAGAACTATGGAAGGAACATCGGCATGGGTCTCATGAGATTCATCAACTTGGTCATTGTCATTGCGTGGCCCAGGTGAAATTTTTTTATCAGAACCAACGACAAGGTGAGGGTATGCATGTGCAATGTAGAGAGGAGGAAATATAATTGCAAGCCTTTCATGATCATCATTAAAATACAATAGGTAAAGGAAAATTTGTTTGACATGTTCAAGGAAGGAGCAAAGGAAAATTAAAATGAAAATTAAAATTCTTTGGAAGAGGTCCCATTTTGAGTACTTGTTTTCCTTCATGATGCTTTTCCTTGCCCCTATCAAGGGGTCTCATCTTTTAGTGAATTCTCTTTCTTGTGCTTGAAGCATTGAGAGTGGAGTCGCTTTTTGGAAATTCATGATTCTTTTATCAGTGGAGTCACATTCAAACTAATGTGGAGTCTCCAAAGCAAGAATACAACCAATATGTGCCTAAGTGTCTGTTTCTCTCAGACCTTAGAACTCAACCATGTCGTTCTTCCCAAGGAAAAGTTTTCAATTTCATCCCCGGCAACAACGCTAGAATGTTAACACTCTGTAAATTTTGTCCAGTTGAATAGACAAACGATAGAGGTAACTGTTTCAACTGTCTTTAGAGCTAAAGCACTAGCCTGCTCAATTCAAAGAGGGATCTCTCATGTCACTTGATATATCTATGGAAATCGGTGGCTAGGTTTGGTCTATTTTGGGGGATTTTAATAAAATTGTTGAAGAACTGAAGATAACCTTTGGGCTATGGGGTCAGGAATGTAGGATGCATTGCCAAGTCATGAAAACAATTAAGAGGAAAAGGCTAAATGAGGAAGTGACTTCTGAGTTTATACTTGAAAATTTAGATGGTATCAGAAGAAAAGAAACACACAACTATTATCAGAGAATTATAGTAATGAATTCTGAAATGGTTTAGAAGAGATAAACATAGTCTAAATCACCAAGCCGATAGCATTGAATAATGAATTATGGACTTTTAATTTCTCAATTTAGAAGGAGGAAAGAAAAAATGAAATGCAAAATAATAGGAATCACATTCTCTGAGAGAAAACGATATTCATAACACCACTAGTTAGAATATTTTCATAAAAAGTATGAAATTTGCCTTTGCATTCATGTATTCATTCCATCCACAGAGATTTACAAAGTTTTCCTGCACAGAGGGCAGACTCCTCTTTTCTCCCTGCTTCTATACTCTTGAGACCAAACATATATAGAGGAATTTCGCGTGGAATTTTAAACGTTATGACTTGCTCATAATTTAAAATAGACACAAGTTACAAAAAAGGAAGAACAATTATACTATTTAAAGGGATCATTAGTAACTGGTCTATCATATCAGGACTCCCTTTTCTTAAGCCACCATCTATCCAAAACTTTCTGAAATACACCTAAATTTACCTAAGGATTTACCTCAGCTTGGCGATTTCCTCCTCCAGGGTACTCAACCAAGCGATATTTTCTCCAATGCTCTCTGTCATCTCGGTTTTGGCCTCCGTCTTCCATGTTTTTCTCCTTTTCCTCTTTTCGGATGGATTGTAGGTGTTGTCCACGTGCTCATTTATGAAGAGATCCCTCATAATGAGGTTTAATCTGACCCCCGACTCTATCTTAGTTGCAGGTTCGGTATGAAATTTAGTTGCCAGTATCTGCAAGACCTATCTTTCTTTCTTACTTATTGACCTTCTTGGCACATTAGTTGATAAACTAGTCGCGCCAGACACCACTTGATGAGTGTTATCCATACCTTTCAGACTTTGCAGAGACCACGATTTTTCCTCCCTTTGAATTTACAGGACTCAGGAAATTAACACAGGTCGAGCTTGTTTTTCTTATGCATAAGATGGCAATTTCCCAGAGTAGGATAAAACGATTTCATATCTGAGATTTGATAGTCTTTGCATTTTAATCATGAATTACTATCATAGTACGTTGGTGTGCCACCCTTCATCAATCCACTTCGAATGATGACCTTCAAGTTAGTTATGTGATGACGTCCTTTTGATACGTCATCTGGGAAAGTACCTGGACCAGTGATGTGGGCTGATTTGACCAACTGTCATCCTTCCCATGAGTTATTGATGTGAAATTTTAAACCACGTGACATCAGGGTCATGGGAAAAGTGGTTTCGGGAAATCCATTGTCTGCCCCGATGCATGTGTAAGAGCACCACGCATTCCCCATAAAAACCATAATGGTTTTCTCAGTCTACCTTCACGAAATTAAGTTTTGTGCTATTTGTCAGCCCAATGTGGACCTCAACCGTGGATCTAGGATTCTTCAAAATCGACGGTCCGTCGAGCTACTCCCTTCCCACCTCCACTATATTTGTCTATATGCCATGGGATATAGCTGCCCCCCCTAAACTATCACGCCTCTACTGTGATATAGTATTTCACTAAATTTCTAAAATTTTTAGATCCTGATATGAAAATTGTTAAGGTGATAACATTGGCTCCAACTGGGGATGCTATCCTCCCAATGAGGTAGCAAAGAACTCATAGAGCTGGTGCCTGATCCATTGGGATGCTCCCAAAGCATGTGTGTACCCTGCTCCTACTATGTCACTAGCATCTACTGAAAACCAAGCTCTGCGCACTGCTTTCGATTGTATGTTGGACATTCGAGTATATTATTGAAAACTGACTGTATCTAGTACTAGAAAACTCAAACTGAAAAATGCTTGACCAAAAATCTTATTTTCACACTCCTATCTATTCTAAAACTGTTGATATGAAATACTCAGTCAAGTGATGTTGAAGTGCCAATGCAACCAGTCAAGCAACCGGCCTCCCGATTTTCCCCCGATCACATCTTTCTTAAGCAGGCAGACAAATGTAAAAGATGGCAGCTAAAAACACATGTTGAATCCAAAACTTGAATTTGTGAATAAAACAAAATCCTTCTTCAATGATGAATGTAATAGGATGGCTACAGGATCTTGGAGACCATGAAAAGACATGACCTTTTATGTGATTGTTCGTAGAATTATCATCACCACTCCACTCATGCCTGGAGGATTCCTGACCTGAGATACTACAAATATTTTTCTTCAATAAATCGAAAGAAGCAAAAAATAATGGTAGGGTTGTCCCACCTGATTTGAAACTGTCTTCAATTTTATCCCCAACAAATGAATGCATTTCAACGCAAATAATAGGGTATTCAAGCACACGTAAAGAGTGTTGTGATATCTTGTCATTCTACTCCATTGATTTAGCATGGTTTTTCATAAGCACAAATTCATTTTCCTCAATTATGATTTTAGAGTTCTCTTTCAAAAACTTAAACGCAACAAAACATAAAGGCGGAGGATCTCCTTTCTTCTACAACTATGATATATTGGTTGAGTCATTTCACTATGCTGCTGAAAAAAAAAATTCTGATAGGGAACATGCAGTTGGTTTTTCCAAGGAGTCACCATCACAATCATCATAGTATTCATCATATATAGGTAAATTAGAAACATATGCAATATAATCTAACAAGAATAACCCTGGAATTTCAACATGTTCTTCAACAAACTGATTTGCAAATTCATCTTCTTGACTATCTACAAATGAATACATAAAACCATAAGCCCCTTGCTAATCATGGGATGGATCAAAAGCTAGATCAACATCTCTTCTTTCAATAAGTGGAATATAATTCTTTGCAAAATCATTTGCATTGGAAACTTTGAGAGGACCTATGATATCATCAATTCTACGCTCAAGATTCCAATCAACTATTTTATGTTCATATTTACTTTCATGTTCTTGAGCATCCAACCCCTCATTTTGGATTGGTCTACATGCTTGGATGTTGTGTTGAATGTCCTGAGCATCACTAAAAATTTGTTGTAAGGACTCAAGTCTTCTTTCCATCAAGAAGAAAGAAAAATATGGATGAAGAGTAGTTGCATAATGGAGCATGGCAGTAGCTTCAGAGGGTTGAATTTATTCAGACAAATTATAATAGACGCTAGAGAAATTTCTACTGAATACAAAAATAACTTCATTGTTGTGTTTTTTCAAGGCATAAAACTCAGTGAGTTGTAGCTCTAAGGATTTATATTTTCCCCAAAACTTTAAAAAGACCTTCTTCAATTCCACCACGAGCTGATGGTTTCTGGATGTAAATGTTTGAACCAGTGTTTGGTGTCTCCTTTCAAGGATTGAGAGAAAACTCTCATACACACATTATCGTGGTCAATCTCGAATAAATCTATAAAATGATCAAACCCTTGAATGTTCTTTTCAAACAAGATGATATAAGATTCTCCGTCAAACACAGGTAGGTACTCATAGTAATTTGGATGGAAATCATGAAGGGTTCGGGGTAGATTTAAGGGTATATATCTATGTCGAGCCTTGGGGGATGTTGGAACAAGAACTGTGGAAGGAACATCGGCCTAGGTCTCATGGGATTCATCAACTTGGTCATTTTCATTGTGTGGCCCAGGTGAAAACGTTTTATCAGAACCAGTGACAAGGTGAGGGTATGCATGTGCAACGTAGAGAGGAGGAAATATAATTGCATGTCTTTCATGATCATCATTAAAATACAATAGGTAAAGGAAAATTCATTTAACATGTTCAAAGAAGGAGAAGAGGCAACTTAAAATGAAAAGTAAAATGCTTTGGAAGAGGTCCCATTTTGAGTACCTATTTTCCTTCATGATTCTTTTTCGTGCCCCTATCAAGGGGTCTCATATTTTAGTGAAGTCTTTGTCTTACGCTTGAAGCATTGAGAGTGGAGTCGAATTTTGAAAATTCAGGATTATTTTATCAGTGGAGTTTCCTTCAACCTGATGTGGAGTCACCAGAGAAAGAATACAACCAATATGTGCCTAAGTGTCTGCTACTCTTAGACCTTAGAACTCAACCATGTCGTTCTTCCTAGGGAAAATTTTTCAATTTCGTCCCCGACAATGGCGCCAGAATGTTAGCACTCTGTAAATTATGTCCGACTGAATAGACAAACATCAAAGGTAATTGTTTCAAACAGATTTAGAGCTAAGGCACTAGCTTGCTCAACTCAGAGAGGGATCTCTCGTGTCACTTGATATATCTACGGAAATCGGTGGCTAGGTTTGGTCTTTTTTGGGAGTTTTTAATAAAATTGTTGAAGAGCTGAAGATGACCTTTGGGATATGGGGTCAGGAATGTAGGATGCATTGCCAAATCATGAAAACAATTAAGAGGAAAAGGCTAAATGAGGAAGTGACTTTTGAGTTTATACTTGAAAATTTAGATGGTATAAGAAGAAAAGAAACACACAACTATTATCAGAGCATTATAGTAATGAATTCTGAAATGGTTTAGAAGAGATAAACATAGTCTAAATCACCAAGCCGAGAGAATTGAAGAATGAATTATGGACTTTTAATTTCTCAATTTAGATGGAGGAAAGAAAAAATGAAATGCAGAATAACTGGAATCACATACTATGAGAGAAAACGAGACTCATAACACCACTAGTTAGAATATTTTCATAAAAAGTTTGAAAGCTGCCTTTGCATTCATGTATTCATTCTAGCCCCAAAGATTTACAAAGTTTTCCTACACGGAGGGCAGGCTCCTCTTTTATCCCTGCTTCTATACTCTTGAGACCAAACATATATAGAGGAATTTCGCATGGAATTTAAAATGTTCTAACTTCCTCATAATTCTAAAATAGACACAAGTTACAAAAAAGGAAGAATAGTTATACTATTTAAAGGGATCGTTAGTAACCGGTTTGTCATATCAGGACTCCCTTTTCTTAAGCCGTCATCTGTCCAAAAAAAAATTAAATACACCAAAATTTACCTGAGGATTTACCTCAGCTTGGCAATTTTCTCCTCCAAGGTACTCAACCAAGCGAGATTTTCTCCAACGCTCTCCATCATCTTGGTTTTGGCCTCCGTCTTCTGCCTTTTGATCCTTTTCCTCTTTGTGGTTGGATTGTAGGTGTTGTCCCCGTGCTCATTTATGATGAGATCCCTCATAATGGGGTTTAATATGACCCCCGACTCTGTCTTAGTTGCAGGTTTGGTATGAAATTTAGTTGCCAGTATCTGCAAGACCCATCTTTCTTTCTTACTTATTGACCTGCTTGGCACATTAGTTAAGAACCTAGTTGCGCTAGACACCGTTTGATGAGTGTTATCCATACCTTTCAGACTTTGAAGAGACTGCGATTTTTCCACCCTTTGAATTTACAGGACTCAGGAAATCAACACAGGTCGATCTTGTTTTTCTTATTCATAAGATGGAAATTTCCCAGAGTAGGAGAAAATGATTTCATATCTGAGATTTGATAGTATTTGGATTTTAATCATGAATTATTGTCATAGTACGTTGGTGTGCCATGCTTCATCAATCCATTTCGAATAATGAGTTTTGAGTTAGTTATGTGATAGCATCCTTTTGATACGTCATCTGGGAAAGTACCTAGACCAGTGATGTGGGGTGATTTGACTAACTGCCATCCTTCCCACGAGTTATTGATGTGACATTTTAAACCATGAGACATTGGGGTCGTGAGAAAAGTGGTTTCAGGCAATTAGAGTAGCACAATATCAACATGGATAAATGTATGGGATATTAGAGTAGCACAATAACAACATGGAATAGAATATTAAACTAGAATCAATATTGAGGTGGAAAGGAATCAATTGGATCCCCTATTCACATTTCACTAGGATGGATGGATGCTCATGCTTGGTACTAGTTGGCTACATTGCTTAGTCGATCATAGTGTATGGCTTCCTCCCATGTTTTGAGTATGAAACATGTGAAGGGGGTGGAATATAGTGTACCTAGGGAGGATAATACGGGGTACCTAGGTAGGTACCCAAGGGGGATAATGATAGATAGATGGCCACATAGTGTGAAAGCAATAATTGTAACAAGGCTTACTAGAAGGTTCCTTCAATGGAAAGTTCCTAGGAGGTTATATAGAACTATATAAAGAAGTAGAAGAAATGTATTGATATGTATTGTGAAGTATATTATAATTGTAGAAATCATTACCTGTGGAGTGATTTCCTTGAGAAATAATTAATGATGATTTTCTTTTGTGTGGATCTATTATGTTCAAGTTAATGTATATCTTCCATTTTCGTATATGTTGAGTTACACTACATTATGATGGATAAATTAGTGAAATATCAAGAGGGTATGGAAAAGTGGTCCTTAAATGTAGACAAAAATTAAAATCAATGACTAGAGTGTGCTAAAATTTCAAATTGATCTCATAAAATTGTAAATCCTTAGTTATGATTAGTTTCTATTGACCAAAAATGTGTTCAACATGGTCCTTATGCCTTTCTTAAGCATGGATAGATCTAATCACTGGAGTTTTTTGGACAACACCTATTGAAATCCTCGATTGTAATTCCTTCTCATAGGTCGTTTCCATATCTATTCACTAGATGGAATCATTTCAACAATACAACCCTACTATCTTATTAAATATTCGGATTCATAATAGTACAGTTTCACTCAAATACTTTACCCTACAATGTAAACTAAAAATGTTAAGAAACACCAATTAAAATTTCAGATTTTTGAAAACTAAAAGCATAAGAGCATAAATCAAGAGTGTAGGCATTGCATGTCATAATTTCAGATGAATTTGGTAAGTGACAAAGTTCATGTCTAATAAAGATTAAATTTGCAGATCAAAACTTGCAAGCTAGAAATATGTAGCAACAATCACATAACTTCTCATTAACATTGAAAGAATAATTACAATGACTATTTATATGTGAATGTTCCCTTCATCTATTTTTATAAAACAAGGGAGGGGTCCATCCATGAAAAATTCCCAAGAATAAAAAAGTGTAACTCCCCACATGATTCACTCCACATGTGATACATGCCAACATGCCAAGAACACTCTTCCATGTGGTGGTCACATGCCAACACATTCCAAGGACATTCCTCCATGTAAATCCTCAAGTAATGTGCCCCGCATATACCAAGAATAGGTAGACACATTCCAAACACACTACATCAGGTGGCTACTTCCCAATACATGTCAAGTACACTCGTATGTGTGGAAAACACACACCAACACATGCCAAGTGTTCAACTCATTATTTAAATGCAAATAGTTCAATGATGATTAACCATTAATGAATCTGTAAACTTTAGTTTATACATATAACTATTAAAAAATGTAAATCCCTAAAAATAGGAAATAAAAAAATATTGATGGTTAATGGAGAACATACTTAGAGAAACATAAAAAAAAATGATCATAATGATGGATTGAATAAGTGAACCAAAACCACTTGTTAAATGATGTCAATATGCAATAATTTGAATTATAGAGTGACATTTTTTAAAAACACTCCCTCGAGAAACATCATATTCGAATGAAACACTTAATTTTTGAGTAATGGGAACATTATAAATAAAAATGATGATAAAATGGAAATAGCATCATAATAGACCCATAAGAAACAAAAATGATATTAAAATATAACAAACTCTAAGTAATGGTAGTTGTAAAGATTTAGGAAAAAAGAGAAAAGTAAATAGAAAGAGAATCGATATGTGGAGAAATTGATGTAGTGTCAAAAATGAAAGAACGTGATGATATAAGAAAATAAATCCAAGAAGAACTAGGCTAAGATATCAATAAATCTAGAAGGAAAAACATATATTAAAGAAGAGGGTTTAAATACTTAAGCCAAGTATCAAGAGTTTAAACAAGTGGATACTACAAGCTCAATAGTTTTTCAACATTATCAAACATGGATAAAGAAAGATGTGGTAAGATAACATTCTTAAGAAAAATGGTTATATCATTTCATAGAAATATAAAATCATGAAAGTGGTTAATAAATTCAAAGATCCATATACAAGGTATCAAATCAACAACGAAGAAGAAAGGATACATGTTTTAGATAAGATAAGATATAAAAAAAAAAATCTTTGGGGAAAATTGTAACTTTTGATTCATATAAATAAAAGAGGTTACATTCTACATATTCTACAAGAGCATTTAAAAAAAAACATACAACGAGAATTTCCTAAAACCTAACATTGAGTACAAAATACTAATGAGGAACAAAATAATCAATTTTTCCTTTTTTTCCCTTTCTTCTTTTTCACTTCGATCCACCCTCATGAACAAAGTTCTACATAAACTATATGTAAATCAATCTAATTTCTAGAATTTGTTTGGACAACCAACTCTTTATCAAAGTCATAATTGTTAGATTCACGTAGTCGCTTGGTTCCTTTTGTTAAATATTTTGTAACCACTACCTCCAATGAAGGGGAAATCTATGAATACATTGCTTCTTCCCTAGACTCAGAGGGAGGGTTTAAATATTCAACTTGAACTTCTAAATTAGCATTTATATCCTTCTCCATGTTTGATATATGATGTCTTCTTGCATTACGATCTTCTTCCTCTTCCATTGACTACAACTCATATGACTTCCATATTTTCAGTTTGGTATTAGGATCCTTTTTTTGCTTTATGTGAGTTAATGCTTTAGGATGAGAAACTTGTAGATGGCCTATTTGAAGGTAGATTCGGCACTAGAATGGTGTGTTCTCATATCCAATCACTATGTCCAACAAAATTTGTATTTCTTTAATATCATCTTGTCCATCAAACATTTTCTTAGATTATTATCAACACATATTATCCGAGCATATGCGAAGAGACCCAAAACAACCATCTCAACACCTTATTTAATAAATTTTCCCTAGTTTTCCCCAATATTTTTAAGATCTAAGAGATTATATAAATGCAATGGCAAGTTTGAAAGTTTCACCTGTATTGGAATTTTTGTGACACTCATACTGGATGGATCAAATTTAGGGAACCATTGGGTAATAAACATCCCATCATGACCCCAAAAACTAGGTACCTTCCTTAAAAACTTTATGAGAATTTTCATTGTATGAAAACTAGACAACAAAATAACCTTTAGAACATAGGTATACTTCACAGTTTTTATCCAATTCAAGTGAATCCACTTATACAATTCAGATGTAGAAGGCCAAAATCCATTGAAATGAAAAATCACCATAGAATCTTCATAAAAAGAGAGGGATTATGTGATCTCCAGCTCTATAACCTCCAACATTGGCACTTATTTGGTTTTCTCCACTATATATGAGCTAGGAAAAGGAGGAAGTGATCCAATTGAAGAAGACGTATTGTTTATGACCACATCCTTGAAAGACATCAGTTTTGAGGTCACATCCTTAAATGAAACTGACTTTCAAGATGAGGGTGGACCAACCCCCAAAACTCCTCCACACAATCTCAGAACCAATATAAGAGACACACCCTTGCATATGTGGTAATTATACAACTGAGGCATATCCTCAAGTTGTTTACCCTATGATGTAGAGAGAATCCACCCCCTACCCATCAAAATACATACACATCATAGAATTCAATTCTCATGCCCAAGATGGGGAATGAAACTACTCCAAAACTAATTCTGCACAATATAACCACAAATATTTATCCTCACACAGAAATGATACAACCACTATGGTTGTGAATCAACCACTATCTTCTCTTTTGACGCATCGGTAGATTAGAAGTCTGCAATGAACATCTGCACAAATTCTCCAATCTGCAGCATATTCTCAATCCACAATATTCACCCTACAAGTCATGCCTCCCAACCTAGAATCCATGGTTAGTTCAAAACCCAAAGGAATACCCTCCCTCCTACATAGACTTATCATACTTATGTGTATACTCTTGTGTGACGCAAATACACTTTCGCTCAAGGAAATCCCCGTGCTCATACGACAAGAGCACTCATCCTTCTAACCGACATCATATACCAACAATAGCATTACCAATACATAGAACTGTTAGTTCAAAGCATTCTTATCAACAATAATATTATGCAATAATGCAATCATGCTAGTCTCATGCAGTGTATTAAAATACTCAACTACTCCCATCTACATATAACCATCAGTCAGAAACACCATCTTCTCAGAGACTCCTCATCTATGCAATATAAATGTAATTAAATCCATACATCCCTACATAATCAATCAATCATGAAATATAAACATAATCTACAATAATACATACATAATAACATAGCGATATCACACAGTTGTATCATTACGCAAATTCATTCATACATATGCATAAGGATTAATATTTGAAACCCTAATTATTTTATTGATTATGTATAGAATAAAATAAAATGATATTACAAGATCTTCACAGCTAGTATGTGATCTCACAAACTCATTGGATTTCCTGGTTGAAGGCCATGGAAATGTCAACCATCCCTTTTCTTCCTCACGATATCTCCTCCTTCTTGCAATTTGTCTCCTCTGTAATATTTCTTGATGTGTGTTTATTCACCTTCAAAAGATATTCACCTTCATCTTCCCACGAGCTTCTCATGCCCCGTACGTCTTCCTTTTTCTTCCTGTAGGGATTCACCTTCCTCTCGAGTTGTATTCACGAACACATGGTCAACATTCCCTTGACTCCACACCTCCTCTCACTCCTTTGTCCTTTGTCCATGCTATAACAACATTTCAACCCTAAAGAAATATTCCCATTATCTAGTAAGATGTCCATCCTGCTTCACTACCATAACCTATGATCTGACAAATTTTCTAGAAACATTCTACAGACACCAACCACTTCTACAGCAACATTGTCACGCTCTGCACCCAAGTCACTATTCTTGTAGCAACGCATACCTCCTATAGCAATGCGTCCACTCTTTAACAACACTTCAATCATGAAACACACATCCATCATGTATCACATTCCCATATCTCTCCTACAAAATCTTCTTGCAACAACTTTCGACAATTCTCCTACAACAGATTCATGTAGCAAGTTCTTGCAACATTGTCACCATCCCGCATCATTGGAACTATATCGTAGCACTATCATTATTCCATATCCATATTCATGACCTACAATAACCAATCATGTTTTGCATCAAAAACCACTATTTTCTGTAGTTGTACTCTCATGTGCCATAGCTACCATCACCATGTCATAGACAAGAAAACTACGGTGCTCCTGCATCAAACTCCCTAGGTTTAATAAAGCATTCCCTCATTCATATGATGTAAACCATTCACATCTCTAGGTGCCCCATGAAAATTTCATTGTTATTGCACTCATCAACTCTACACCCTTCATTTATGTACATTCACTCTACAAGGAATACAAGACATCTCTTTTCACTACATTTTATTTCAACTCATTGTTGTTATCCTCATGTCCATGGCTATATATCCATATGAAACAACACAACAATATTATTATCATGGAAATATGGAATTTCCATCTCATTCATGTTTCAACTCACCTTCTAGTATTGCTACCGTCTCTATATCTCTTTCTTCATTACAAGCATTGGTCATGTGCTCCTCAGCCATGCATCACCTGCAAAAATCGACATGAGTCACATCCCATCTAGTGTTGGTTGTGGAGCCTGATTATCTTCCTGATTCAGAGGTCCTTGCTTTCAGCCGTGTTTATACCCCATGAAGTATTTACACCCCAGAAGTATGTACACTCTTCCACGCAGGGGAGTGCAGAGGGGGGGTACCCCCTCTGCGGGGTCCGGGGGGTCCATCCCCCCGGCTGGGGGGTCTGGGGGCAAGCAGGCCCCCAACGGGGGTTCGAGGGCAGCGTCCCTCGATGGGGGTTTGGGGGTGAAGCCCCCGAAGCAAAATTGCCTTGTAAAATTATATGTAATTTCATTGTAAATCTGGACCGTTCATTATAAGGTCGCAGATCTAACGGTAGAGATTATGTTAGGGTTTTTTGCCCTAGAAGGCAACCCTCTTTTATGAGGGAAATGTATTGTGGCT
>ML791201.1:278868-289025 GCA_009831015.1 Picea engelmannii
GCTTTTCAAGCAGTTTTAGGGGAGCGTTCCCCTTCCAAATCCTTGATTTAGAAGCCCTCTTAGGTGCTGAGAGATATTTGACTCCAGTGAACCAGTTTCTTCCTTCAAACCAAGCATATAAGATGTTTCAAGTGTCTCTTTAGTGTCTTCGTTGTGATAACATGATTCGACAACATTCACGACACTCTATATCCAACTTGTGACACTTGCGACAAGTTGTAAGGGAGTTGCGACACTTGTGACAAGTGAGAGGCAATATGCGACACTTATCCAGTTGAGTGATTTTGATGTGTAACACACCCTACTAGAACTAATTACATAGAGCCTAGGCAAAAACAAATCTCCACCTAGCAAGAACATCATTTATCTCAAAGCCTTCTCCTTGTAATTTAAAGTTCTTATAGGGTAATGGCCTATCAATTTTGGACTAAAGAGTATCTTTCCATATTTAGAAGACCTACTTAACCCAATTTGGAATAAAATGAATGACCACATGGCTAGTTTCGATGCCACACTTGATTGTTGATCCCTCGAGTCCCTTAGATTTAGCCAGTAAAAGTGTCAATGGATCGAGATTTACAACAAAGGCATACTCAATATTGATATTTGCAAAAACTACCCCATTATATCATTCATGGGAGAAGTATTTATTGATGTCATTCTTTCATTTTGTAGATAATTTTATTAATATTGAATGAATGACCACTATAGTAGGTTAATTGGAATCAAAGTACAACCAATGTAAACAAACAATGGGAGTGAAAAATAAAATCATATCACTACTCTACCAAAAAAATAAAAGGAAATAATAAATAAATAACTATATAATAGTAATAAATAAAAGTAATGTAGATAAAAAGATACAAAGCCATGTTGAACAACAAATATAGACTTCGATACATGTTGGAACTAGAGTGAAGGGTGGAATGATAAGCATAATGCTCCCCATCATCAATCACAATAAAGGGGTTTATGCATTATTTGATGATGTCGTTAGGGAAATACCTAGTGTTGAGGGGGATTGGATGTGTGATTCTGGAAGGATCCCTAGATATAGAAGGTTGATGTCTCCTAAAATAATATTTTAAGGCGATGACAACTTCAAATGCAACACTAGCTACCCGAATGGACCTAGAGTGTAGAACTCCCTATCAAATAAGTTATACTTTGGGACATTCTAGAACTATTATGTCTACTAGATTGAAATGATATTATTTGGGATCTAGAATTAGAACTCTACAAAAATACCATTGAAGTCGGTCAACCCGTTGTGGGGGAGAATTGAGAAGAAATATAGGGTCTCATTTCTCTATATTTTGAAGTGATATAGGCCTCTTCATATCGTCATGCACCCAATGCTTGGTCATACTCCAACATTTTACAAAAATACCATCCCTCAATGACATTAAATTCTTGAAATTTAATTCCATCTTAAGGATAATTCTCTCAAGGGTGGAGGGACTGGGGTAATCCAAGTGACCTAGATATACTTCTTGTAGATATTTTCTTGAATATCTTGGTTCAAGTATTTTTTTGATGATAAAAGGTGACCTATATTGTATAAAGAGTACCTAAAAGGGGGATGTCGATCAGTAGCAATGAGGACTAACTAAAGAAACATGGAAACCTCCAAAAACCAATGTGTTTTTCTAAGGGGGCTATAGAAGTAATATCCTCTTAAACAAAAAGAGCTAGGTAGGTGTACTATGGCTGTTGGATAATGTATTGAATCAACTTTCACATGAAACTCATTAGATGAAGACATTGTATTCACTCTTGATATGATTCTTCCAATTTATGGTGCTAGCTTACTGTTTTTGGTTTTTTATTTATTTAATTTTATGTGTTTTTTGGTAGTAAGGTTTATGTAGGCGGTTTGAATACATAAATAAAATTGTATAATTTAAATTAAAGTAATTTAAATATAAGATCAAATAGTGGAATCAATGAATCTACTCAGAAATTGAAGTACACATTTATATTCCTCTACGCTCATAGATATACTTATTTACAAAACCCATTGAACCTAAAATTTGCATTCATCAATCCACTATGCATTAGGAAAAAACAAAAGAAAATATAAGACTAAATGAAGACACATTAATAAGAAAATACTACATATCTACCATGAAGAAAATAAACAAATGATTTACACAATTCTTCACCACAAATCTATGTGAATGTATTATATTTGTCCTCTGGGAGATTGAAAATCAGATTACATGATCCTCCTCTCAAGTCCCTCTTTCCCAAAAATCCCCTTAAAATGAATCCCTCATACACGAGGGGAAAATAATAGTTACACTAATGTGACCATCCACATTTATCCTCAACTCTTCAACATCTTATATTTATTCGCATTCTCCTCTAGCTTGGAATAAGCTAAGTGTAATTCAAATAATTAAAAAATCTAATAAGATTATGAATTTAATTTAATGCATGGGATTGAAGTAAAAAATAGTCATCATGATGATGACTAGCACCAGGCATGAAATAAGATATGCATTTTGTAGGGTCTAGATATATTTTTTTATCTCTCAATTAGATCTTTGTATCGGTCATTAAATGTCATCTGGGTAGGGAACTAGTGTTGCAATGGAAATGGAAAATGTAAGTAAGGGTTCTAGATAATGTGATTTATCTTGATGTCATTGTTATATTTTTCATTCATGGAAATATAAATTCTTGGTGGAAATGGAGTTTCTTGCTAGTACATCATGGATATTTTTTCATATGAAATATGACAAAGAATGATGGTTGCAAGAATCAAGCCCTCAAACCTTACTGTTATCTCTAATTTTCTATTGTTTTTCGATTGTGCTGGAACTATGGAAGAAATATCCTCTTTGACATTTTAATTCCTCCTCTTAATAGTTGTCATGTTTCTGTCACTTACAATCAAACCCACCAAATACATCGTTATACTATATTAGTAAAAATCTAATAAATTAGTAAGTGTCTTGCATGTCTTTAAAGTCAAGTTAAAATGTAAAACATATCACTGAAAACTTTAGTCTTTGAGCATGCCATAGGGACCTTATTCATACATGAGTACTCATAAAGGGTAATAAGGGTGAATTCAATAAGATGTGAACATCAAATTTGAAAGGGGAAGAATTGAATTTAATCACATCAACAAACTACACATTGTTGACGATTAAAATCGCAACGAAGTTTTGCCCACAAAGTGTTGCTAAAGCCTATTATTATAAAAGCTAAATAATACTAGTAGGTGGGACCCCCTTGTAGATTGGATATCAGGTCTGGTTCTTATTTGATGTTGTGCAACTGTTCAACACTGCTTTCATGGTGATAAAATATTGGGTTATTGGCAATGAATAAGGGATCTTCTATGTTTTTTTTCTGTTGCTCTAGGCTCAAGTTTTATTTTAGAACATCCTATGTTATCCTTTTTTATCACTGCTATCTGTTATGGGATCTATTATTAGGAGACCTGCACAACAAACATGTTATAAACAACACATACAAGCAATTGGAAAGAAATGAAAGCAATGCAATAAAATAAAAAGGAATTAAACTATGCAAACATACTACTATACATGCATTGGAATTTAAATGGTCGTTGTTAAGCCTAGCAATAAGCTAATGGTTGTGTGATTTGTTGAGTTATATGAAACATGGTTGACTTTTGTTATGGCATAAGTTATATATGATGTGGGTGGTGTGTTTGAAAATGAAAAGTGCTAATTCCAATGCATGGATTAATGGGTGGCGTGTACTAATGAGTTAATGGATTGGGGATGGAGGCCACATGCATTTACAGCACGTCACCCTTACTCCTTCCACCAACTGCCACCCTAGTTGGGATATTATTCAAATTGTGTTGTTGTGGTTAAGCTTCGACTTTCGAGCAGAGAGGAATCGTTCGACCAACTCGCATTTTCAGGTGTTTTGATTACAAGTATGCCTTTTTTTGGCCATCCATGAGTCTGCTCTGTTTATGAAATGGATATTGGCTCGAATGTGTGGGTTGTGTTTTTCCTTAAGTATGGAAACTATGTGAAATTGTGACTTTCTTTGGATTGAATCATTGATGGCTCTCTCTGTAATAATGTTTGAAGTCATAGTGTTGTTGGTCGTTCTGAGCATTAGTAGTCGTAAAGGCTCTCTGTCATCCTTGTTGGTTTTAATTGAAGGTTTTTGTCGGTCTTGACTGGATGGATGTATTCACGCTTTTTGTGCCACCATGCCTAATATTTGGATTTTATGAGGTTTAATGGTTGGAAGCACTTTGTGTCATTGCACATTTCTCACTTGGGAATTGGGTTGTTTTCACTACTAATGGTCACGCAATGGGTTATATTGCTTCTTCTCGGCCTTGTTTCCACCTCTGTGTTGTAGTTGGTTGGCTGGAAAGCCACGAGGGTTATACCCTGCATGTGTGAAGTATCGTTATAGGGCCTAAATGGATCCTTTCTCCTCTATTCATAACCTCTCATGTCACGAGATTCATCACCTTGTCCACAAAGTAAATTGTGGTGTTCTTTGTGTATACATTGTTGGTCTCAAAAGTTCTCACCATTGAGAAGAGTCGACTCTAGTCTCCCTATGTTGGCCACAGAGAAAACCCTTAACTCCTCAAGTCTGAGGGTTGATAGATAAGACCTTCGTGGCCTGTTGGGTTTACTATTGGTTATTGTAGATTAGTATGCATTGTCGATGGAATTGATTACAGGATCGTCTAGTTGATTATGTGACAATGGCGTTGGTTTTTGTATCTAGTCACTACATGTGTTATTATAAATGATAAGCTTTGGATGGTTAATTTGAAAAATCAAATACACAGTCACTCTCCTTGTGTTTAACTGAATTGGTAACCCAACATTGTTTTAATTGAGTAAGTCACAACGTCGATGCGTGGTTATGTGTGGCATTCTTACATCATGTTAGGTCGGGTTGTTGATTTTTATGACAATCCAAGTAATAGGCTCAGCATTGAAATTGGTTGATTGACGATTAAGGTTGATACACAGCCATTTTCTTTTGCATTGAATTTATTGGGAAGTTAACTCAACATTAGTTACAATTGTTTAATTATGTTTCACGCATGATGCATTTGTATGTGTGGTGTTCCTACACCATGAGTAAATGATCATTGTAACTATGTGTTTTTTTTATCAAATGGTTATGGTAACTAGAACAACTATGGAAATTCCATCCACTGTATGCGTTATGGTTATTTGATTGCATCATCAAGGATGGGCACAAGTTTTACACAATATGGTTTGGTTGCATTTTGATTAATTTGAGCAATATTGTTGCAGCCTCTTTATATTGGATTGATAGCTCGGCACGATAGGTTGAGTTAATGATACTGTGACTAAGAGTTTAAAATTTTCAAATGGGAATGTTTCATCGTGGTAATTATGGCATGGTTATCCACTGTACATGTTATCGATATTATTTGATTGTGCCATTAGAGAAGGTCACGGTTTTTAAACATGGCTCTGTTTCATTTTGATCAACTAGTGTTATGAGATTGGGCATGTTGTTGATGCCTTGTTGTGTTGGATGGATAGCCCAGCATTTTGAATGTTAGATTCAAGGGAAAATGGACCTGTACAGTCTCATAAATACACTTGTGTTTTGTCGAATGGTTGTGCATTTCACAGCATAGTGTGAGTTGAAATGGGGATTTGTTATCTGGGTCTTTAAATGACAAGTCATGATCTTGCAAGTGAAATATGGATCATCATGTTGACTATGGATTTTAAATGAATGCCATGCATTTTAAATAGTGATAGGAACGAGTGTTATGATAGTATAACCTTATTGCAATTTAATTATTGAAAGTATTGAAATCGAGCATGATTTTTATGTCTGCATTTGATGAGCAAAGTGGAAGTAATTGACTATGTATTCATTTGGGAATTGCTTATGGATAAATGAGAAAAAAACAGAGCTCCCCTACAGATTGTTGTATGCATACTGTTTTGTTTGTTGACACTGTGTTAAATATTTGATTATGAACAACAAACTAGTTAATGCATAGAGTTGTGTGAACTATACACAGTGGTTGTTAATTGGGTCACAATGGTCATTTGGTTGGTGTATTTCCTTTTACATAATGGTTATTTGGATTACTTGATTAATTTTATGAACATTACCTGCTCTCTTTCCCCACCATTATTTATCTTTTCACTAATTACAACCCTGTTGCCTTCCCACATTCATTTTTCACTCCCTGTTCTAAGATTGGTTACAGTCAAGAAGAATTTTGTATTGAAGCAGTTGGAAGTAGCATTGTCTTGGTTGGATTACAGTGATGTTTTATTTGGTTGCATTACAGTTGATTGTTGTCGTTGTTGAGTAGTAACCATGTTTTTTCCCCCTCATCATATCATGTTTCTCTCAATATTAACCCCTCACATATCCTAGGACCAATTATTCACCCCCCTGCTCATTGATAAACAATTAAACAATTTTTATGGATTGGATTGCATGAGTCTGATACATTGCAGAGCCAAATCTATTTCATATTTTAAAGAGTTGTCATGTATGATTATTTAAAAAAATATTTGCTAATCAATCTTGCATGCAGGAATGAGTTTTTCCAGCCGAGGCATCCATGGCTAAGGCAACCGAGGGAGAGGTAATTGGAACAAAGGCCCAAGAAGGCCAAGGTTCTCCATACATTTTGATGTTGACTCAAAAGACCTTGGTCAGTTGTTCCAGGCTGGATTTTTCGATTGGATTGGGAAAGGAGTGCTCCAACCTAGGCCTGAAAGGCCACCTTTCCAAGTTCTGCAAGCCCCTAGTATTCATGTGCCTCCTCATGTCTCACTGTAACCCGAGGTTCCCAAAAATAATGGATGGCAAGAGATTGTCCACCCAATAGTCTCCTAACATCGTGGCTGGCCCAATTTATCCCTACCTGCTCCTTCGCCTATTAATCCCATTGTCCAAGATTCCCCTACCCACTCACCAGTGCAATCCTCTCATGCTAGCAAAAGGTTGAAAATCGAGGCCCACCATGCCCTTGAAAAAGGAAAATTCATTGCTGCCCCTTCCTCACCCTCCAATGGCTCTGACAAATCTGTGTCTTCCCGGATGCATTTGAGGGACGATTGTTCCCACGTGATCAACGAAATTAGGCCTAAAGGCTCAGCACAACTGAAAGTAAATTCAAGAAAATCAAAAGGTGAAAGCAACAATCAAGGAAATATTGCATCTCAGAGCAGGAAAATGGATTTTGAGTTTTTATTTTATCTATTGTTGATGACAGTTGACTTCAGAAAATTTGGACAACATGTTTTATTTTTGGATAT
Organism: Picea engelmannii; assembly: GCA_009831015.1. Lineage (NCBI taxonomy): Eukaryota > Viridiplantae > Streptophyta > Pinopsida > Pinales > Pinaceae > Picea > Picea engelmannii. The sequence continues at coordinate 286,158 of ML791201.1, forward strand.
ATATATATATATATATATATATATATGGAAATAATTTCAAATATCATGAGCTAAATGGTCAAATGTTAAATGGGAGTCACAAGAAGGTGTGTTTTTCTTAACTAACTAATATGTTATGATTGTTAAGAACTAAAGGGAGTCACAAGGGGTCCCACCTACTAGTTATTATTTATTTATAACCCTTATTATGATTATTATTTCCCCCCTAACTAAAAGTTGGTTGAGTCTTTAATTAACTTAACTAATGAGTTGGTTCAACTACTTCAACCAACTCTAATTTGTTTAAAGGAAAAGGAAAGGGAGGAACAAGAGGGGATAGAAGGATAAGCATACTAAGGTTTTATCTTTGAGTTTATGCTAAGATAATTCAGTTTTCATTCATTCCTTAATTTATCACAAGACTAATTCTTTTTATGATAGCAAGGTCTTATTGTAGACAACAAGATTCGGGGCTGAATTACATCATTTAGACACTTGTTTTTCAGAGGTGTTGATCTATCTTTGATAGTCTGTGTAGAATCGTCTATTTGTGAATTAGTTTTCATGACTGGCAAAGGCTATTGTGCAAAGTTGAGTAGGAAGCAATCTGTGGCAAGTTGATTTATATTTTAGAGTTCAATTTTTGGTTTTCTATCAGAGGTCCTTTTGTATGTTCCATCGGGGATGTCTAATTTTGACTTTGGTCCTAAATTTCTGCATGAAATTTTGTAAAATAATGACTCTTTGGTGAATTGGAATGAAATAAAGGATTTCTTTATGTCTCATCTGTCTTGATTATCATCTTGGTGTCTTTACCTTGAATTGGCTGCCAAGACATAGGGGTGTGTTTGCAGCCAATTCACCTTTTTATATGATCTTATAAGCTACCTACACCTATGTCTTGCGAACATCAAAATTTTCGTCGCATTTTTCAAATCAACGACACTTTCATTTCTTGCGACATTTACACATTTGTCTTCGTTAAGTTTTCACGACTGTAAGCGTGAAAACTTCACCTTTCGAAGTTGTTTTTCGATCATTATCTGAACTATGGTTATTTCTTTTGTTATTATGCCTATTGCGCTTACCTTTTATTGATCATTACACGATTGGCAATATCATTTGATCGATTCTCATACGTCGATTGATTATATAACTTGGTTCTGTTGAATTTGTAAGACATTGAGCATTCGGATTTGCATTCTATGACTTGCCTAATCATTAATTCTATGACATGCATAGGGGTATGATTTATTTTTGTTTATATATGATCCTTATGATAATCTTTTCATAAATTTGGCTAGTTGACTATATGCAATATCGTTTTGGTACTTTGATTAAACTTTTGATTGATACATTGGCGCATACATGATTTTGGGTTTTGATTTATATCGGATTGTTAAACATTATGGTATAACTTGCACACCATGATATACATATTGGACTTCATTGGTTGTACGCATAACTCAGTTGTTGAACTATTATGATTGTTTGAACAGCTATGAAATTTGGCGGTTGTACTTGGATAATGAATATTATGCATGGCAGTGAATAACTCCAACACCTTCGCATGCTTCCATTAATGCTTACCCCTTTGCTCGTTCATTGTTGTTGGTTCAGGTAGCCCTGTTCCTGTATGTGTTGGTGAATTCAAACCCTTCCCTTACCATGTGCTTGATCCATGCCGCCAGTCGTCCGAGTTGAACCCAATGGCGGTCAAGCCTTGTTAACATTTGACAATGCCCGCCAAGATTTGGCAGACAGTGGATGGCTTACCTTCGTGAAATGTTTTGAGGGTTTTAACCTCTGTGTAGCATGACAGTTTTCCATGACCTTCGATGGCTGTCGAGCCAATGTCGGAGATATACAATTAGAGATTGACGAGAAATTTATCAGTCTTGCTACGGGTTTGCCTGCCACTGGACAACGATGGTTCAAGAATTGCAAGGGCGAGGAGGTCCCATGGACACTGCTCTTCCTCTCGCGCAAATTTACCTCGTGTGACAGAGGTATGTCTATCTCTGCACTCAAACCACGTTGGCATGATTTATTGATGATAATCAAGCAACTCGTGACCTGTGAAGGTCGATACGGACTTGTATTCCTCCACCATCTGCGTTTGCTTATGGTTTTTACGGGATATCAGCTCAATATGCCCTATTATTTGCATCGTAGTCTATTTAAAATGTCGAAGAAGTTCAAGAGGCACCAGGCTGACAGTAGCCTTTTTCATTATGGGCTTATCAAGCTCATTGTTGTCTGTCATTTGAGTTTGCACAAGGATAGTTGGAGAAATTTCATTGCTCGGAATGGTTTTGAGGATCCGAACCCTACACAGGTTGACAAACTTGTGGTGAGCGAGGTCAAGGTTGTACCCCCGGTTCCCTACCATGTGCTACTGCCTAAACCCTCGACCGACCCTCCTATCGACTTACCCCACATTGTGACTAAGAGTGTTGAGACTGTTAAGCCTGTGAGCAAAAAGCCCAAGGCAAACCTCACTGCAAATGTTAAAGGGAAAAGGAATGCACGTTTGATTTCACAGATGGCAAGGAATAAGCCAAAACCCCCTGTCGATCCAAACCCTATCGTGTTGAGTGAGGTGTTAAGCCCTAAGATTGGATCATTACCCCTTAATTGGGGCATATTAGATTAGTAATGCTATTTTATTTATGTCGGCTTTAGGCCATTAGTTGTAATTTAGATTAGTAATGTTATTTCAATTATGTCAGATTTAGGCCATTAATTGTAATTATTCCTCCTAGTCTCCTATATATACCAAGGAGACATTTTCATTTTGAATCATCTTGTACTTGAACATTTAAGTGGGGTAAAAGGAGGTTGCCCCCTCGAAGAGGCTTATTATCTAAAATTATCTCTTTTTCAAGG
>ML791201.1:310534-323258 GCA_009831015.1 Picea engelmannii
CCCCACTTAAATGTTCAAGTACAAGATGATTCAAAATGAAAATGTCTCCTTGGTATATATAGGAGACTAGGAGGTTTTAATGGCCTAAAGCCGACATAAATAAAATAACATTACTAATCTAAATCACAAATAATGGCCTAAGCTGACATAAATAAAATAACATTACTAATCTAATATGCCCCAATTAAGTGGTAATGAGCCAATATTAGGGCTTAACAAGCTCCAAGCGACAGATAAGAAACAAAGAACAACCGGCTCCATCCTGTTTAAAAATGTGGAATCAGCCACGACTGTTGTAAACTCAAAGTTGGCATAATTGAGCAACCTCGTCGCTACACAGGTATGAAAAATTTGATATCGTTTTGTAAATAATCTAGGTTGATATGAAGTTTGCAATTTAGTTTTTAAACAGTTCTGTTCACACCATGAGTAGCTCTGTTATATCGTGTGCATTCTATATATAGCTTTGCTTTGAATAAAAACAAATTTCGATTCGATTTACGATTTGATTATTCCCAGTTTAGAGATCAATAGATTGTGATTAGATTTGAGTGATCTTTGCTTGAATTTGGTTGATTGGTTTGCCTCGTTAAGGTTTATAAAATTAATAGTTTGCCCCCAAATGAATTGGTTTGAATAAGATTTGAAAAGGAAACTTTGCGTATCCAGTTTAGAACATAATCACGTTCGGATTTGGTTCTGTTATGATCCATATGCTATGGTTGATAAATGACTCGATCGAGTTTGATTGTTACGATTTTTCTCAGATTCGATTTCATTATCATTGATATGCTGTGGCTGGTAAATAATTTTGGGAGTATAGTTGTTACGATGTGCTCTGCCATACGATTTTCCACATCTTGAATACTACTCTGTTTTTACAAAAACGATGGTCTCATTAAACCTGTGCAACTACGCCCGAAACATAAAATGATTATGGTTTGAAACGAATATGATAAACTTAGCTGATTGATTCGTTTGTTTGGATTGTTGTTTGGTTTGATTTTAAATGTGTAATCGGTCAAACCCGATTGTAATTCGTTTGATTGAAATTTTTTTGATAAAGGAAAATCAATCCTGTTTGCTTACTGGGCAATGATCAATGATCGAAATCGATAACAAACTCTATTGATTGATCAGGTTACGTTTTTGGTTATGTGTCGGTTGTGGTTTGGATTCGTTAAAAGCCTAAATCACCTGCTATACAATTATCATGATTTGAAAATAATCCTATTCGATTTGATTATTTCCCCTCATGATAAGACAATTATAACGAAATGTTTGCAATTTGTTTCGTTTTCAATTGAACATTAAAATGATTTCGTAACCGAGGGATTCAATTTGATTGAGAAACGATTGTGATGTTGTTACATATGATTTCATTTACCCGACTTATGACACTAATCGAAACAGAGGGTTTCTATCTTTGTATTCGATTAAATGATATGAATCTTGTTGCTATCTCGTTACAACTATAACGACTGGAAATTGATTCTGTTGGATTGAATCGTATCCTTGTTAAACAATCATATACGAAATGTTTGATTATCAGTTTCAATTGGATATGAAACAATCTTATGACTGTCCGATTATGACTCTGTGGACCCGATTTCGTTGGTAACAAAAGAACAGAGTATTCCTATCTCTGTGTTCGGTTGAATCATGTTGATCCTGTTTAATGTTGAATGATAAAATCATTTTGATCTCAATGATTTGTTTTTAGATATTTCTTGGATGATGATTAAATTTAATTCTTTAAAAAGATTTGAATTAATCTCAATGTTGATTCTGTATCTCATTTTGACTAGCTACAAAATCAGATGATTCTGTAGCTAGTCTATAGAATTTGTTTTTTTATCATTTTATTGGTAAAAGAGTCTTCTAACTTGTCTATTTTGGATCCTTTTCAGGTGAATTCGAAATTACATGGGATTTGCTGGACAGTTTAGAGGATATCTAGATACTTTAGTTTCATTTTAGTTTCCTAGTTTAGTTGATCTTGGGAATATCTTCCCAGATTATGTAAACAGTTTGATAACTTCCACAGGGAGGTTTTACCCTGTGGAAAAACTTATAAATACTCATTATTTTTGTAATAACACCATCCTCATTAGTGGGAGAACAAGGATATGGAGTTTGAATACAGACTGAGACAAAATTTGATATTCTGCTACAGCTTTAGCTTTTCATAAGATCAATATTTTGTTTTATGTTTATGTGTATCAATTTGCATTTGGTTAATGACTACTTTAGCTATCTTAGTCTTTTGCAAATGATATAATTTAATCAATATAATCCATATCTGATTTCTTCCAGTATATAAAAAACATAGCAATTGCTCAATTCAGTTTGTGAATGACAGATTTCTCTTCTTCATGAGTTGAATTATTAAGTATAAGTTTTTGCATAACAGGTTTCCCTTATTGCAGAGATTTATAAATCATATAATTGTTATGATTGTTTATGTCTTGTTTGTCCTGTAAACAACTCAAAGAGCATTACAACTAATCATTTACGAGAAGCTTCTGGATTATTCGGTGCGAGTTTCCTTCCTCCGACCAGCTTCGCAGTCATCATACACAGGGCAAATCAGGAGCGTTTCCAGGTCTGTTTGTTGTTTCTTGTCTAGTATATTTGTTAGTATTTTAGTTAGATATATTTGTAATTAGTATATTATATCGTTTAATTTCAGTAAGTTTTATTTCTTATTTATAAAATCATAAAATCAACAAAATATCTGTCTCTGTCTTAGGGCAGAAAGCAAATCAGTTTCTCAGGTTTTATTTAAATCTGTGTTTTGTAGACATTGTACATTTTGTAAATAGGTTATATCTCATATAGTAGTTAGTATAATATTAGTTAGTAGTTTGTATATATATAGATAGTAGATTAGTTAGTTTGTTTAATAGTTAATTTTAATTAGATTAGTTAGTATTAATTCGTTTTATTTATTGTTAGTTAGTTTAGTTAGTTTTATTTAGTTTTAGTTAGTTTAGTTAGTTTAGTTTTAGTTAGAATAGTTAGTTTAGATTAGTTTTCTCTTTGGTTTTCCTAGGACCTTAGATCGGCTAACGGAGCCGCTAAACCCGTCAGGGTGGTTCATTCCGAACGGCTTGGGCTATTAGACAACCCTGGACCGGTTCCACTCTCTCAGTTGACGGATGGTCAATTTCGCCCGTCAACAGGGTGAATTCCATATTTGTTGAGCAGGATAACATTCTCATAGAACAAATAGATTTAGATGATGGCATGTGGCACATGCACTTTGATGGTTCACACTCTAATGAAGGTAATGGGGTTGGCATTATCTTGGTTTCCCCTGTAGGAAAAATTTATAATTTGTCTTTCAAGTTAGAATTTACTTGTACAAGCAATGTCACTAAATTCGAAGATTTATTATTAGGCATTGAAAACGCCCTTAATCTTGGTTGTGGTCACATTTAAGTTTTTGGATATTCTGAGCTTGTTGTGAACTTGATACGTAATATATGCTCTCCTATCAACAAGTTGTATGGAATGATACTCCCAAACTGTTTGGGCATTTATCTCGAACCTTCTATCTTTCAACATCACTCATGTTAAGAGGGAGTTAAATTTAATGGCTGATCAGTTAGTTGCTTTTGCAGCTTCTCCTAATTAGCAACTTTTGCCTCACAGGCCTGATTGCTCTTTTCAATCTCTATATCGTCTGTATATCCCTAACATTGTAGAATCTTGGTAGGCCCCCCCTAACAATGAGAGTGTTTGCACTTTCAGTCAAGATGAACCTTTTAAGCCCAAGGAAGTGACATCCATAGAAGACAACAAGGTTCCTAAGGTCTTGACTTCTCTTGAGATTTCATTTTCATTGAGTGATGTAGGCAATAAAGATAAACAGAGAGAAGAGGATTCAAGAAGGAAGGTGGGTGAAACCATCTCCTGGGATATTGGGGCACTCGAATCTTCAAGGAATTCTAACATAAGTACCCAATGTTCTGATAAAGAAGAAATGGAGTTTTCCAATCTACTTGGTGGATTTCAAAATGTTTTTGCTTGGCCTTATAAGGATCTTCGTGGTTTTGATCCTAGTCTCCAACAGAATTTTATTCCCATGAAGGAAAGCATGAAACTAGTTATGCAAGAACAAAGATCTATTAACTCTACATTTAAAGAAACTTTTCAAAGGGAGTTGGAAAAATTATTAAGGGTTGGAATTGTTTTTTCAGTCCACCCTGAATGGGTTTCCAATTGGGTACTTGATTCGAAGACCACTGGTCATATTATAACCTACATTCATTTTTTCAGTCTCAGTCAAGCTATTCTGAGAAATCCTTTTCCTCCCCTCAATATGGAAGTAATTCTGCAACAGGTTGTCAAGTCACAGTTGAGGGCGTTACTTGACAGTTTTTTGGGTTGCAGGAAAATTAGGGTAAAAGAGGCAGATGCTTACAAAACCAACCTTATCTCAAATTGGGGTACCATGACTTATAAATTCTTGTTTTATGGTTTACCTGATACAATTATCACTTTTAAAATACCTATACACACAACTTTCGATGAATTGGTCAATATCTATGTCTATCTTGATGATCTAATTGTGTACGTCAAAGGGATGATAATTACATCAGGGTTCCAAGTGTTGTTTTTGGGTCCTTTCAAAATAGATTTTGTCTTGGACGCTAACTCACATTTTAAAGGATTTACAGGAGCAATTGTTTTCCTACAGCAATAACGGTTCTCACGTGAAATATTGCGAGGGACCAATGTGATAAGTTTTAATGTTGTTTTGATTTTTTGTATATTAGTAGCCTAGCTCTACTTTCATTTTTGAGCTTCTCTTTTCTTCTTTACAGTAGTTTGACTTCTACTTTCTGTGTTAGAACTTTTCTTGTTGCTTTTTCGTTTCTATCTTTTATTTGTTGTTGTTTTAATTTCTGCAATTTGACTTCTATCATGATTTTATTTCCTTTCATCTTTTAGTTAATTTGGTAAAAATAGGATGTTGGATCAATTCGGCCACAATGACACTCCTGCAAAGCATTGTTAGTCAATAAAAATCAATCTTACACAATTGTTATGATCTTTCCTTTGAAGTACCCTTGAAATTGGTATATATCTCCACTGTTGTCTTATAAAGAATGGGTTATCTCCCGCTTCTTCTTGCCATTTCTTCATCCATTTTGATTTTTTAAGATCAAGTCCAAGAAAAAATTCTCCTTGAAGTTAAGAGCAGATTTTGGTTGAATGATTATGCATACAGTGGTAAAACCCCTCATACTTAACACTTTCCATGAGTTATTCCCAAATTCCCGGTCATTTTTTTCATTAAATCAGTTCACTTCCCCCTATTGCATAATCTTCCTAGTTATAGCTTATTGACCTATTGTTCTTGTTCTACGAAACCATGAGTTCTGAGTTCCAAATCTGTTGAAAACAAATTTCCCTGTGGAGTCGCTAGTTTGTTGACGATTAAAATCACAACGAAGTTTTGCCTGCAAAGTGTTGCTAAAGCCTATTATTATAAAAGCTAAATAATACTAGTAGTTGGGACCCACTTGTAGATTGGAGATCAGGTCTGGTTCTTATTTGATGTTGTGCTATTGTTCGACACTTATTTCATGGTGATGACATCTTGGTTTATTGTCAATGGATAAGGCATGTTTTGTGTTTTTTTTTTCTGTTTCTCTAGGCTCAAGTTTTATTTTACAACAACCTATGTTATCGTTTATTATCACTGCTATTTGTTATGGGATCTATTATTAGTAGACCTGTACAACAAACATGTTAGAAACAACACATACAAGAAATTTGAAAGAAATGAAAGCAATGCAACAAAATAAAAAGGAATTAAACTATGCAAACATACTACTATACATGCATTGGAATTTAAATGGTCATTGTTAAGCCTAGCAATAAGCTAATGGTTGTGTGATTTGTTGAGTTATATAGAACATGGTTGATTTGTGTTATGTCATAAGTTAGATATGATGTGGGTGGTGCATTCAAAAAATGATAGGTGCTAATTCCAATGCATGGATTAATGGTTGGTGTGTACTACTGAGTTAATGGACTAGGGATGGAGGCCACGTGAATTTACTGCATGCCACCCTTACTCCTTCCACCATTGGCCACCCTATTTGGGCTATTGTTCAAATTGTGTTGTTGTGGTTAGGATCTAAATTTTGAGCAGAGAGGAACCGCTCGGCCAACTCATGTTTTAAGGTGTTTTGATTACAGGTATATCTTTTTTTGGCCATCCATGAGTCTGCTCTGTTTATGAAATGGATATTGGCTTGAATGTATGGGTTGTGTTTTTCCTTAAGTATGCCAACTGTGTGAAATTATGAGTTTCTTTGGATTGAATCATTGATGGCTTTCTCTGCAATAATGTTTGAAGTCACAGTGTTGTTGGTCGTTTAGAGTGTTAGCATTCATAAAGGCTCTTTGTCATCCTTGTTGGTTTTAGTTGAAGGGTTTTGTTGATCTTGATTGGCTGGTTGTCTTCACTCTTTTTGTGCCACCATACCTAGTCTTTAGATTTTATGGGGTTTAATGGTTGGAAGTGCTTTGTGTCACTGTGCATTGTTCACTTGGGCATTGGGTTATTTTTGCTACTAATGGTTGCGCAGTGGGTTATATTGCTTCTTCTCAACCTTGTTTCCACCTTAGCGTTGTAGTTGGTTGACTGTAGAGCCACGAGGGTTATACCCTGCATGTGATAAGTATCATTATAGGTCTAAAATGGATCCTTGCTCCTTTGTTCATAACCTTTGTTGTCACGGGATTCATCACCCTGTCCACAAAGTAAATTGTGGTGTTCTCTGTGTATACACCGTTGGTCTCGGAGGTTTTCACCATTGAGAAGAGTTGACTCTAGTATCCCTGTGTTGGCCACAAAGAAAACCTTTAACTCCTTAAGTCTGAGGATTGATAGATAAGACCATCATGGCATGTCAGATTTACTATTGTTTATTGTAGATTGGTATGCATTGTCGACATAGTTGATTACAGGCTCTTCCAGTTGATTATGTGACAATGACATTGGTTTTGGTATCTAGTCACTACATGTGTTATTATAAATAATAAGCTCTGCATGGTTAATTGGAAAAATCAAATACACAATTGCTCTCCTTGTGTTTAAATGAATTGTTAACCCAACATTGTTTTAATTGAGTAAGTCACGGTGTCAATGCATGGGTATGTGTGGCATTCTTACAGCATGTTAGGTCGGGTTATTGATTTTTATGATAGTCCAAGTAATAGGCTCAGCATTTAAATTGGTTGATTGATGATTGAGGTTGATACACATTCACTGTCTTTTTCATTGAATTTATCGGGATGTTAACTTAGCATTAGTTACAATTGTTTAATGATGTTTCGCATGTGATGCATTTGTATGTGTGATGTTCCTACACCATGAGTAAATGATCACTGTAACTATTTGTTTTTTTCGTCAAAAGGTTATGGTAACCGGGATGACTATGGAAATTCCATCCACTGTATCTATCATGGTTATTTGATTGTGTCATCAAGGATGGGCACAAGTTTTACACATTATGGTTTGGTTGTAGTTTGATTAATTTGAGCAATATTGTTGCAGCCTCTTGGTATTGGATTGATAGCTCGGCACAATAGGTCGAGTTAATGATACTGTGACTGTGTGTTTAAAATTTTCAAATGGGAATGTTGCATCATGGTAATTATGGCATGGTTATCCATTGTACCTGTTATCGATATTATTTTATTGCACCATTAGATAAGGTCACGGTTTTTAAACATGGCTTTGTTTCATTTTGATCGACTAGTATTATGAGATTGGGCATGTTGTTGTTGCCTCGTTGTGTTGGATGGATAGCCCAACATTTTGAATGTTAGAGTCAAGGGAAATTGGACCTATATGGTCTCATAAATACACTTGTGTTTTGTCAAATGTTTGTGCAATTCACAGCATAGTGTGAGTTGAAATGGTGATTTGTTATCTGGGTCTTTAAATGACAAGTCAGTATCTTGCAAGTGAAATATGGATCATCATGTTGACTATGGATGTTAAATGAATGTCATGCATTTTAAAGAGTGACAGGCACGAGTGTTGCGACAATATAACCGCATTGAAAATTAATTATTGAAAGAATTGAAATAGAGCACGATTTTTATGTCTGCATTTGATGAGAAAAGTGGAAGTAATTGAATGTGTATTCATTTGGGAATTTCTTATGGATAACTGAGAAAAAAACAGAGTTTCCCTACAGATTGTTGTATGCATATTGTTTTGTTTGTTGACATTGTGTTAAATATTTGATTATGATCAGTGAACTAGTTAATGCACATAGTAGCATGAACTATACACAGTGGTTGTTAATTGGGTCACAATGGTCATTTGGTTGGTGTATTTCCTTTTACAGAATGATTATTTGGATTACTTAATTAATTTTATGAATATTACTCGCTCTCTTTCCCCACCATTATTTTTCTTTTCACTAATTACAACCCCGTCACCTTCCCACATTCATTTTTCACTCCCTATTCTAAGATTGGTTACAATCAAGAAGAATTTTGTATTGAAGCAGTTGGAAGTAGCAATGTCTTGGTTGGATTACAGTGATGTTTTCTTTCGTTTCATTATAGTTGATTATTGTAGTCTTTAGGCAGTAATCATGTTTTTTCCCCCTCATCATATCATGTTTCGCTCAATACAAACCCCTCACATATCCCAGGACCCTTTATTCACCCCCCTGGTCATTGATAAACAGTTAAACAATTTGTATGGATTGGATTGCATGAGTCTGATACGTTGCAGAGCCAAATCTGTTTCATATTTTAAAGAGTTGTCATGTATGGTTATTTAAAAGACTATTTGTTAATCAATATTGCATGCAGGAATAATTTTTTTTAGCCGAGGCAACTGAGTGCGAGGTAATTAAAACAAAGGCCCAAGAAGGCCAAGGTTCTCCATACATTTTGATGCTGACTCACAAGAGCTTGGCCAGTTGTTCCAGGCTGGATTTTTCAATTGGATTGGGCAAGGAGTGGTCCAACCTAGGCCTGAAAGTCCTCCTTTCCAAGTTCTGCAAGCCCCTAGTATTCATGTGCCTCCTCATCTCTCATTGCAACCCATGGTTCCCAAAAATAACAGATGGCAAGAGATTGTCCACCCGACAGTCTCCCAACATCATGGCTGGCCCAATTTATCCCTACCTGCTCCTCCGCTTATTAATCCCATTATCCAAGATGCCCCTGCCCACTCACCAGTCTAGTCCTCTCATGCTAGCAAAACGTTGAAAACCAAGGCCCACCATTCCCTTGACAAAGAAAAAGCCATTGTTACCCCTTCCTCACCCTCCAATGGCTCTGACAAATCTGTGTCTTCCCAGATGCATTTGAGGGATGATTGTTCCCACATTATCACAAGATTAGGCCTAATGGCTCAGCACAGCCGAAGGCAAATTCAGGAAAATCGAAAGGTGACAGCAGAAATCAAGGAAAGATTACATCCCAGAGTGGGAAATATGGATTTTGTGTTTTTATTTTATCTATTGTTGATGACATTTGACTGCAGAAGTTTTGGATAGCATGTTTTATTTTTGGATATATATATATATATATATATATATATATATATATATATATTGAAAATAATTTCAAATATCATGAGCTAAATGGTCAAATGTTAAATGGGAGTCACAAGGAGGTGTGTTTTGCTTAACTAACTAATATGTTATGATTGTTAAGGACTAAAAGGAGTCACAAGGGGTCCCACCTACTAGTTATTGTTTATTTATAACCCTTATTATGATTATTACTTTCCCCCTAACTAAAAGTTGGTTGAGTCTTTAATTAACTTAACTAATGAGTTGGTTCAACTGCTTCAACCAACTCTAATTTGTTTAAAGGAAAATGAAAGGGAGGAACAAGAGGGGATAGAAGGAGAAGCATACTAAGGTTTGCTCTTTTATTTTATGTTGAGATAATTTAGTTTTCATTCATTCCTTAATTTATCACAAGCCTAGTTATTTTTATGCTAGCAGGGTCTTATTGTAGACAACAAGATTCAGGGTTGAGTTACATCATTAAGACACTTTGTTTTCAGAGGTGTTGATCTATCTTTGATAGTATGTGTAGACTTGTATGTTTGTGAATTAGTTTTCATGACTGACAAAGGATATTGTGAAGAGTTGAGTGGGCAGAAATCTGTGGCAAGTTGATCTAGCTTTTAGAGTTCAATTCTTGGTTTTATGTCATGGGTCCTTTTGTATGTTCCATCGAGGATGTCTAAGTTTGACTTTGGTCCTAAATTTCTGCATGAAATTTTGTAAAAGAATGACTCTTTGGTGAATTGGAATGAAATAAAGGGTTGTTTTATGTCTCATCTGTCTTGATTATCATCTTGGTGTCTTTACTTATGTCTCTACATTTATTTCAGCAATTGTTATACTAAGAAAATTACATAAAAAGTAAATTTCCAGCAAGATTTTTATTGATAAAAGACTAGCCTAAGCACTTGTAATTAATACTTGTGAGTTGGGATGTTATTTTTATTGGCTATAAACATACAGTGAGATTCCTGTCTATTTTTCTCTAGCTAAGCTGAATCTGAAAATGCTTGAGTAAGATCATTTTTTCCTTAACACAGACTTGGGACTCTAAATTAGCCACAAGATGATTATTGGCCCTTGACCAAGTTTTGAAGAATACTTGGTCATATTTGACCACTTTTGGGACTGTGACAGCTTGCCAAGGAAGGAGCACAACACAAAGCGGAAAGTAAGGAAGCAAGACCTATTTTTGGGTCCATTTTAGGGTTTTGGGTTGATGTAACGGGAAAGGGATGTCGGCCCATGGGTTTACCCACGCTTAGGCCCATTTTGTAATCTATAAATAGGCAATGTAAATAGAGGAAAATTATAGTAATGTAGACATATATGTGATGTATAACTGAAAGCTTAGTGCTAGTAACTAGATCTATGTGATCAAATGTATCTTAGAGTGCTCCGTGCATGAGATCGAAAAGCTAAGTGCAAGTTGTTGTAGTCTTGTGTTGAAGAGAAAGGAAGAAGGATCTAGTGAGCTACGCAGATCTTCTTTCATGTGCAAAGTAAGGGTCATTGAAGCTCTGTGGCTTGACTGAGATAATATAAATAAGACTTTGTGGACGTAGCCCCAGGGTGGGGGTGAACCACGGTAACTGTGTGTATAGTGCTTTGTGCTTTGATCTAATGTGTTTATCTCTTTCTTGGATAAGTTCTTAATGTGATTAAGTAGATCTAGTTATTCTCTATGATGATGATATATGAATGAACGTTAGATATAATATATAATATTCTTAGTGCTTGATCTGTTGCATCTAACCTATATTTCTGTGGCTAAGTATTGAATCATCTTTAGTATAAGTATTCACTATGATGATCTGTGCTATCTGCGAAGTACCAGACAAGTTAAATATTGATGAAGGGTCTATGCTAAGTGCCCTGTAAAAGATATAATCGCAGATCAATGTCCCAGCTAAGGTTGCAGACATCTGACTCCTGCGACCACCCCTGCCTCTACCTCGGGTGAGACTTCATCTGCTTCACAGGTATTGTCAAAAGGGCCGATAGTTAGGGTTTTGTTGGTGCGCTCTTGAGCATTGAACCCTGGGTTTGCCCCTGTGCCAACAAATGGTTCCGTTGCTGAGACCTGAAACTGTGATTGTTGGTAACTGAAGAAGAAGAAGCTTTGTGAAAAATAAGCTATGTGTGTAGATCTATTTCCCTAGTGCGCAGTGTTATGTTTGAGCTATGAAGCTTTGTGCCAATAAAGAGAGGTCAGATCTGAAGAAAAGAGGTCAGATCTGAAGAAAATAAGTCAGTTTTGTGAAGAAAAGAGGTCAGATATGCAAGAAAGAGGTAAGATATGTAATCTTTGTGCTCTGATAATGGTAAGAATAGTCAAAAGTTTTTAGATTTGGAAGCTTTGTGCTCTATAGAAATAAGATAAGTGAAATTTTTTGTTTCTAAAGCATGGATCTAGGTATGGTTGATAGATTTTGTCCTAGCTTCAAAACTAGGGCATTAATAGATGAAAGAAAGTTTGATATGAATAGATATGGTAAGTATAGTGACAGATATGTTATACCTATGCATCGAAAGAATGTCTGGACTAACAAGTGGATGCAAGATCCTAGAAAGATTTTTTTGCAGACTAGCCACCGTGATCCTGGTGCACAATATAGAAGGAGTTGGGGAACATCTAAATGAAAGAGAGGATTAACCCTTTTTTATAGTTGAAGAAGACCGAGAGATCTTGCTAAAGAATGCCCTGGGAGAAGACCTAGTTGCCTCTGTTGTAAGGCTATGGACCATGAAGTATTGGATTTCCCTAGAATGATTGTTAGGCTTGAGAAGTTGAATATGGAACAAGCAAACCTTAAAGTATATCAAGAGACCAAGATTATAGCAAAAACCCTGATCCAGGTGGATATCGGGGGCCACCCACCTTTTCCAAATGGCTCAAAACAATTTTTTGGCCATTTTGGCAATTTACTATTTTTAGCAGGTTTTCACTTCCGGGGCCATTTTGAGGGCCTAAATGAAGTTTTTTTGAGATATAGGTTCTCAATGATATATAAAGGCATGATTGAGTCCCCAAAATGAATCTCCTCGATGATACCTTTCCAACGAGCTATCACACGCCTAAAACGGAGATCGTATGCAAAAGTTACGACCCCGGGAAGTTGATGCACCAACTTACCCAAACGGGGCCCACATGA
>ML791201.1:324754-343836 GCA_009831015.1 Picea engelmannii
ATCTATGAGTCTCGACCCCGTAGTGTCATTATTACTCTGGGGGGTCATCTCTACAGGATACCAGAGGTAGTTCCAACTACTGCCCCACCTAAACAGTGTTGCAAGGTAGTATCTCATACTAGAAAATTCATCTTCTCCATAATTTGTTCAAAGGGTGAACAGAAGGATACTGCAGCCACCACAGCTTCGGCCAAAGCACCTCCTATCCAACAGAAGCAGGTCGACAAGGTTGCAGCAAAGCACGAAGATTCCTTCTGCACACAGTCATCTAAAATAGCCAGACTGGTTAAAAAGGTCCAATCCTTCCAGCCACAGGTTCATGACAGATTTCCACAAACTAAGTAGTGTGACTTCTCCAACAAGACAAGTAGCTCACCAAGATGCAGATTCAACAAATGCTTTTCCCTCTCCTCTGGGAACTCAACGCAATGGAGACCAGTGCTTCCTAAGGAGGGAGGATACTGATCCGGATTATTTTCGGCACGAAATGAGAGCGGAGATATAATAAAGAAATGCACAGAGATATCGCGTATATCCAACAATATAACAGAAATATATCAGAGATGCAACCATAAACACAGAGATACAGTAATACACGATTTCTATTAATGAAAGAATGTACAGAGACTGTAAAAATACAGAGTGAAAGACTCGCTAGAATGGTGGCAGCTTATCTCTGAGAAGAGATGTGACGGCTACTCACATTCGCAAGAAGATGATTACAATGAGGCTCGGAAGGCATTTTTACAATAGACGGGAATGCCAAAATTCCTAGACATCCAAAAACCTAACCCTAGGAGATGAAGCGCCAAAAGTCATGTGGGCCCTGTTTGGGTAAGTTGGTGCATCAACTTCCCGGGGTCGTAACTTTTGCATACGATCTCCATTTTAGGCGTGTGATAGCTCGTTGGAAAGGTATCGTCAAGGAGATTCATTTTGGGGCCTCAATCATGCCTTCGGCTATCATTGAGAACCTCTATCTCAAAAAAACTTCATTTAGGCCCTCAAAATGGCCCCGGAAGTGAAAACCTGCTAAAAATAGTACATTGCCAAAATGGCCAAAAAACTGTTTTGAGCCATTTGGAAAAGGTGGTTGGCCCCCGATATCCACCTGGATCAAACCCAGAAAGAATTATAAAATATATTACTACAGATGAAAGATACCTTGAATGACCACTGACATGTTAGGCTATCAGAGATCTTCAAAGAAAAGGAGCAAATCGAAGCAAGAATAGGGGACTTTGACATTGACTATACTCTTGATGAAGACACACAAGTGAACATTATGCCAGAAAGAACTTGGGAAGCTATAGGAAAGCCTACCATGATCCCTTCCCTAGGAGAAACAAGTTTCTTCAGAGGAAAGCTAGTAAAACTATGTGGAAGGCTCGCCCGAATACCTATGACTGTCAATGGAACTTCAACAGAGGAAGACTTTGAGATCATTAAATTTGTTGAAGATAGCACCCCATTTACCATGCTCATAGAAAAACCTTGGATTGATAGAGAACAAGCCAGATGAAAATAGGAAGAAAAAGTTTTGGAATAGAAGAAGCAACAGTTAAAATACTTTATGACCAAAAGGATCTCACACTTGATTGAAGAACAGAAGAGCAGATCACAGATATTTAATATTAGCAACTATGATGTTGAAGCTAAGAGAACACTTGAGGATCTGCAGAAGATCGAGTTACCTATTTTTGATATAGAAGAAGTATTATCAAGGAACCCTAGGAAAGACTTTCAATAGCGTGAAGTAACTAAGACTAGAGAAGATAAACATTACAATGGTAAAAGAATTACTGAGATGAAGCTCACTAGGAAGAAGGCTAGGAAGTTAAGAAAGAAAAGGGCTAATACTGTAAGATTACAAGAGGTTTTAGAGGACACTTCGCAACAAGAATAATTGCAGAATTGGAGCTTCGCCAAGATATCATAACAATGCCATAGAGTACTTCGCCATGATGAAGCAATATAGCTATTGGAACAGATATACCCGTTCGACCGCCTCTCCGAACGGATCAAAAAGCAATTATGGGTTATGGGTTACCACTAGACTGTTGGATAGCACCAAAATGGATAGAATGGAGTTAATGAAGGCCCCATGTCCATTGCAAGCAGACTGTTTCTGAGATTGCCTACTTAACCCATCACACTATGCACCGAGAATACTCTTTTCTAACTGAAAATTTGAGCGCGAACACTGAGAAGTTGAAACTGGGTACTAGACATAAAAAATACATTATGCACAAGGATGGGAAGGAAGCATAAAGCAGGAGGAGCTATTCCACTGGATCATGGGTGAACTCAAAGAAGTGCAGCAGGCACTCTGTTCCAGCCAAGCAGTTTCTACGGCGCCCTTAACAATGGAAATACTAGGAACAGGAGATGAGCCCACTCAATTACGTCAGATCACTGAGAAATTCAAAGCTCACCTTTGACGAGCTCAAGAATACATAACGCAAGCCACCCAAGCTTTGGCGCAAGAACAGAGCACACATGGAGAACAATGGAGGAAGGCAGAACAGGAGCAGCTTGCCTTACAAGCGAAGTGGGAGGAGGAAAAATCACAGTTACAGTAGAGCAAGGACTAGTTGCTAGCATAGCAACTTGAAGTATAGGAAAGAGTTCACAAAGCACTATGCTCTGTGATGATCATAGAAGTGAAGATGGAAGATTGTCTCCCGCAGCAGGTGAGCTAATTGGAAGAAGTAATCCAGCAACTTCAACAGTGCATCATGGATCTGGAACTCCACACCATTCCTGAGACACTCCGAGAGATAAGAGATCTAAGAGAGGCCACTGCTCGAAGAGAAATTGATTGATTAAAAACCTTGGCTTTGGAATGTAGGCAGCTAAGCACTAGAAGCGCCCAGACTTATGAAACCCTCGCAGAGAATCAAGAATTGCAAACATTAGAGGCACAACTCCAAGAAGAAAAGTAGCATGTATATGTGCTACAAGTGCAGCTAAAGTTTGTGACCCCAGTCAAAAGAATGAAGAGGTTCACAAAACAACACACAACCCAACAACAAGTACATATGCTGCAAAGTAAAGTAATGGAAGTCTCTCAACGACTACAACCACTCTAAGAGAAGTCATGCAAATTGTTCGCCAAACTTGAAAGCTAGGGATCTAAACTTGAACAGGGTGTCATCACTGCAGAACAACACTTGGAAGGACCTCTCAATGACACAATAATCCATGAATTTACTGAATAAGAGACTGTCTCACTACAGCAGGTCGAAGCAGCTTGAACCAAGCTTGAGGCATTCGAAGCAGAATTGGTCAGACCTGAGTGACTCGGGATCAGTCACAGGTGAGTGTTGAGGGCCTATTTCCCCTTGACCAATTTTTGAAGAACACTTGGTCATATTTGACCACTTTTGGGACTGTGACAGCTTGCCAAGGAAGGAGCACAACGCGAAGCGGAAAGTAAGGAAGAAAGACCTATTTTTGGGTCCATTTTAGGGTTTTGGGTTGATGTAACGAGAAAGGGATGTTGGACCGTGGCTTTACCCATGCTTAGGCCCATTTTGTATTCTATAAATAGGCAATGTAAATAGAGGAGAATGATAGTAATGTAGACATCTATGTGATGTATAACTGAAAGCTTAGTGCGAGTAACTAGATCTGTGTGATCGGATGTATCTTAGAGTGCTTTGTGCATGAGATTGGAAATATAAGTGCAAGTTGTTGTAGTCTTGTGTTGAAGAGCAAGGAAGAAGGATCTAGCGAGCTATGCAGATCTTCTGTCCTGTGCGAAGTAAGGGTCATTGAAGCTCTTTGTTGTAATTGCTTGAACGAGATAATATAAATAAGACTTTATGGACGTAGCCCCGGGGTGGGGGTGAACCATGGTAACTGTGTGTATAGTTCTTTGTGCTTCGATCTAATGTGTTTATCTCTTTCTTGGCTAAGTGATTAATGTGATTAAGTAGATCTAGTTATGCTTTGTGCTGATGATATATGAATGAACATTAGATCTAATATATAAGATGCTTAGTGCTTGATCTGTTGAATCTAACCTATATTTCTATGGCTAAGTACTGAATCATATTTAGTATAAGTATTCACTGCGATGCTATGTGCTATCTACGAAGTACCAGACGGGTTAAATATTGATGAAGGATCTATGCTAAGGGCCCTATAAAATATATAATCACAGATCAGTGTCCCAGCTAAGGTTGTAGACATCTGAGTCCTGCAACCACCCCTACCTCTACCTCAGGTGAGACTTCATCTGCTTCGCAGGTGTTGCCGAAAGGGTCGGTAGTTAGGGTTTTGTTGGTGCACTCTTGAACATTGAACCCTGGGTCTGCCCCTGTGCCAACAATGATTATTTCTCCAGTTTTGAGAGGACAAAGTTTTCATCGATAAATTCCCTTCTAAAGGCTACATAAAACCCAAATTTACATTAAAATATAATTTAATTTATGTAGTTTATCAGTTCAAAGCTTTGATATTTTTGGAGCATGTTTATGTTAGGGAATCAAACAATACATAAATGAAGAACCATTTCTCATTCAAATTTTTTATTCACATCTCAATTAGTGCACACTAACTTGCATATGATATGGTGAATAAATAAATTGGGGCTACAAAATTGGAGGGACATCACATCCCAACCATGAAATAGTTAAACACATTCCAAAAGAAGAAGGGAATCACACCCCAATAAGGGAAGGGAGATTCAAATCCAAATTAGTGAATGAGTAACTTACAACCTATTATATGAATGATAAAAAGGGTAAATAATATATGGAATTGCAAGTGAAAGAACAAATGGCTAAATCACATTAGAAATTGTGAAAGGGTAGATCACACTCTAACCTGCGAGTGGGAATGGGTAAATCATACTCTAATCCATGAGGGAAAAAGAGTAAATCACACTTTAATATACGAGTAGGAAAGGGTAAATTTCATTATAAACCATGAAGGGAATAATTTTCATTTGTAGAAGAAATAATGAAGGGTCATCTCACTCAATTAATGAAGGAAAAATGTAACATAGAAGATGAATGATAATGATAAATTCTTAAAGTCAAAGTTCTCACCTTCAATTTATTTATTTTTATACACTTTTACTTAAATTTTATCATTGTCATTTATTGTTCAAGGATGTTTTTGAGTAGTTTAAGCTTCAATGGAATTTAAACAAAGCAAGTAGAATTTCAATTTTCACCAAAAATTCAATATATTGAACAATTTTTGGGGTTTTAGCATTCAAGACATAATTATATTATGACTAGTTGTTCTTCACAACCTTAACTCAAAATACATTAGTTCCAAGGCCAGAAACAAGTGTATCCCTTAGAAATGAGATGTACTTCAAAACTTAAGATGATAAAATATTACCTCTTATGGTTTTCCTTAATATAAATTGTTCAAATGACTCTTAGATGATTCCCTTTGAACTTACTGGACTCGCAACCACACTTTACTATTCACTACTATAACCAAGGAACATGAAGGTATCATAAATGGGAGAGTAACGAGGAGTTATTTTATCTAGAAATAAGTGAGGACACAAATTCCTAAGCCAATAGAAAGTTAATTAGCCACAAGTTAAATCTAGTTTCTGATTAAGAAATAAGCATGCCACCTTCCATACACGAGATTTATAACATTTGTTTTAATAGTAGGAGCATGGATGGACCCCACTTTGTTATTATGTTCATGGGAACGAGAGAGGGGGATAGGGTTTTGGGTCCATGAAAGGGAGTGAAGCCATGATATAAATATACTTCACAGTTGCTAATACAAGCTCAAAATCTCAATCCTTATTACCACTCATTTGAGAAATCTTTTTATTCAACACAATATATACAATGCTACCATTTCTCAATCAGATGGGAGAATGTGAAGGGTACCCCTTCACTTCAAAATCAAAAGAGTGAACACCATGTGTAATTCTTAGTTTAGGTTTGGAGGAGTGATACCACTATTTAACCTCCAGTCACCTTTAAAAAGGGTATTCGTTTACTACTTGGGCCTCAAATGATTTTGATTTCTATCGAGACGGAAAGGTAGAATCCTAAATGAACTTACGCATTCACTAGGGTGACCATAATAAATACCTTTATATGCATCAAATTTATTCATAATACCCCTATATCCAATTTATCTATGACATTGTCACACTTGCAAGAGGGATCATGAACCTAAACTATGCTCGTATTTTCCAAGGTGACCATAATCTAAAACATTCCTTTGTGGTCATAGATGCAATAACATTATTACCCTAGCAAGAGAAAGTGTGAACCCTAAGTGGGGTCTTTGTATTATATTGAAAGTGATACTACCCTCGTGCTTGTATGGGTGATAATGCTATCGCACATGACAAGAAAAATTTCAACCCTAACCTACCTTTGTTTTCATCATGGTGACCATGACCTATAACCCTGTCTTCACACTTGACTAGGTGATATCACTATCTCGCAACAACAATTGTCACTTCTACTTCACATTTGGTCGATCAATTTCTATATTCTCAGTGGGTAGAAGAGTGCTTTCACTATCACTCACTAGAGTAGACACAACATAATTGTTTATTCACATTTGGAGGAGAAATATGACCATTTTCTAAGGTTTGCATGATAACACTATGACACTTGCAAGTAGATAAGTGAACTATTAACTGATCATTAGCATTTGTAATAGTGATGATATTAGCATATTAACAAAGGAAAAGGTGAGACCTATCATTCTCCATTGCTAGGGTTTATGAAAAATGGTTTTTCTTTCATAATTGGAGAAAAAATATGACCATTTTCTAGTGTGAGTGTGCTTAGGACAAAGGCTTCACCTTCTACTCATGGATGTCAGTGCACAATTACTATTCACCTAATCTAAAGAAACCACTAGAGTTGGGACAAATTATGAGAATCAAATAACTTCCCTATTCTTTTAGTGATGCGTCAACAAGGACTAGGTCATTATTATTTGAAAATGGAGGTTACGACTAGGATGAAGGTCCTAAGGTCTCCTCGTGAAAGAAATATTGAAGCTAAAAGGGAAATTGGAAACCTTCTATCTATGACTTATGCAAGATGACTTGAACTATGGATATGGGCAAAATCTCAATTAATATGTATAAATAAGCATCAACTAGCACTAGTGTTTGAGTTCTTTTCACAAGGAATCATTTAATGAAACAAGAAATTAAGGCAATGGAAATAGGGGTTGGTATTGTTAAAAAAGGAGGGGGCCATATGTGCATATGGACATTTTTCGAGGTAAACATGCATGAATCCTCCCTTGAAGACTAAATATAGACTCAAATCACAAAGGATAGGCCTTGAACTTTTTCTAGGAAATGTATCAAAGAATTATCCATTTGAACTAGATGAAATGTTATAATAGAAGGATATGTACTCTCTTCATCCTTACCCTATTGGCTCAAAGTAGACTAGGTCCCTAGATATTAGAGGTATAAATGGTAATGGGTCTAATGATCATGTCCAAGAAGTGTATATTGTATGAGATATCTTGGAAGTGTAGTTGGAAGAACTATCTCTCAAGAAGGGCTAGGGAACCATAACCCTTGCTAAGTTAGGGATGTTGTTAAGTACCTATACCAGATCTGAAAATATACTTCAATGAGACCAAGAATAAACCATAAACTATTCACCATAACATGAACACAAAATGTAGACAAAAACCTTGAGGTAGGGTAACACCATATATTAATCCTTATGGAAGGATAAAACTCCTCAAGCGATCCTTGATTGTACATTCACAATATTCTTTATGATGCTTCATTACATTGCTTACACTTCCTTATATAGATCTCTCTATCTCCTAGGAACCTTCTAGAGAGCCTTCTCACATTTATTACATCCAACTATCATAGTGGACCTAGTCCACCTTACATTGAATGCCCACATTCTCATATATTAAATTACTTACACTAATAATATATAACCACATTCCCATTGGGTACCTCCCTAGGTACCCCATATTACATCCCTAGGTATACTACATTCCATCCCCCTTCACATGTTTCTTCCTCGAAACACGAGAAGAAAACATACAATATGACAAGCTAATCAATGTAGCCAACTAGTACCAAGTACGACCATCCATCCATCCTAATGGAAGATGAACATGATGTCCATTTGTTCCCTTTCCACCCTGATCTAGATCTGCATTATGTCAGTGTTTCCCTGAGATTAGTTCTATAGCCTGATTCCTTCATGTAGTGTTAGTAGGCCTCCATTCACCTCTTGATCGATTTCATTTTTGGTTCCCTACTGGTGCATAAAGTGTTGATGCACACACCCTTGCCTTGATGACTGTTGTTTCTCTATATGATGTGGATGGCGATATACAACAACTGTAGGAATCTGTTCTTTTTTCTTCAATCTACAACACTATGTTTTTTTGAGTCAATGACCTCCTTAGCTTCCTGACTGTTTCCTTCCTGTGGTTTTGCTTCATCTCCTTCTGTAGACTCTTCCTCGGATTCAACTTCAGACTCGACAATAACTACTTTGTTGGCCTCCATGAGCCCATATTTCTTATTAAGAGACACATCCTGCAATGTCATTTTCTTTTTCTTATACCAAAACTTCAAAACCCTTTTTTGTACATTAATATTAATGGTACCCACTGATTCTATCCAAGTATATCCGAAAACAATATCCCCTTCATCCATATCCATAGCATAAAAATCTGAATGCAACACATTTATCTATACTGAGATTCAAATCTTTAAAATTTTTAACATTTTCACCCTCAACCTGTGTGCTTTGGATATTCTTTGCAGGAATTTGCAATCTATTAACCAACTAAACATCGATAAAAATTTGTTGGCAACTAGGGTTAATATAAACAATGATATTTTCTTTATGAATACAACCACGAACCTGTAATATAGATTTGTCACATGAAAATAAACTCTTGGTGTTGTCTTTATCCTTACACTTCGTATGAGACCACTTGTCTAAAATCAATTTTTCCATTGCATCCTCTGAAAATGATATCAACTCCCAAAAGTCAAATGATGTCCACCATGTGTGAGCATCTTCTCTCAAACGAAGATGTAGACAAAATTTCCACTGCTCTTTCCATTCTGACTTGTGGGACTTTAAGAAGTCCTCAATACTAGGACCATCATCTTTTCCTGTAAAATACATCTTTCTTGTAAAAAATATTCAATAAAAACTAGGGTTTTAAAATAAATTACTCCGTAAAATCACGGATTTTTCCGAAAAAATCCTAAAAAGCAGTTGAATTTAAAATGCTCATAACTTTACTTCCCGGACTCAGTTTCGGCTGATTTCTTTTTGAAATTGGGTATTTTTCGAAGAGGAATTCAAATACCCAATTTTGTTTTCCAAATTAAGCTCATAAAGCTTCCTATATGAACCTGAAGTGTGCCACCATCTTTTTCTTCCCTAGAAATATTATGCAAAAAGAGAAAAAATCGTTTCCCTTCTTTGGACAAGGAAATTTCTCTGATACCAATTTTTATTGGCATAAAAAGTGGTATCGGAGCACTTTCCTTGGTAGGAAGTGTGGGTAAATATTTTTATTTTTGCAGATTTATTTTTTTCGAAAAAAAAGAGGGTCGCGACATTACGGACTATTTCTATATGTTTTGGTAAAAAATTTGAAAGAATTGGTTGTAGATATGAGTTACTCTCATAAAAACACCCAAGTTAAAAAAAAAATCATCTAAATTGAAGTCTGGTAGTCAAGTTATTTATATTTTAAAATCTGCAATTTTCAAGGTCTTTTTTCCGCGGACGGCCACATCATTTTTCTGATTTCTGTAGCATCTGAGGTTTAATTTGTCAAAAAAAATTGCATATCTGAGTTCCTCTCAAAATTTCACCCAATTTCAAAAAAATGATCGTCCAAACCGGAGCTCTAGAAGTGAAGATATCGCTGATTTAAAATCAGCTATTTTTTTGGGCTTTTTGTGACGGCGATGGGACTGCAGAGTTCATAACTTTTCATAGGGTGCTCAAATTATTACCAGATCAATGCCATTGAATAAAATATTTTAAGAGATTTATTTTGGTATATTTTATGTGGTTTTTCCAATGGCTATTTCCTCTCAAACCCTCGAAGAAATTCTACATATCACTGAAGCATTCAAAGCCCAATTGTATGACACATTGTGTGGCACATTGCATGATAGATTGCATGCCCTTGTAGATGGTCTCAATTATAGTTTTCGTAGTATTCAAGATTCATTGGATAGCATGCGGGAGAGATTTCTTATAGCAGACATCGGATGAATATAATCAAGAAATATATGTTTGGTATGATTTGGAGGCCGATTGTGATGATTGGTATATGGATAGTTGTCATTTCTAGGATGACAACCACTTCCATATTTTATTTGATGACTCCACTCCACCTTCTGTAGAGAACATCGATGTCTCACATTAGGAGCTAGTTATAATTACCAGCTTTCGTCCTGCACATTCTATAATGGTATTGTTCCTTTCAAATTCAGCTTTGATCCTCTCCCACTATGTGGATGGATATTCTTATCTAGATCCACATGATAGGTGTCAGTATTGGGATCATCATTTTTAGTTGGTTATTGGGTGTCGATATATTTCATGTGGGGTTCACATGAGCAATTGGACATGGGACCCTGGTTTACAATGGTGGTTGGAATACTTCAGCATGGTGGCTTCCATTTCTCAATGGGACCATGGTTCTCTAGTCTACTTCATCATTATGGTCCACACTTATCCATGGGACCCTGGTATATGGTTGTACATCAAGTGTTGAGGACAACGCTTTCTTAAAGGGGATGGAATGTTGGGTAGCTATAGAGGTAGTGGGAAGGCCCAGAGGACCCATACTAATAATAGTGGAGGCCATTCAATGTAAGGTGGACTAGGTCCACTATATTGTTAAATAAGGCACACTATGGTAGTTATATATAATAAATGGGTAGTTAGATATAATAAATGTAAGAGGACTTCTTAGAAGGTTCTACTTGTAGAAGATTCCTCCTCTGGAATGTTCTTAGATGATGATAGAACTATATAAATGGGTTCAAGCAATGTAATGGGATATGAAAAAAAATATTGAATTGGAGCGGTAATTCAATAGGAGGAAGCCCCCTCAAAGAGGAAAGTGAACACAAGAGGATCCCTTCCATAATAGGATCCATTGTATGGTGTTTCCCTACCTCAAGGGTTTTCTATAATAAACGTGTGGTTCTTCTATATTGTTCTTTGAATATTGGTGGTGCTTTTGTATTCAGTCTTTAGGTACATAACATATGTAGGGCATGCCTCAAGATAAATTGAGGGTGTGAATGTTGGACAAAAACTCGGTTCAAAGTAAATGAATCACCACATTGCTAGTGTCGGTGCCACACTTGACTTGTTTTTTTGCAAACCTTGTCTCCTAGCAAGCTGGTTTTCAAACAATATTTGTCCAAAAGGGTTTTAACAATCATAATTTCTATGTCCAAGGAATGTTTGCCAGAGAATGTTGTCCAAAAGGTGCCTAAAATAGGTTTTCACCACCAGGTAGTTCATCATTGTAAGTGAACTGAGTTATTTTATTATGTGGGCTAGGGTGGAGCAGAAAGTTCTGGAAGCCTTTATGGAGGAAAGAAGTGGTATGAAGTTTGGAATCAATAGCAATGGTTACATGAATGATATTCTTATGAAGCCTCAAGGAAAAATTTGTTCCTTTAATGTCAACCACATAAGAAAAGGAAACTTTATTGACTTTATCATGCACTATTTTTGAATTATATTTCAGTTGGGGAGAAAAAAAATGCATTGATGCCTGAAATGGGTTTTCACCGTCATGTAGATAAGCATTGTAAGTGAACTGAGTTACTTTATTTTGTGGGTTAGGGTGGAGTAGGAAGTTATGGAGGAATTTGTGGAGGAAAGAAGTGGGGTGAAGTTTGGATTCATTAGTAGTGGTTACATGAATGATATTCTAATGAAAACTGAAGCCAAGATCCTATGGAAGAAGGAGAGTAACCTCTGTCCCTACTATCACTAATCCGAAAGAAAGGATTATATCTCAGAGAATCATGGTATAGCTCGGGCGTGCCTAGTGGTAAATCCGTTAGGAATGACTGAGCCTATGGTTGGGTGGAAACATGCACCCCTTTTAGTAGTCACTTCATGTTATCGAGTTCTGATAAGTGTTTACATAATCTATGCATTGAATTGGGAATAATGGATGCATGCATGTATTTATATATCTATAAATGATTTATGTATTGAAATGGTTAAGTTATGTGTATGTGTTTGTCTTCTTGCAAACTTATTCTTCTGATTGATTTTCTATGTACCCCAACCTAGCCTACAAGGTGCCTGGGGACATAAAACTGTAGGACATCTAGGATAGAAAGTATTACGTCAATCTGGACCTATTCGTCAATAGAGACTATCCCCTTCAGACTCCTTGTTGTGTGACTGAGATATTATTCCCAAGTCCTTAATCATTTCATGATGAAGCTCAAGAAGGATAGTGAGATTTAAGTCTCGGAAGGGAAGATCCTTTCATCTGGAAGACGAACAGACTAGGTATGTTCAGGAGAACCCATATGAACAACACTTAGGAAACTTAGGCTAAGCCTAAAGGAGCTAAGACCTTCTGGCTTCGAAGCTCCGGAAGTTCGGGACGTCAGAGTATTGTCAACCCTCATAGTCATAAACCAATCGAAGGAGACCGAGAGTTATGGTTACCAGTAAGGTTGACCGGCATTGGGTGGTTTCCCTAGTGGTTAGGTGAACCTATCTTACCGACTAAACCGGGATCCAATTCCCCAAACACCAAAGTTACAAAGTAACTAGAACCATAGATCGATGGATCCTTCCAGTTCTTTCCCAGTCGTCGATATACCAGGGATGCATGGTGCTAGACCCTTTAGTTCAGAGATAGGTCACTTTGAGAGAAAGGAGGAGTTTTCATCGTAAAACTCCTGAAATTTGAATCCCTGAAGTAACAAGAGTCGTATATCTATGAATATACGTGGCCTAATCTCAACTGTCATATCTGAGGGATGTTGGAATGTTGTCAGTCTGGGGTGACGTGGTGCAGTGAAGTCATCCAGGATGACATGGACCCCATTTTGATGTGCCACATGTCACCTAGATTCATGTGAATCACATACCCTATAGACCCATTGGAACGTAACATGTGTCACCCTCACCCCTCCTACGTGTCAATCCATGGTACGTGCCCACCTAGCCAACGTGGTTGGTGAAGTGATAGGAACTCTGGGAGTCTAGGACTTCGAGACTCTGGAGGATTTGGGATGTAGCATTGTAGAGAGACCAAAAAGGTTTGAAGGTCAGAACCACGTGGCAAGCTCACGAGACTCCGGAAGTTCGGGACTTCGGGTGGTCTCGTGCGTAGATAGCAAGTAGACATTCAACATTGAACTTTGAATTCCCTCTAGTCTGTGTGTTAGACGAGGGTTAATCCAGTCATTGAATTGGTTGATGGTTGGACCTTCCCTATGGGAGGTAGGAACCAAGAGTTGATACTGACGAGATGAAGCCACGGGGGTGTCATGTAGCCATCAACCAATGAATGCTCGAAGAAATTCATGAAGCTGTAGGATATAAACCAAAGGTCAGTTTAGAACCTGGTAGTAGTCATTAGAAATCTATGGGAAATTAGAAGAGAATGAATCAGCTTGGAGAAATGATTCAAGAAGAGTTATTTAAGGAAAAATGAATTTATGATGCCCCACCCCTTAAAAGAGTATTAAGGAGTTGGGTGTGTTACAAATTGGTATCAGAGCATGGTTACAACACTTGGCCTACTTGGGCTCATGGGAGAGTCGCTTAAAAACCATGTTTAAATAACTCTTAAGGGTGACACCCTACCTTACCTCTTTCCTAAAGATTCTAGTTAAACTCTTACTGAAGAAAAGAATGAAAAAATTATATTGTGTGTGTGTATTTAATAAATATGAACTAATATACTGTTAGCTAACATCGAGTGTTTTGTCAGTACTCAAGCAGTCAGTGAATCATGGGAAACTACAAGCATAAAGGATGGCGATGCACCATGAAGTGGGCGATGGCTCCCACAATATAGGTGAAGAATCTGACGAGAGGAGGGAGATGGAAACCCCTCCAGATATGGATAAAACTATAAGGAGTCTCATGGTTGAATTATAGAGTTGCAAGGCTGACATCAAGATATTGATAAATGAGAAAGAAAAACAAATAGAAATTAATGCATTCTTGCTACAGATCTTATTCGATATATAGAGGCAATTGCAGCATGGACCTGGAACCAGTCATGTGGATAGATGACATACGAAGAGAATTTAAAGCCCACCTGACATACAAAAACCCAGTCCCATAAGTGGCCACACAAAGGCCCAACCTGGAAGCAGGGGTCACTCATCGAGAGAGTCCTCTAGAGAGGAAACTAGCAACTCTGAGGGATCCTCTAGTGGAAAAACTAGTTCACATTCTCAAAGGAAAGGAAAAAAGTGGAAGCATTCGAAAAGTCATGACCCTGAAGATTTCAAGAAATCCAAACCCCCCTCTTTCAATGGATATATTGAGAAAGGGGAAGAGGCAGAAGCTTGGTTGTTTGGCTTAAATAAGTACTTCATAGTCCATGACTACTCTCAAAACTTGAAGGCTCAAATAGCTATCTTTAACCTAAATGGAAAGGCTTCCATTTGGTGGGAAGACCTTAGGAATGTGAAAGGAATCCATGAAGAGGACTTATAATGGAAACAATTTGAGAAACACTTCAAGAAGAAGTATATGTCATAGAAATACTTTGATGGGAAGACTAAAGAGTTCTATGAACTCAGGCTGGGACAACTCATCATAGAAGAATATGTCAATAAATTCCTTGAGTTGTTGAGGTATGTACCCTACATAAAGGATGAAAAGGTAAAAGTGAAATGATTTATTAATGGGTTACCTCAGACCTACAGGAACAGGATTGAGTTCGATGAGCCAAAGACCTTAGAAGACACTATCTGGAAGGCAAGGTATTATTATGAACAATTCAAAAGTTAGACAGAACCTTGTGAGGATTGGAAGAAGAATAGTTCAGGATTCAAGAAGAAGGGGTTTAAATCCTCAATATTTAAGAAATATAGGAAGGAATCTAGGATAATCCTTCCTAATAGAAGTGTATATCAGAAAAATTTCCTCTCCCAGAGTGGAAATAAACCTTTTGAAGCAACCCCAGGAAAGACCGATAACCCAAAGAAGGAACCCTTGAAATGTTGGGGTTGTGGAGAAGAACATCTACTGAGGAATTTTCCACACAGACAATAGAACATTAGGAGAGTATACAATATCCAAGAAGATACCACAATCAATGATGTGGCTAGGAGCATGCCACAAATTTATGCAGCTTTGGATAATAAACAAGCCGACCACCAAGATTCAATGGTGGAGATGGAAGGTATGATCGCCAACCGTCTAGTTTCTATTTTAATTGACCTTGGTTCTAATTTGAGTTATGTGGCCCCTCGGATTGTTGATAAATGTGAGTTTCAACCAATTAGACATGTTAATCCATGGTTGGTACTATTGGGTATGTGTTATATTCTTTGCACGAGAAGTAGTGTTGAGCATCTGCATCGGGTGCGCAGGGGGGTTAGAAGGGGGGGTGCTAGTCCCCCCCTCAGGGGGTGTAGGGGGGCGTAGCCCCCCGCATGGGGGTTTGGGGCAGCGCCCCTGAAAAAAAATTTCACATCGGGACAACATATTTCCGAGACAACATATTACCGGGATGACATCTTTCTGGGACCACATGATATTTAGGTGGTTTTTCGGCACATGTTTTTTTTTTGCCGATGGTTTTCTATTTTTGGTTAAGGAATTAGGGTTTTGGACTAA
The DNA here is from genome assembly GCA_009831015.1 of Picea engelmannii. Taxonomy (NCBI): domain Eukaryota; kingdom Viridiplantae; phylum Streptophyta; class Pinopsida; order Pinales; family Pinaceae; genus Picea; species Picea engelmannii. Next base: position 340,585 of record ML791201.1, read on the forward strand.
TCCAGGTCATTGGGTTAGGGTTTTGGATGCCACTGGCTCCTATATGTATATTGTATTGTAAACAATGTAACACAATGTATGAATATAATATATGTTGGTTTTCCCGGTTTGGGTTTCCAGGGGAAAAATCTCTGTGTAATGTTTGCATTTGCCATTGTATCTTTTCTATTCTTTTTTGAATATCTATTTACAGTCGACATTGTACAAGGTTAGAATTTACATTTTGTATCAGAGCTTTATTGGCTTCAGGGGGATGCCTTTGTCGTCAAGGGTTTGGCTCAGAACTGTGATAAGCCTTGTTACAGTGGGAGATCTGCGGTATTGTTTTTCAAGTGAAAAGAAATGGCAAGAAATTCAAAGATGGAGATTGAGAAGTTTAATGGAAAAAGCTTTGAGTTGTGGAAGCTTAAGATGGAAGATCTTTTGGTGGATAGAGATCAGTGGATCATAGTAGATCCAGGTACTGCACCTACAGGAACTTCTGCAGATGAATGGAAAGAGACGGATTGGAAGGCAAAGAGCACAATTCGACTGTGTCTCTTCGATTCAGTATTACTGAATGTGTCAGAGGAAGCTACAAGCAAGGATTTATGGGAAAAAATGGGGAAGTTGTATCAATCTAAGTCCCTGGTAAATAAACTATTCCTGAGAAATAAGCTGTATAACTTGAGGATGAGAGATGGAGACTCGGTGGTAGATCATTTGAACGCCTTCAATACTGTGGTAAGTCAGTTAGTATATGTTGATATTAAAATTTCATATGAATATAAATGTATCAGTTTTTTGTGTTCTTTACCAGACTCGTGGGATATTCTGGTTGTGGCCATAGGTAGTAATACAACTTTTTTGAAGTTTGAAGAAGTGGTCTCGTCCTTGTTGTCGGAAGAGATGAGACGAAAGAATATGGAAGGACATAGCATAGATGCATTATTTGCAATAGGACGTTCCCAGGAAAGAAATAGATCTAATTTCTCAAGTGGGAGATCTAAGTCTAAGGGTAGATCTAAATCTCCTGGAAATTTTGGAAGGGTATGTTGGAGGTGTGGAAAATAAGGGCACTACAAGAAGCAGTGTAGATCCAAAGTTAAGAAAAAGAAGGGATCTAAAGAATCTTATTCTACAGAAGAAAAGATCTCCAAGGAAGAAGGAGGGGATGTGTACTTGGCCTCTTCAAGCACACATGCAGATCATGAGGCATGGTTGATTGACTTAGGTGCATCCTTTCATATGACTCCCCACAGGGAGTGGTTCTGCGAATATGAAAAGTATGATGGAGGTAATGTTTTCTTGGGTAATGATTCGACAACCATAATCATAGGAAGAGGAAGGGTCAAGTTGAGACTCATATATGGAAGGATAAGAACACTGCCTGGTGTTCTACACATCCCAGGTATGGCCATAAATTTGATTTCTGTAAGCAAAATGGAAGATGTTGGGGTAAAAACAATTTTTGAAAAGGGAACTTGTAAGATGGTTCGAGGAGAAATGGTGTTGATGAAGGGAGTTCGGTTTGGAACTCTGCATAAGCTGCTAGGAAGCACTATTAGTGATGGGTGTAATAGCCCCATTGTTCCTGATATTGAAGTTGAAGAAGAAACAACTCCTATAGTCTCTGGNTGTTGTGGCATCAAAGACTGGGGCATATCGGAGAGAAGGGTCTTCGACTACTACATGGTAAAGGTATGGTTGAAGGTATGTCTAATTTCTCTCTGGATTTTGATTTCTATGAACATTGTCTATATGGGAAGCAGAATTGGGTAAGATTTCCCTCTGGTGCAACGAGGGTAGAAGGAATTTTACAGCTAGTTCACAGTGATGTTTTTTGGACCTGTGTCGGTCCCATCATTGGGAAAATCTATGTACTATGTCTCATATATAGATGACTTCTCGAGGAAAACTTGGATATATTTTCTCAGGAAGAAATCTGAAGTCTTTGATAGGTTTAAAGAGTTTAAGGCTCTTGTTGAGAATCAAACAGAGAAACAAATTAAGGTGCTGAGGAAAAATAACGGTGGAGAGTTCTGCGGGAATGAATTTGAAGAATTCTGTAAGAAGTGTGGTATAGCAAGGCAGAAGACTACTCCATATACACCTCAGCAGAATGGAGTTGCAGAATGGATTAATAGGACACTGATGGAAAAAGCAAGGTGCATGCTCAGTGGTGCCAGGATAGGGCAAGAATTCTGGGCAGAGGCAGTGGGTATTGCATGTTATCTGGTCAACAGATTACCCTCATCAATGTTGGGTGACAAGACTCCACAAGAGGTATGGAATGGTAAGGAACCTTCTCTCACACATCTTAAGGTATTTGGCTACGATGCATATGTTCATGTTCCAAAGGAAAATAGGAGCAAGATGGATAAGAAGGCTGAAAAATGTATCTTTATTGGATATAAAGATGGTCTCAAAGGTTATAAGCTTTGGAACCCAGAAACTAAGAAGGTAGTGTATAGCCGAGATGTGGTATTAAGATAAATGAAGGATGTTGTTAAACAGGAAGTCCTACCAAGTAAGGAAGAACTAGAGAATATAGAGTTTGATTTAAAGGATGATGAAGCAGACTCTACAGAAGAACGTGGATCAGAAGAAGAAGATCCTTATACTCCGGTATTGAGGAGATCGGATAGAGAAAGAAGGCTACCGGAAAGGTATAGTTCATCTGATTTTCTTTCAAATTTTTCTTTGTCTATTACTAATGATGACCCTATAACTTTCAGGGAGTCAGTGGATTCAGAGGATGGAAATCTCTGGAAAAGGGCCATGGAAGAAGAAATGGCATCTTTGGATAAGAATGAGGCTTGGGATCTAGTGGAGTTTCCAACTGGAAGAAATCCCATTGGAAGCAAATGGGTATTTAAAAAGAAGCTGAATGTAGAAGGAAAAGTGGAGAAATACAAATCTCGATTAGTAGCAAAGGGTTATTCCCAGGTTGAGGGAATTGATTTTGGTGAGATTTTTTCTCCTGTTGCCAAGTTAACCTCTATAAGATTTTTTTTATCTGTTGCTGCTGCATTTGATTTTGAAATAGAATAGATGGATGTGAAGACATCATTCCTACATGGGGATCTGGAAGAAGAAATCTTTATGAAGCAACCAGAGGGTTATGCTTTGAAAGGAAAGAAGGAGCTGGTATGCAAGCTGAAAAAGTCCCTGTATGGTTTAAAACAATCACCAAGGATGTGGTATCAAAAATTTGATACTTATATGCTGGGACTTGGCTTCACAAGAAGTAAAGAGGATCACTGTGTGTAT